>CAWUFW010007961.1:600000-945043 GCA_963921515.1 Calotriton arnoldi
GATCCTCTCCCACATCTTGGTTTTCTGCAACATGGGGGTCTGTTGGACCAATGTACCAAACAACTGTGGCTCTACCCTGAGGATCTCATCTACCAGGACTTCCAATTCACTGTCTAGGAACTTTGGATTCTTCTTTGGGGGCATGGTGATGGGTGATGGTGGTGATTGATGTGTGTGTGTGTGCAAGTGAGGGTGTGTGAGTGTCGGTTTTGCTGGGTGTATGTGAGGGTGCTATTTGTTGAGGTGCTAATGGTGTGTGGCTTGTGTGATGGATGAGCTGTGAGTGTGTCTGTGGTTGCTGTCTGATGGTGTTCTGTGCTGGCAGGTCAGTTGAATTTGCAAAGGATCATGGTAGGGATTTGTGGCCTTTATATGGGTGGAGTTGTGGGTGTGTCTTTGTTCCATGTTTCCCCCCCCCAGTATTTATTGGCTTTGTAATTGCTTGTTTGGCCCTTTTCTTTGTATTTTTCCCTTTGTACTTTTTGTGCATGTAGGAGACGCTCTTCTGACCGAGTAGGACGCTGCAGTTGTCTCGTGCGAGCTTCTCCGAGTCGTTCACGCTGTGTTTCTGCTAGGTTTCATGTGCGGCGTACGCGTCGGTCGCGGAGTATTGGGTTGCTTCGGCTGGGTTTTGTATGCGTGTCGGTCGTACGGCTTGGGCTCCGTGCGACTCGGTCTGGTTTTACACGCATTGCATCGTACTGCACGGGTCGGATTTCGCGGGTACGTTTCGGTCGGGTTCATTCCTGGTGTGTGTCGGTCGGTTCGATTCGCGTGGTTTCCCGGGCGGATAGCTGGTTTCCGTGCGGTTCGGTCGTTCGGCTTGTGTTCCGTACGAGTCGGTCGTGATTCACATGCATTTCATCGTACTACCCAGGTCGGGCAGCGCCGGTACGTGTCGGTCGGACTATATTCCCGTACCGAGTCGGTCGGTATGTTTTCCGGCCCGAATCGGAATCGGCCCCTTTGTATGTAAACTCTCAAAATATCAAAAAAGTTTTTGAACAAAATATCAGCAAAAAAAAGTTAAGTATATCGAAATATAACCAAATATAGCATTATATGTAATTTATTTAAAATATTAAAGTCCAAAATATTAAGATATTTAAAAAAAAAATTTCTCATTATTAATATAAATGTAAATATACACATATTAGAAAAATAAAACAATATTCAAACAATTTCAAAATTGTATTATATTAACAAAAATTTAAATATTATAATTATCAACCATAGATATATATCAGAAACATTTAATACAATTAAATACATTTAATAACAAATAAAATACAAAACCAATAAAATAACATAAAAATAAAAAAATTAAATTATTTATTTTTATAAATAACTTAAAATAATTCAAAATAAACAATAGTAGAGAAAGTGTTGGACTTTGAACAAGTGAGATTTACTATTCTAACTCCATCATATGCAACAGCATACAAAAGTATTGGACTTTGGAGGGGTTAGATTTACTATTGCCACTCCACTCTACTTCAAGCAGGAAAAATGGTGGACTTTGGAGAAATTAGATTTACTATTCCCACACCAACATAAGCAAAAGCAGGGAAAGTGTTGGACTTTGGAAGGGTTTCATTAACTCTTCCCACTCCAACGTATGCAAAAGCAAGAATGTGCAAAGCTTGTAAATTTTATACTGATTGTTGTCATGAAGTTGTTGTGCTATACTGCCTCAAACCTTAATTGATTACCCTCTTCTTTTGTTTGTGTGAACATCAATAAAACATTTAAACAAATAATCCAAAATAAAAAATAGTACAGAAAGTGCAGGACTTTGAAGGAGTCAGATTTACTATTCTAACTCCAATGTAAGCAAAAGAAGGGAAAGTATTGTACGTTGGAATGGTTAGATTTACTATTCCTACTCCAATCTAAGCATTACCAGAAAAAAGTTGAACTTTGGAGGGTTTACACTTACTCTCCCCCATTCCAATCTAAGCAACAGTAGGGAAAGTGTAAGACTTTGGTGGGTTTCAATGTACTAGTCTCACTGCAATCTGAGCTAGAGTAGGGAAAGCGTTGACTTTGGAGGGGTTAGATATCAGTGGTGGGTGGTGAGTGCCAGCCCTCAGGCCAGACTTTCAAATCACACACAAGCAGACATTCATACATACAAACACAGTTTCAGGCATGCATACAAATCCACTCATACATACATACACATGCAATCCCTAGCACACAGACAAACACACAGACTTTTATTCAGAAACAAGTATCCGAGTCAGGCCCACGATTTCTGACTCTCTTGTCTCTCTGTAGCAGTCAGAGGCAGACCCACGAGCTTCTACCCAATCAGAAGCTGGAACAGGGTTGAAGGTACCGAGGTAGACCTTTTTTTCTATTCCTCTATTCCAGCTTCTGATAGGACAAGAGGGCGCGTGATTGAGAAGCCCTGAAGCTCCATCATCTGACTTGCTGCACTGCATTACGCATCATGTCAGATATGTTTTGTGTATGCATGAGGCTGGGCTATAGCAGCTCCCAACTGACACATGCACAAAACAAGCAGTGGAGCCCTCTTCTGCTACCAACCTGACATTACAGCTTTTACATGTAAACAAATCTTCTGTGAGATCGTTTGTTTTCATATAAAAGCTGCACTATGCCGAGCAGTAGTGGCAGACGGTCAAAGCCCTGGTGCCTCCGAGAGGCAGCCACTGCCATTAGATGTATTATTCCCACTCCAATTGGAATGACAATAGGAAAAGTGTTGGATTTTGGAGGGGTTTCATTTACCATTCCCACTCAAATGTAGGAAAAGGGAGGGAAGGTGTTGGTCTTAGGAGGGGTTAGATTTACTATTGCCGCTTCAGCATTAGCAAAAGTAGGGAAAGTGTTGGATTTTGGAGGGGTTAGAATTTCAAGTCTCACTTCAATCCATTCAATAGTAGGGAAAGTGTTAGACTTTGGAGGGGTTAGATTTACTAATCTCAATTCAATGTAAGCAAATGCAGGGGAAGTGTTGGACTTTGGAGGGGGTTAGATTTACTTTCCCCCTTCAATGTACACAACAGTAGGGAAAGTATTGTACTGTGGAGGGGGTAGACTTCTATTCCTATTCCAACTTAAGTAAATGCAGGGAAAGTGGAGGCCTTGGAAGGGGTTAGACTTACTATTCTAACTCCGATCTGAACAAGAATAGGAAAAGTGCTGGATTTGGAGGGTAAAATTTAATATTCACACTCCAAGGTAAAAAAAATCTTCAAGGTAAATAGAAACAGGGAAAATGCTGAACTGTGGAGGGGTAAAATGTACTATTCCTACTCCAACGTAAGCAAAAGCAGGGAAAGTGGAGGCCTTGGAAGGGGTTAGACTTACTATTCTAACTCCGATCTGAACAAGAATAGGAAAAGTGCTGGATTTGGAAGGGGAAAATTTAATATTCACACTCCAAGGTAAAAAAAAATCTTCAAGGTAAATAGAAACAGGGAAAATGCTGAACTGTGGAGGGGTAAAATGTATTCTTCCCACTCCAATCTGAACAGCAGTAGGGAAAGTGTTGGACAATGGAGGAGTTAGAGCTAACTATTCCCACTCTAACATAAGCAAACACAGGGAAATTGTTGGCGTTAGAGGGTTGACATTTAGGGAGGTCGCGCGCACCGCGACTCAAGATGGCCGCCTGACGTCAGGGCTCCGCGGCTCGCCGGAATCAAACAACAATTAGGAGCGGATGCAGAGCTCCTTACATGCTCACAATGCCATATTCTTAAACCGGAATATAGGCGCTTCTGGATACAGCGTTTGGTTTATTTGAACTCAGGACACAAGTGGGGAAATTATGCAGTGAACTTTCTTTCTCAGGTAACGGCCGCCATTTTGTATGTTGCCTGCTGATTTCCTCTCACTCTTCACCTCACGCATACTTCAGTGAGTCCTGCTTTGCTATAAATGGCTACAAATGGCTCATTTTTGGCGTTCAACATTCCACCCTGCTACTTTTAAGATGGAAATAATTATTTTCAATACTGACTGGTAATACAGGAGCACCTTTTACCCAATTTTACCCTTTCTACTACATATCTCCTGTGTATTCCTGCATATTCCTACGTCCTTGATTTTCTACACTATCAGGAGCAACGGCTTACGCCCACTATGTCTTTCTTTTGATTTGCGAGGCCTGCCTGAGGGAATTTCTTGCTTGGAGTGAGCTGGGTATTGCAGACGACTTCCTTTGACTTGACTTCCAGTAGACCTCTTGTGGCGCACTTTCCTGCCTACTTGGTTGGTAGTTGGTCCCTCCTGCTGGTATCCTGCACCTTTTCACGTTGCGGAGGAGTATTTATACTGGTGCTTAAGTGTATTTTACTATGGTCAGCATCTCATGGATAGGAGCAAACGTGCACCACGTCACACTAAAAATTTGAAAGGGATTACTGTTAATTCTCCTGGAACAGGCTGCACTGTTTTTAACAGATTCTCCTGCTTATCTGAGGATTCGTCACGCAGTGATTGCTCTTCCACTGCAGAATCATCCGTAACGATGGCCTCCAAAGTACCGCTACCTTCTACCTCCGGCAAAAGGCTTAAGCAGGACCCTCCTTCTCCCCCTAAGTCAACCTCGCCGGTTTCTTTAGACATGGTGCTTGAGGAGATTCGTGCTATCCGACCGTTTGTGGAAGAAACTAATGCCCGTCTTCAATCAATGGACTCTAAGTGGGCTTCTATGGACTCCCGGGTGGCTGTGATGGAACAACAACTTACCCTCATACAAGATGCACCTTCAAAGATTTCCTCTTTGGAAAAGGAGGTCTCGCAACTTCGGAAGGCCACTGAAGATTTGGAAAATAGAAACCGTCGTAACAATCTTCGCGTATATGGTCTTCCTGAGGGTCTTGAAGGTGATGACCCTGTCGCTTTCTTCACGTCTTTTCTCCCGCAGCTTCTGGGGCTCCCGTGTACGACCAAACTGAACCTACAACGCGCACATAGACTGGGTCCTCGTCTTTCCTCCTCATCTGCGCCAACCAAACCTCGTGGAATGATCATTCTCTTTCTACAGTTTACTGACCTTCTGCTGGTTCTCAATGCCGCTAAAGCTAAAAAGGGTATTTCCTGGCAGGGCTCCAAGGTTTATATCTCTCAAGATCTCTCATCAGCTACAGCCAAGCGACGCAAAGAGTTTTTGGACCTTCGTCCACCTCTCCGTTCTTTGGGTGCTAGATATGGCCTGTTCTATCCCTGCATTTTCAAGGTCACTTTTCTGAACAGAACCTCCACCTTCGAAGATCCTGCTGACCTCAGAAGATTTATTCAAACTCATTCTCACACCTCAATGGAGACAACTCCTTCTTCTTCTGGATCGTGAATGCTGTGCTCCTGCTTTTGTATCTTTATATAATTGTTATGGTTAAAATTTTAACGTCATTTTGTTTATATCTGCTTTCTGTTTTGAGTTTTGTATGACTCATTTCCTTTACAGGTTCGTTGATGTTTAATTCGTTCCTAGGCATACTTCCGCTCCTGATCTTTTGTAGTTTTTGCTGTTTCTGGTATGTCGCGTTGCCCCCTCCTGTTGGGTGTGCTGTTTTTGTTGTCCGTCGCCGTCTCCTCCTTCTTTGTTCCCCGTAAGGTACATATTACAGTCGTCTTTTTGACATGTACTGTCTCTTCTTGTTTCTATTTTTTTCTTCCCCTTCCTTTTCTTCCCTCTCCCATATGCTTACCTTCTCTTTTCCTGGATACTCTCCCCTTTCCTCGCATTGCTGGGTCCGCCCTTGCTAAACCCGTACCATCTTTCCCCCTTCTTTCCTACTATCTCTTACTCTTTATCATTATTGATGCATATAAAGTTTTCTATGTAAGTTTGATAGTTTTACATTCAAGGTTATTACATGGAATGTGAAAGGTTTTATTAATCCGATTAAGAGACAGAGAATACTCTCACACCTGACCTCATACAATCCAGATCTCGTTCTTTTACAAGAAACGCATCTTTCAGAATCTGAGGCGTTAAAACTAAAGAGAGGTTGGGTGGGTTCGGTTTTGGTATCCCCCTCCTCTAACAAGAAAAACGGTGTAATTATTTTATGCCACAAGAGACTGAACTGCAAAGTTGTTTCGCAAGAAAATGATACTGAAGGCAGATGGGTGCTGGCTAAACTATTAATTAATAATATCTCTCTGACTATATTTAATGTATATGGACCTACACACCCTGATTGTTCCTTTTGGCCCTTGATTACCCAGAAATTTATTCAATTTAAAGATGATTTTTTTATTTTAGGAGGAGATTGCAACCAGGTCGCTGACCCCTTTCTTGACCGCCAATCACAAACACGTTTTGTTCCCAATAAAACACACAAACACTTTCTTGATACCATTTCTCAGGCTCACTTGGTAGATGCATGGAGGCTTACTCATCCTGATTCTCTTGATTTTTCTTTTTTTTCTCCTCCTCATAATTCTCTTTCTCGTCTTGACTATCTTTTTCTATCTAATTCTCTTTCTCAAAATTTACTTTCTTCCTCTATTGAACCTATTGTTATTTCAGATCACGCTCTAATTGTGATGGATCTTGATTTACTTCCCTCTCACCCTAGCTCTTCCCGCTGGCGCTTTAATAACTCTCTTCTACTTGATCCTACTTTCTCCTCCTCTTTTACGGATTTTGCCGAGGAATTAAATAGTGCACCTAATATTCCACCACACATATTATGGGACTCATTTAAAGCCACAGCACGAGGATTCATCATAGATTTTGTCTCCAGGAAGAAGAATTTTTTTCTCCAACAACGTAAAGCTGCCCTGGCAAACATTAAATCATTAGAACATCAATTTTATACTTCATCAGCGGATTCTGCTTTGCCGGCTCTTATTCGTGCCAAACTGGCCTTTAATAAATCCACAACTGATAATGCTTCCTCAATATTGCTGCGCAGTAGTGCTAGGTATTATGGAGGTCGTAATAAGATGGGTAAACTTTTAGCGAACTACCTGAAGTCCCGTAAAGAACGTACTCTGATTGATGTGGTCTATTCCTCAGATGGCTCTCCTGTTCACAAAAATGAGGACATTTTGAAGGAATTTACGCTTTTTATAAAGATCTTTATACACCTGATTCACCTCCTTCTTCTTCCCTTATCCAGTCTTATTTGGACGCGCTTCCATCTCCGCCTAATGATCACCTTAATCTTTCTGATTTGGAGTCAGATCTATCCCTTAAGGAATTATCTCATGCTTTATCCACTTTAAAGAAAGGTAAATCTCCTGGTCCTGATGGTTTTTCAGTTGAATTTTATCTGCACTTTTCTAATCTATTACTTCCTAGACTTTTGCATCTTTTTCACTCTTTTCTTCTTTCTGATGGGTCATTGGGTACTTTTCAGGAGGCCACAATTTGTCTCATACATAAGGAGGGACGGGACCCTAAATTTTGTAAATTTTACCGTCCAATTTCCTTACTTAATGTGGATTATAAACTATTTGCCAAATCACTTGCTTTACGTCTGGATCCCCTTATGCCTCATTTGGTGGGAAAAGAACAATGTGGCTTTGTTAAAGGCAGATTAACTTCAGATAACTCTCGTCTCCTCCTGAATGTTCTCAACAAAATTCCTTCTCTTTCCTCTTCCTTGGCGGCCATCTCTGTTGATGCTGAAAAAGCATTTGATAGGGTTGACTGGTCATTTCTACTTGCCGCTCTGAAATGGCATGGATTCGGTCCTAAGGTAATCTCGCTTATCTCTTTATTATATTCTGCTCCTAGAGCCTCCGTATTAGTTAATGGATGCATTTCTTCCTATTTCCCTCTTCGACGTGGTGTCCGTCAGGGCTGTCCTCTCTCCCCTCTTCTTTTTATTTTGGCTCTCGAACCTTTTTTATCCTCAATTCGCAATAATACTTCAATTTCTGGTTTTTCCTATGGCGATCATAATTTAAAACTTTCCGCATATGCCGATGATATTCTTCTTTTATTTCCAATCCTCAGTCTTCTATTCCTTCTCTATTAGATGAATTCAATTCCTTTTCCCTCGTTTCTGGTTATAAAATCAATTCTGATAAAACAGAAATTTTACCCCTTACAAAATTTTGTCTTCCGCACTCCTTTTCTTCTACGGGGTTTGCTTGGTCCCCCGCCAAAATTAAATATTTAGGCATGTGGTTCTCGAATTCCATCTCCTCCTCTGTTAAGTTAAATATGTCCGCGGTTATCTCTCGGATCGACAAATTACTTTCCTCTTGGAACCCTCTTTTTCTTTCTTGGTGGGGTCGGTTGGACTCCATTAAGATGATGATAACCCCTATCTTGATATATACCCTTTCCATGCTTCCAGTCCATATTCCTGTCTGTTATTTCAAAAAAATTGATTTTCTTCTATCTCGCTTCCTTTGGAGGGGGAAGAAGTCCAGGATCTCCCTATCCTCCCTTCGTAAGCCAAAACTTATTGGGGGAGTCAACTTCCCTGACTTTCGTATATATCACAAAGCTTTTTGCCTACGTCAGGCTGCAAAATGGCTCTTAGCTGATCAGTCTGCTTATACCCCTTTGTGGTATACTATTGAACGCACCCTTGTTTCCCCCTTCTCATTTAGCGAGGTTTTGGCCTTTTCTGTCAAGACCCCCTTTATCTCTTTTCCTCTATTTAAACGTACTTGCTCCATTCTAAAACCCTTATTGCATACAAAATCCTCCTCTAGGGAAGCCTTTTTAGACTCTCCAATATGGTACAATTCTCTAATTACAATTAATGGTAGACCCATTTTTTGGAGGTCCTGGAGGCATAGGGGAATAGTCTGGGTTAAAGATCTATTTGACGGTTCTGTTCCATGTCCATTCCCTCATTTTCAACTCACTTTTCACTGTCCCCGTTCCTTTTTTCAGAGATTTTCCACTCTTATGGCGATTATTCTTGAGTCCTTTTACTCTCTTCCTTCTATCCCCCCTCCTTTGGATCAGAACCCCTTACACAAAATTCTTCTTATCTCTCCTAAAGCTTCTCTTATTTATAAATGTTTTCTGTCTCCTAAACTTGATCGCCCTAAGACTAAGGTGGAACTCGCGTGGGAGTCTGACCTCACATGTGATTGGACTACTATTTTTTGGGATAAACTTTGGACCCGTTCCCTCAAAATCTCTCGCTCTGCTTCCCTTACTCAATCTATGTTTTTTCTCTACCATAGACTTTATTTTACTCCTGTCTCTATTGCTCGTTTTTCTCACTCTAATGATACTAATTGTTGGTCCTGTGGGTCTTCTAATGCTGACCTCATACATCTTCTTTTTCTGTGCCCTTCTGTTTCTATCTTTTGGGGGAAAGTATGGTCCTATATTTCTCGCATGTTTAATGTTCTTATTCCTTATTCTTTTCCTCTCCTTTTTGCTGGCAGCCTATTTCAATCTTTAGACCTCCCTCTTCTATGCATGGACTCTTTGACCTTATGATAGCCCTTGCTTTCCAACACATAACCCTTAATTGGAAAACATTCTCAAAACTTTCAATTCAACATTGGTGGAACAGTTTATGTCATTTTCATCGCTTAGATATTGCTTTTGCCTCCACATATAAACCATTGATAGATAGAGAACTTTTTGGACCCCACTCACTACCTATTTAGATAGGTTGGCATTGGCAGACAACTCCCGCTTGACTGCAGACAATTTTAAGCCTCCTTAAATATTTCAATATCTCTGCCTCTTATCTCTAACTCACTATCTTGGTTATCTTTTACTTCCAGATGATGATTATTGATTATTGCTTGTATTTTTTAGATAAATATGCAATTCTATATTCCTTTTTAATATTGTAAGAGATCCCTCCCCCCTTTTTCTCTCCTTTCCTTCCTTTCCCTTCCCTTCATTTCCATTATAATTTTAAACAGCTTTCTACCTTGAATTGCCGTTAGCCATTTTTTATGTTATGTAATGGTTTGAAATTCTTTTTCTGTCTTGCTGACCTTTGTTGTACTTTTACCATTTAAATAAAGCTTCTCAAACACAAAAAAAAAAGAGGGTTGACATTTACTATTCCAATTGCTAAACTTAAAAAATAAAAAAGACATTTGAATACAAAATAAAAAAATATATTTAAGAATATTTAAAATAAAAAATTATTCATTTTGTATAAATAAAATTAAACTAAATAGAAATAATATAAATTTCATATTACAATTAAAAAAGTATTATTAAATATATTTAAAATAAATATTCTACCCTCCCTCCTACTTCAAAAAACTCAACCAATAAAAATAACTTATTTTGTAATGAAACATTATTAATATTAAATTAAATTAAATCAAATTAATTATTAAATAAAACAATTACATTTAACACAAATAATAAATATGCAACTCTTTTTGATCATTTTATAAATAAGTCAGTTGGTCAATGAATTAACATTTAACTAACAACCAACAAATTGAATAATTGACACAATTAGTTATTAATGGATAATTTAATTAACAATAAAAAACATTTTAACAGAAAAATATAATTTATATTTAAAATACCTTCCAATCATAATCCCATATAAACCCAACAACCCATACTAAACTAAAAATGACTAATTAACTGTCAATTTTTTTTAAATTACACAAGAAATTACAAATTAAACTAAAATAATAATTAATCAATTATATACTTTACATAATTACAAATTAATGATGGTATTAAAATAAATCATTAGGTAAAAATAAGAAATATATAATTTATATTTTAAATAACTTCTCCACTCTAATCCCTTACAAACCCAACAACCCAGTCCTAAATGAAAAATTACTAATTAGATTAAAAAAAATCAAATATTACAAATTATACTGCAATTTTATTTATCATAATACTATTACCCAACAACAATCTAATTACTAATATATGATAAATTCATTAAATATTATATTTCATATGACTATATTGTAGGAAAGAAAACTGTATAGTATAATATTTAAAAATATATATATATACCTAATAAACAATACTCTTACCTTCTATATTCTGTCCAACAATATTTCGACATGATATTCTTGCATAATAATATCTTTTCTTTGAACGTTTGGCAGAACACCACCATTGTAACAATTACTCGGTTAACTTGTGTGGGGGCTTTATGATTTTATTAAAGACAATGAGGCAAATTTATGCACAGCTGTCTTTAATACAAAAAAGTGCAGCATCAATGACAGAAACATAAAAACACAAAGACAGTGACATCACAAAATAAGTGTATCACATATAAGTAATCATAGTATGGGCAGCTTCCTTGTTTAGAATACCCAGACACCGCGAAGAACAGGAAATCGAATGATCTGACAGCTCCTCTGATTAATAGATGGAAAAAGCTATAGTGAGTTAAATTCTCATGTTGAAGTAACCCAGAATGACTAAACAGAAGAAAAAAATATACCCTTCTCTATAGGGAGTCATTTCCTAGCCAATTGGCCTAAAACGGTAGCACTGAATTAGTAGCGATTAGAAAAGTATGCTGTGCATTTGGAGGTCTTAGAGCATCTATACTCTTACCAAGCTTGAAAGCCAGATCCCTGCCACCTGCTAGACCTCTATCAGCAAATGGCCAGCCAAAGTGTTATGTCAATATATTGAGCACAAAAATATAATTCTACCAAAGTATCATAGCTTATATATCGACTACCACAATATGGTGAAGGCAGATTCACTAATTTTAACTTCACCTCTAGGTACTATGACTATGAATATATATATCTATATATATATATATATATATATATATATATATATATATATATATATATATATCACACCAAACCATTCCTTCCAGGGAACTGATCAGGCGCAACACAGCGGGTCTGCAGGGTATTGTTTATTTAAACAGCATAGCAGCATGACACGTTTCGGCAAAAGTGCCTTTATCAAATGCAAAGTGAGTCTGGGGCTCACACGTGGATTGAAATACATGGTGCCTCGCTCTCATTGGAGGTAACCTTGTGGCCATTCCAGAACAACTACCAGTCCCAGAATTCACCTTCTCTCCATGAGAGACGTTGTTGTTCTATTGGCCCCAGAGTCAAATGTTGAAAAATAAAATAATTTTCTGCAGACTCCTACATCCAGCCGCATATTACCAAACGAAAGCACCTAAAGGCACAGCTTGAGTAACCTGCGTCTCCCCATGCAGTCATGGCCCAACAGTGTCAGCAGGTTTTCGTTTCTCCATGGCTGTGGCGGTTCGGGGGCTTTCAATCCCTTGAAAATAGTCCAAAATGAAATGCCACTGCTGCCGCTTGAACAAGCTTAAGGACGGGTTCCCTAGCGTGCCTGTGATAGATAGATAGATATTCTCTCTCTCTCTCTCTCTCTCTTCCCACCCCCCCCCCCCCCTTTGCAGGGCAGCTTCGCAAAAACGGGCATAGAGCATCCCGTGCTTGAACATACTAAAGAAAGAAGCAAATCTCAACTCGATGAGGCACTGGCATTTATTGTAATAAAAGTATCAGCAAATCAATCTTGGTGCGTTTCGGGCGTCCAATTGTGGCCTTGTTTACTGGTGAGCCAGATCATACTGATATAAGTCACATGTCCTAAATCAGACTGAACACATGACTAAAATGCAATCCTACCAGTCCCGTAATGCACCTGTCATGTCCATATATTGTGGCAGACTCGAATGGCTGTCTGAATCTTGCTTAATAGCTTCTTTGCATCACAGTCACAAATACAAATACTGTCCATATATATGTGGAGTTTAGGATAGTAAATCCATACTTCACCAATATTCATAGCCACTAGCTTTGTGCGGCAGATGAGGACCAAATGATGCAGAAGGGTTTACTAAATTATGCATCAAGAAGATACAAATTATACAGCAACATGTGGCACATTTTGTGATAGTATCACTTTATTATTTTGACATTTTTAAGCCCGGGCGGTGAACTCCGCTCGGCTCGCGGAGCTTGTGGAGTTTTCCGCACTCCGGGCTCCAAAAAATCCATTCCGCATAGCAGAGCAGAGTTTTTTCCCTTGCTCACGCTCCCCAACATCAAGTTGGCTAGCGCGAGTGAGGAAAATCCACCTCTCTGTGAGATTTTTGCTCACTCGCGCTCCCAAACACCAAGTTGGCGATTGCAAGCAAGAAAAATCCACCTCCCGGCGAGATTTTTCAATGTAGGTAGTCGTATTTCTCAATGTGGGCGGTCGTGGAAGGTCGCTACCACCCGCGTTGAGAAACATTTTGTTTGCATTGAGAAAGTTGCTGCTCGGGTAGAACATCTACTCGAGTGGCAGAAAAGAAGCAGTGCCATCTTGTGCTGCGTATGATGCTGTTCGCGTTGATTTTCCCACGCAGGACAAACACCCGGCGCTGAAAATCAACACGAACAGTCATTACCAAGCACACTCCGCCGCTTGCGGAACTCCGCGTAGCGCTGCTGAGTTTTTTGGTCACATCACGGAGTTCTGCATAGTGGAACTCCGCGAACTCTGCACAGGCTTAGACATTTTTACTCCTGGTAACAGTGTCTGGGTGAATATTTCACCTTATTGGTATCAATTTAACACCCAAATACAGCAATAAGCAACTGAAAGATGACCAGTCAACCTTTGCGAAAAGCCTTCTAGTGCGCAGAAACTCGAGTCGCCATACTTTTTGTAACTTTTGATCCATTTCAGCTAGAAACATTTTTTTGTGTTAAAATCTGCAGATTATGCAGCAGATGAAGGATTATGTGGCATAAGCGGCAAATCCATAATTATGCAAAAATCGCCACGGAACAAGATTACTTAAATCCAGATGTCCTGCCTATATTTGGTTGTCAATATCCTGTCTACAATATTGTGGTAGCTTAATATTTAAAATTCAATATTCACATTGCACACTACAGCTGATACAGGCAAACAATTATGCCTAATTCCAACTGTTTGGTGAAAAAAGAAGAATAAGCTTTTATAAGGCTAGTTTTAAGGGCTGAAATAAGGATGCAGATCTTACTGCAAGCGCCAGCATAACCAACATTTCCACGCTAATGCAGAATGCATAAGCAACTTTATAGAGGTCACTAGCGGAGTCCCCTCACATTAAGCCAAAAAATGGCACAAAAGGTAACCCATGCAACTCAAGGGGTTGAGAAACACTCAAAGTGAAAACGGATCTCATATTCAGAATCAGGGCTGAAAGACTAGGTGAGGCTTAGATCCCCAATACCTAATGCCTTATTGCAGACAAGAACATAATGAGACTTTAGCCCAGGGGCACACACACACAGTGATACTTATCATTGGGACCAACAAGGTGCCAGCTACAAGGCACTCCTGACAAAAATATAATCAATACTTTTGGGGGAATATTAACATCCTGTACACCCAAATAATATGTTAGTGGCAAGAACTTACCAGTACTTGCAAGTATCAAGACAAAGGCAATACCTACCACGCAGGCAAGTCGCATTTTGTAGGACACCGCGGCTGGCATGTGGATGGGTATCTTTGCAGCCTGGACAGAGCTGGCATTTCTGCTGTCTCAGTCTTCTGAAGGACTGTTCCTGATCATTGCAGAATGTCAGACAGAGCAGCGATGGAACTGCAGAGTTTTGCAGAAGGCAAAGGATGTCAATCTTGGGCTTCTTTTTCATCTGTTAGGCCAAAGCAATGAATTAAAGGAAAGGGGGTGGGCAAGTCTTATGAACCTCCCATCCAACGATAGTTGCCTCTTCAGGAAACTCTGATTGAGGTTCCCAGTCTAAGATAAAGTTGACTCTTTTCCTGTGATGCCAGTTCCAGTTTGAATCATATATAGAAAGGCATTTATGAGTCATGGATTCTTCGCATCACATGCTTTCCCTTATCTTTACATTTTTTATCATTTTCATTCCCCTATTGTTACAATTTTTGTCCCTTAATGTTGCTTCTTACAGTTGGAATCTGACCTTGGATATCATGCTGGATGTCTTTACCTTGGGCTTTCATCTTAAATTATACCAGGGAAGTATTGGTGCTTTGCTATTTACTTTTCCATTAATCTTCATGTTCAATGAAGAATTGTAAGATTGCTATGGAATTTTTTGCTCTTTGCTTTTCTTCCAAACTGGGTCCCTCTAAATGAGACATTTGACACCCTTTTTGTGAACTATTCAATCAAGAAGGAATTTTAACGTTCTCAGCATCCAGACCTTTACAAGTGGCCAAACTGCACCCCTTCTGTGCATCCTATGGGTCAACAGCAGTATCACCTCGCATAATATCTCATGAGGATGAGAGTAAGGTAGCAGCATAATTGAATGGTAGTCCTGGGATGCATTAGAATTTAAGGGCCTGATTTAGGGGCATATTCACAAGGAGCCATCGCCGAATGAACGGCCCTTTATCGCAGCCAAAGTCGTGATAAATTTACCTCCCCATTCACAAGCCGGTGTTAACAGCCCACAGCACCAGTTTACCCGCGATAGCAGCCGCAAAAAACATCGCCACAGAGGACCCCCGCAAATATCGCTAATAAGATGCAGAGTAGGCATTCCTGTGACAAAAGTCGAGACAACATTACACCTCAATATTCCCAACGACCAGCCACATCGGCGATAAAAACACAAAACAGGCGATAAGGCGCGTTAGCACCAGGAAATCTACACCTGCTCTGACCTGGTGTAAAGTCGGACTGCAGCCAGCACAACAAAAGGGAGCACAGCCCAGGGCCACATCTGAAGGGCAACAGATGCCATGGAGCCACTCATCATGGGGCCCGGACACCGAAGAGGGCCACAACACCCACCGCCACCACCCCAGGACCCCAACCCACACCCAGAACACCCCCCCCCCCCGGGACCACCCCCCCAACCCCGGACTAAGAAATTGCACACCGACACCACGAATCCCAAAACAAACATTTTGCCTGATGTCGCACAAGCCGGAAAATAACCATACATGCGTGGCCAGAAAATGGAGAATCAGTCATACAGCAATGCAATCACCAACACAAAACACCATACAAACAAAAGCAGAAACAACCCTTAGGATGAGTCCTAGCTGCTCCCCACTGGACAATCCATAGCACACAGCCTTGAATACCAAATCCAAGAGAAGAAGGTGTGCCATGCGCCCAACAAAGGAAAGAGAGGGAGAGAGCGAGGGAGAGAGACGGAGTGAGATAGCACAAGCAGCGCAAGGCCGCTCGGGCACCTGGCTCCACATGCCAACATGTGTGTGTGCATCGCCATCCATACACCATGAGCCCAAGGCCGTGTCCCAATCTCAGCGCCAAAGCCACATCACATTCCGAAAACGCAAGTAGTAGTCAGACAAACATCAGGGATGAAAGCACCATTGTCCCAATGCAGAAGGCAGGAGGACACCTGCACCCCTGACCTTGGTCCAGAACGCGCCTGGAACACCCTGATAGAGATGCAATGGCAGATGGGGGCGACTCCCACACCACGCATTCCGCAAATGAACCATCCGACTCATCCACAGCCCACACACAGAAGCCCCTGCCTGTGGTACCCCCGCATGGGATGCCCTTGACACTCACGGAAACAGCAACCCATTACCCACAACGTTGCACACACATTCGAATCAGAGCTGTGGCATATCCTCCACACAACTGCCGCAGTCCAGAAGAGTGCCTGTTCATGAGATGCACCAACGCAATGGCAGGCCATACCGGGCACATGCACAACCGCCGTCACGTGGAACAGTACCGTGCACGTATGCTGCATTTACTGGGCGCACTGCCACTGGCAGTGCTGCGGATCAATTACAGGCTCAGCTTCCGCATTGCCCACGTCACCTGCGTCCAGCCCTGGTTCCACTGCCAAACATGCACATTTGAGTGTCCTATGGATGTCTGCCTATCCAACACAACTGTTGATGAATTGGACTATGACTTGTGTCTGCGCCCCCTGTTGGATCACGAACAGGAGTGTAACCGAGACAGCCGTGCATGGGATGCCTTGACATACTGCGTATGTATTGGTAGTTGTGCATGGGAGATTGCACAATTTCTCGTGTGCAGTGACCACATCGAGGCGCTCCCCTATTGGGCTGTGTTGCGGATCGGTGAGACGGCATGGGCTGAGCACACCTACCTGGACCACCTAATGGATTGGCTCACCCTGGTGTTCCTTGAACACGACAACGACGTACTATTGGAACACATTGCACATGAAGTGCACCCCGGTGGCAGTGCACCATGCAGACCCCCCGTGCAGTGAGTCGTGCCCCCTCACATGGGGCAATGGGCAGACGCCAAACAACACATGACTCATCAAGCAAGGCAAGGTGAGCGTTGCCATCCGTGATGGATGTTGTCCATTTCAGCCACAACATTATCTGTACCTAGACATGTACCCATGCTGCGTGTAAGTATCTTAAGCATGTCCCTGCCTGTTGTGGCCGTTGCCTCGTCCGTACTGACACGCACATGCCAATAAAGCCTATGCCACTCCACTGGTGTCTAACTGTGAGGTGTGTTGTTTAGATTGTCCACTCGTGTGCCACAATGAGCATCGTCCCAAGAGAGGGAGGAACTGACTGACGCATGTGCAATGGGGTGTGTCCCTTTGGCAAGCTCCACCTCTGTGAGCCAGACATTGTTTTTGGATAGGTGCTGGACGACATGTGCACTTACATGACTCCAGCTATGTGTGTATGGTGTCCAACCTCTGACCATGTGGAGCAATGTCATACATCACAACAGAATGTGTCCACACAGATATGTGTAAGTCAGTATGCGACGTGAAGTTCTGCTGTCACATGTGGTGTGGGATACCACTCCTGGCCTGCCACCGTTTTGGTCACTCCTACACACGGCCCTATTCAACACATGGACGTGTGCCTACGTTGGGGTGTTGTGAGATTGCTGTTGATGTGCAATGGGGACACAGCTAGTACTCACCTTCACAGTCATCCAATTGGCCATGTGTCTCAGGGATACACATGTGCATAGATGTCAGTTACCAGGGTGTACCTTCATGTGCAATCATCGTCCCCACATCCAGCCATACTTCCATACGTGAGTGAACATAGTGATGACACATCTGTGTGATTTAGAATGTTTTATTCACATTCAGGTGGTGACGGAGCTGGAGCTGTACGTGGCCATCCAAGCCCACATCACATGGAAGCCCAGTGGTGGGCCAACCAGAGTCCTTTGGGGATTGCACAGTGATTGGGAAGAGGGAGAGTGCAGTCCGCAGCAGGATTGCTGTGTGATTGGCCAGTGGTGAAGAAACGGCAGTCCGTGTCGGGGTCCGGGTGAATGTCGTAGGGTGTTCCGGAGGTCAGTAGGAGGTATTTCCCAGGGCATGATGCATAGGTCATGACCAGGCAGGGACAGGCCATATGGCGTGGATGGATGCTACTGCCTCCTTCCTCACACAGTAGTTCCCATCCCCTTCTCACTCCCCTGATACGGGTTCTGTGTCTGGTGTGTGTGGCGGGGTGATGGCTGCATCGCTGTCTGCCCCTGACACATCAGACTGCGTAGGTGATGGGGCAGCATCACAGTGTGCCACGGACACATCAGGGGTCGGAGCTGTGTGTGTCGATGTTCCCGCTGCAGTCATCTGGGAACGGCTCAGTGGCAGCAATGGCAAGTTGGAGTACTGCAGGGCGTTGCTGTTCCCAGCCACTACTCACTGGTGTCCAGCCGTGGCAGACATACTTCCAGCCTGCATCTGCTCCATGGTCCCCATTGCCCTCCGCATCTGTGCCAACTCTGTGCTGTCATGGCTGGTGCCTGTCTGACCAGACAGTTCTTGTATTAGACTCATGGCACCAGCGAGGTTAGCCAAGGTCTGTGGCGGAGCATGGTGCGTACAGGGGGTGTCCGATAGGGACTGTACATGGTCCCTGATGGGACTCAGACACCCACGTATGGCATCGAGTTTGGCTGCAGCGAGCTCGAAACCCACACGCAGCTGATGAGCCAACTCCACCTGGCAACCCAACACATGCCGTTGGAATTCCATGTATTGGTCGGGGGGTCCTGGGAGACAGCTGTGGTGGTGTGTGTTTCCTGCTGTGTGGTCTGTGCAGGCGGTGGGGTCACCTCGAGGCAGATGGCCTGGCCTGCTCCTGGGGGTGGGGGGCAGAGGCTGTCCAGCATCCGTTGGAGGGTGTCTTGACATATGTGCAGGTTGTCCTCTTCATCATCAATGGTGGGATGTGTGGTGTGCTCTGCAGGGGGTGTTGTTTGTCCCTCTGCAATGTAAAGGGGAGATGCAGGTTAACAGAGTTTCACATGTATGGTGATGATTTGCGGATGTTTACATTCAGACTGCATGCCAAAGTACATTGTGACTGTTTGGGGGGAGCTGGCTATTTGATGGCAGTCAGTGTGTTTTTCGACTACATGACGGATGTGTGGTAGTACCCGTACATTATCATCACACAGTGTCAGGCAATGCCAGATGTGAGTGGACAGTTACTACGCACAAGCGGAACCTGTAGTGACCTCTGTCCTGTGGTGTTGCACTTTGTACCACATTGCCTTCATTGCTGATGTTCTGTGATTGCTATGTGTGTGTGCTGCATTGTGGGGGAGTTGCCCCTGCAGCTCTGATTTCGTGTAGCCTTCTCCCTTTGAGGCGGGGTGCCTTTGAATTGTGTGCTTTTCGGGGCCTGATTTGCTTTTGACTTGGGTCATGTGTGCTCGTGGACTGTTTTTGTGGCCGGGTGCATTGTCCGTCTGTTGCGCGTATTGTAAGGCATGGGTTGTGGGTGCACGTGGACACGTCGGAGTGTGACCTGCTCCTTTACGGATGTGATCCACACTTGGCTACCTCCATGTCGCTTCGTGGGCCATGTCTTTTTTTTGGGGCAGCTGCCATGCTATCGGACATGCAGTGTTACTTGCATAGTCAGTGTGGGTCACGGAGCCGCTGCTTTGCTGGATTCAGCACATATGCACGGGTCGGTTGTGATATTGGTGATAGGGGGGGGCCCTCTGTGCACATTGTGGATGGGGGCCTACTTGGCGTTTCTATGTGTGCTGCAGTGTGCCAAGGCAATCAGGGACATGTTCCACGGTCATTGTGGGTGTGCTGTGTGCTGCGCGTAATTGTGCATGTGTGCCATTGTGCCCATCTCCCCCCGTCCCCCCCGTCCCTAGTGGTTACTCACCCTGTTGCTAATGGGTCAGGTCGTATCGTGCTGTGTCCAGGCCACCCAATCCTGCCACCATCTCCTCACTGCTGGCTGTGGCCACCATTTGCTCCAGCTCATCCAGCTCCTCCTGTGTCGCAGGACTCCCACCTCCAGTCGCCGTTGCTGCCTCCCTGTTGGCGGCAAACTTATGTTTGGTCTGACTTTTCAGATCATGCCAGCGCCTCTTGACCTCCTCCAGTGACCTCCTGGACACTCCGACTGCATTGACGTTGGTGACGATGGTCTGCCATATTTCGGTTTGGGTTGCCAGCGCCGCAGTGGAGGTGCCGAACAGTTGTTGATGGTGTTCGGTCACCCCGTGAAGATGATCTGGTCTTCCTGCGGACTTTACCCGGTCTTCCTCTTCCTCTTGTCCTTGCCCTTCCCCGAAAGCGGGGTTCCTGGATGGTCCTCCGTAGGGCTTGTGGTGTTCGGCTTGTCCTCTGCACTCGGTCCGGGTGCATACATGTTGCTACGCAGTTTGGATTGTTTTTGGGCTTTTTTTTTCTTTCTTTCATGGTGCTTTTTCCCGCCGGACGCGTGGTATTTACAGGCCTGTGGCTGGTGTTCGCTGATTTCTGTACCGCGATTGTCCTCATCGCATGATTTCTCGCGTTCGCGTGTCGCATTTTTTCGGTGTGGCATTGATTTTCGCGCTGTCATTTGACGCGTTATCTGGTGACTATCGCATGCTACCGCCTTGTTGTGAATTCCACGTTGACACGGGGTTATTTTCCCGTGCTAGGCTGCGATGTTGAAAGTTGCGTTACGCTACTCTTGCGGTAGTTATCACACGTTCTTGTGAATATACCCCTTAGAGTTTGACAGAACAGTCCTCCAAAAAGACAGTTTGCCAACTCTGCTTTGAGTCGGGCAAATCATTATGTTTCTAATGGAGGTGCTCTGGAAACCTGACACTGACCATCCAACAGAGTTGGCTCCATCAACATAGGTTCATCAGACCACCTGCCCTATTAAGAGAGGATAGTCTGATTTTTATTTCATTTCGGGGCTTGCGGTCCGGAACTGAAGAAAAAAAAGCCTTTATCTTCATTCCCTAAGAGAACACTCAGAAGGTGTCAGGGTCATTAGTTTTTCTAAAACAAACTCAGGCTTTGGGAGTTCGTTTCTGAAAAACTTTTTTACTGAGTGACAGCCTAACATGGTAACTGTAAACATTCAGCTGCTTCAGATGAGTCGCCATGGCACCTGCTCCTCTGAAGGCAGAGAGATTTCTGCAGGGCAAGCAGAGATCTCGAAATATGGTTGGTGGGAGCTCGGCCAGGGAGGTGGAGTTCACCTCACTCACACTGACGGACGGAGGCCCACTCATCATGTTCAGTCATAAAATTAGGATCTAAAACTTTCTTAAGATTTTTAGGGCTCAGTGAGTATTACCCCAGGTTTGTGCAGGGGTATGTGGTTACTGTGCAGCCTTTGAGATGCCCCCTAAAAGTCAGACAGGATGGGAAATTCCAAACAAAATGTTGGTGACTACCCACAACTTTGAGAATATTTGTGTGTTCACCACTTTTTGCTGCTGTCCTAACCTCAAACGCATCCCACCGTTTCCTATGAGTAGATCTACTTGAATGTAAAATTCACCATAATTTTGCATGTGTGTTTAAATCCATTCACAAACGCAAAAACATATTTTGTGAATTATAAATTTGAAAATGAAGCCATAGGTATCACCTACATGCGCGAATAGCTTTGTGAGTCAGGTTCTTTGTGATCAGTAGAAACACTTAGGGGGTCATTATGATAGCGGGCGGATCGCCACCGCCCGTTTGGCGGTGGCGATCCGCCCGCTATTTCACACCGCCCGCATTCCATTTCCCCCCCGCCATATTACGATGGCGGGGGGGACCCCGGCGGACGGAAAGACCGTCCGCCGCTTTTCCGCCGGTGGACTCGTCGACCGTGCGGAAAAGGGGCATAACATGGTGGCGGTGTCTGCAAGACACCGCCATCCATATTATGATGACTGCGGAGATGTGCCTTTCCATGGCGGCAATGCCGCCATGGAAAGGCATACGGTCTTTTACAATGGGGGCCCGTTGCGGGCCCCCGGGGGAGGGTAGGGGGTGTGGGGTGCACTTGGGGGGTACCTATGGTACCCCCCTACATTGGCATGCACAGGGTGGCAGGCACCGCGCGTGGCCTGTCACGTTGTGCATGACAATGCGCAACATGCTTAATTTACATTGTGGTGGGTGCTGCTCACAGCACCGCCCGCAGCAATGTAAATGATGCGGGATGCCACCGCCACCGTGGCATCCTAATACACATGGCAGGACCGCCGCACCTCTTGCGGGCGGTCCCGTTTGCCGTTGCGGTGGCGGGCGGTCATTATAAGACGCCCGTTATCTCCGCAGGGGGATAAAGGGACCGGAAATAACGTTTGAGGCTGATTTCTCCCCATGAGTTATTTCCCCCAAACATACAGAATATCACATGGACCTGGAAATACCAAGTCGAATTCTGCATATTTTTTTCCCCCCTTCTTTGGGAATCAACGGTCCAAATTCACACTCATTTACCACCTGCTTGAAGTAGGTGATTAATATTGTGGGGGCCCTGTTGGGGGGGAGGAGGATGGAGGTGGTGAGAAGGTAGAATTTCTTTGACTTCACCTTGGGAATCTTATTCTGCTCCCCCATGCTGAAGAATGAGGGCGGGTGGGGATGGGTGCAGCAGCTGCCCACATCTCCACAGCTTTTCACAAGTCTCCGGGTCTGGTGTCACCAATCCTGGACTTATCAGTCTGGAGATTTGAGGACCCGATAATTCCAAACCAGGAGGTATCAGAAAACGTGTAGTTGCCCGAAGTAGTATTGCTGGTAATGAAGGCCGTAGAGGACTCAGAGAAAGGACAATGTTGGAAAGGAGACCCAGCGCTTCACTTGGGATAGCTAGTACTTAGGCCAGGTTTCTGCATAGGCAATAGGTTGATTTTAGGACAAGCTCTGATAGTCACAGGACCCTTTCAGAAATTTCGGGTCCTGTAAAAGGTCGGTCTCACTGTAGCGTTGTGCTTGCATATGCTATGCTCTTTCCTCTAGGAATCGAAATCTCTCAGTTTTCAGATGCCCTCTTGTGGTGGACCAGGACAGACTAGATCCATAGACTTTAGGAGCAATCAAGTAGCAGTAGGAACCGTGTTGCAACCACTTCACAAGCAGGTGCTAAATGAGGATTGGGCTCCAAACACCAATGACTTTGTACGCCAGCCTCATTCCTGCGGAGGACTGAGTTTGATGCAGTGCTCAAAATGAAAATTTAGAGGTGCATCCACTAACTATCCCAGAGTACCTGCTTCCCATTGTGAAGCACCACTACTCTTCTATTCAAATGAAAGAAGTGCAGCTACTCAGATCTTGATGGCACTGGTTCGGTCTCGTTGGAACAGTCAGCAGGGCACGCTTGGACAAGCTTGGAGGCCACTAGCAGACTGCCCCCTGTACCCTGGGCAAGAAGGAGAAAGGTGGACCTGGGCTTCAGAACTCTAAAAAGCACTCTGCCTTAGACCTCTCCATGGGCTCACAGGCCCAATTGAAATAAAAGGATTCCTGCAGCACTCGTCATGCCCCGTTACTGGGACACAGAGACAGAATGAGAACTGGAGATGTCTGCACTAGCCCCTGTGCATGGGATTAGTCAGAGAAGGCAGACAAACTAATTTATATCCTGTCTTCATTTGCATCACTGGCAAATCTCCGTCTTCTCTGACAACATATTTTGCTATACCTTTTGTTTTTACCGTCGCCATCCTAAAATATCTCTCATTATTTTTTGCTGTCTCTTTTTCAGCCTCACCTGCTGCTCGCAGAGGCTCTTATAAGAAGTGTGTAGCAAAGTTACAAAGTAAGCAAGGAATTATCCCCCCAGACCTTGTGGTTTGGTAGTGAAAGACTGACATAACTAGGGTGTGGTGAGCCCTTCATAACCCATGGTCCCTCTGCTACTGCACCTCCTGCACCAATGACAGCTAGCCTAAGCTCCTGAGGAGCGGCTCCTGAGCTTGCAGGACTGAGTCAATGGCATAGCACGCACCAAGATAGCTTGCATACATCTTGGTATAAGACGACTTCAATCACCAAAGTCTCTTTCCCGAGTTTCTCCTTCTTGATACCTCTATCCTGCAGGCCGCCGAACTTGCCCTGTCTCTGCTTTATTATTCTTCCTCTTCCAAGTCTCTCCTCTTCAGGGAGCATTTGGATTTCACTGGCTGATGCAGTTCTGCGCACCTGTAAACTCTACAGATGTTTACCAAATATATTAAGGGCCAGAAAAAGGCTGATGCTCTATTTCTTTATTAAACAGTTTGGACAAAATATATTTTCACAGAGGCACAAAAGGAAAACAAGAGTGGCAAGGTTAATAGTTCTTGCCTGTGATACCGAGGTACAGACTTATTGGCTTTGCCAATGCGTGTGGCAAGCATAGTGACCATCCTGCATTTTCATGGAGCCTTAAAAAAGCATTCCAAAATGGCTGGCGTGTGCGCCATATTCAAGATGAGACGGCTGTCGGCAAAGGTTAAAGAACATTCCTAGATGTGTGGATAGTGGGTGGTGGGGATAGGTGATATTTCAATAAAAAGAAAGGAGAGGGGAACTGGTAGAACTGGCAGAAAGAGAGAGGGGGCATAGGAAATAGTCCCTCCTGCAATGTGAGGTCCTAACATTAGCAGAGGAAGGATGCAACGCACCCACTCAATACATAGCAAAATGGAAACGCTCATAGGGCAGAACAAACACAAGACTAGGGTAGCTATTGAATCATGAGCAAGGGAGCGGACCCAAAAAACACTCTAAGTCTATATTGGAAACAATAGATCTGTTGCTAAAAACAACTAAAGCTATTAGTAAGCAAGACCTTAAAAAGATATTATAAAATTGGCGCATTCAGACCCAAATTTAACACTGTCCAGTCTAAGGAGTGCCAGCTTGAAGAAACATTTTGACTTCTCGGCTCCCAGAAGGCTGTTTTCTGCTTCTGGGTCAGAGGAGTGCTCCCGAATGAGAATATGGACAGCAGCCATATGCTGCTCAAACTCAACTTAACAGCTAGTGCCTAGTGACATCACACTCAACAAGAAGCCTACTTAATTGTTTCGTATTTATTTTATATTTAGGGGTTTGTATAGCCCTGACATGCCACTTCAACGCCACTTCAGTGCAATCAAGTATAGCGTTGTTGTGCAATGAGTTAGTTTTTCCTACTGAAGCAATCATTTAGTCAAAAGTCTTCGGCCAGATTTACTAAGGTCACAGGCGCTTATGTGATGCAAAGAAGAGCAAAGTGATGTACAAAGATAGCAGCCATCAATGTTTGGATGCAAAT
Organism: Calotriton arnoldi; assembly: GCA_963921515.1. Taxonomy (NCBI): domain Eukaryota; kingdom Metazoa; phylum Chordata; class Amphibia; order Caudata; family Salamandridae; genus Calotriton; species Calotriton arnoldi. The sequence goes on from CAWUFW010007961.1 coordinate 625,415, forward strand.
GCCTTTTTGGGGTGAAAGTTGACTCTAGAACTGCATCAAAAAGCAAATGATGGTAGCAAATGCACAGAATGAAAGTAGGTGCCAACATTTTGCCCAATGTTTCAAATACCAAAGACACTTTATCCCTCAAACACGGTTGGGCTGGCCTATAGTGCAATCAGGCATTGCCCGATGGGCTGGTCTGTCATTCAGAGTGTGGGCCAGATTTTCGGCTGTTTGTGGCCTGTTTTATGGTGTGCTGGGCCAGTTTTTACTGTTGATTTACCTAATATTACAAGAAACATTGCCTGCAGCAAGCTCAAATCCATGCACTCTACTATGCTCTGCAGAACGTTAATACATTGTGTATTTACAAGTTCAAAACTGCTAAATCACTAATGGCAGACCCTTTTATTTTGGTGGCCGGGCCTATTTTCAGTCCCCGTCCGACCCTACATCCAAACGTTCCAACGGAGACTGCTACTGCTGCAGCCAGCCAAGAATGACCATAAAGGAAGGCTGCACAGGAAAAAAATATACAAAGTGAGGGTGATACAGTTTGTGAAACCGAAGAAGCAGATCAAAGGAATAGGCCAAGCAATTACATAATAGTGAAGTTTCATAAACAAACTGCACCTCCCCCTGAGGCCAGAAAAGGTAATCAATGTGCAATACCAGTTTAAATAAAGTTATTTGCTGTACTGCATTGTAAGAAATTGGGTTTTTAGTTTCAAAAGATGCGAGTTCTTCACATGTAATATGTCCCCCTTTGTCGCTCTACTGGGAACCAAGTGCCCCATTGTAGTACTTGACTCTATAAGGGTAAGAAGCAGAGCAGTCCAAGGCCTTCTCAGGGGAGGTGGTGTGGGATAGTAACCCAATTCACTGGCACTCAATAAATTATTGTCCAGTCACTGCTTTTTACTTTAAAAAGGAAAAGTATATTTATTACACATGCACTACTAAATATTATGTATTCATTTACAAATGTATACATCAGATAGCTTAGAAATACCTTTGGTGTCATCCTAATATCACATTACACCCCAGTTGGTCCTGAACCACAAAGTCACATTACCCCCATCTATATCCAAATGCAACATCACAATATAAGGGGGTCATTAGACATAAGGCAGGCCGACTGGCTTTGTCAGGAAATTACCATATTAACAAATCAATAACAAGTTATACTTTGTCAATGTATAGGAACATGGTATTGAAAACCACTCATTTAAATGTCAACATTACATTGTTTATCATCAATACTGTTAACCGCTTAACCGCGGCGGCAATTCCGCCGCGGTGGGGCGGTTTAGCGGAGTGGGCGGGGCTGCGTCGGCCAACGGACGTTCGCAGCACTACAGAGGTAGTGCTCGCGACGGCCGTTGGCCGACAGACGCACGCAACGGGTTAATAACGCATTTGCATTCAAAGCAACCATAAACATGTGTGTCAGAGTCTCTCATTACTTTCTACAGGCCACATAACGAAGTCATAAGACCAACCAGAAGAGATCCCCACCATCCAGAACCTCAGAGCAAAAGCTCTAGCTCAGGGAACGATTGAGAACACGCGGTCAGGGATTGGATCTCCTGGGAGATTTGGGGTCAGGTTTAAAGAACAGTTTTGGGGGACTGCTCTGACCTCTGTAACCCCTCAGCAACACTTTTGAAACCTACTGGTGGTGCCTCTGCCATTGAGGGGCCACCACAAGCAAAGGGATATCTACAAATTAGCCCACATGTGGCATTATGGGGTGTGCCAGACCGAAAGTCATGCATATTTTATTAGCAGGCTCACCCTCTGCTTCGTGCCTCTGCGGTGGTGCCACTCGTTTCTCTACCTCTGTGTGCCTTAGTATGTGGGTGCCCCGCACAGGGCACTCACAGTCTCAGCCCATTGCTGGGGTCCATGGGGGGATCCTTAAAGTCCCACGACCCCCTGGCTCCCTGAATGTGTTGCACTCCAGTCGTAGGAGTCGGAATTTTATGATCTGCTCCCGCCACATGGGAGCAGCTACTCTGGTCTTTCCCCACCCATGCTCCTGCTGCAGAGGGTGGGGAGAATACATCTCTGTCTCACTCCACCGTCAGGGCACAGCCTTCTTGTGGCCCTCTTCATCCTCCACAGACATGGGCATGGCAGGGTAGAGAGGGCACACAGCATCCCTACTTGGGTTCTGACCTCACCGGTAGCAGAGGAAAGAGTGCAGTGGTGCCCTAACTGCTTTCTACTTATAGGGTTTTTTGGTAACCCTTGTGGGCTTGACCCTGCCCAGGGTGTTATCATCATTTTGTTTTAGAAATGGGCAAATCTTGAAACTGCATAACTCTGGGCGTATTGGACCGATTGTCTCCAGTATTGGCTTGTTTTGCTCCTGGTGGCCAGTCCTAGCCACAGGGAGCACTTACTTCAGGCCTCTTAGCCTCCAAAAGAGTGTTTATGTGGAGAGCTTGATGTGTATTACTTCCTGTTCCAGACCTGTCCCCTGCCTGTGCTCTTGAGGCTCTCTTCTGCTCGGGGAGCATCTTCCACATCCAGCAAGCAGAACACCCTCCCTGCTGCACAGGCCCCATTGCATTCAGGCCATCTTGCAGAGCATGTGTGTGTAGGGCATGTGTGTGTCAGCGGCGGATTCAAGGACCAGTCCACAGAAGTCCTAAGGGAACCATCCAACGTCCACCCACAGGTACCTTCTCCTAACTGATCATCAGGGTGCATAAGGGGCCAGCCCCACTGGCTCTGGAGAAAGCTACTATACTCCTGGGTCAAGGTCCTTAATCCATCCTTGCAGGGCATCATGTGGCTTCTCCTTCCAACTGGGCAACCTTTCGTCGTCATCACGCCTATGTCCAGGGTCCTCTCAACTTTCTTTCTGTTGTGCAGGAGTTTGTAAGTAGGGGTGGAACGTTCTAGAGGCCAGAAAACCGTGGGCAATCCTAGGATGTCACGTCATTCCTCCACCGCAGCCCCAAACTTTCTACATAGCATTCTGGGACAATCCAAAATGGTGACTTTGAGCTGTCTCTGGTGACAGCTCCTCTGAGGGCCTCATCTTCGCCCCTAGCTGACACAACTGCATGATCCCTTCCCACCAAAACTTCAAAGGTGAGCCCCAGCTGTGTTGGCTCCAGAGATCTAGGCCTTCCACTTGTTTCTGTGGGCCCGGGATATCCCAGGCCAGGTGCAGTTTGATAATCTATTTAATAGATGCAGATATCATCCCCACCACTTTCCTTTCCCAGGAACTGAGTCAAGCACTGTTAATTGCCCATTTGTGTTTGCAGGCCTTTGATCCCTCTGCTAGGAGCAGAGTGATTAACTTGGTCCAGTGGAGAAGTGGGATGGGGGGAAGGAGCAGAGGCCTGGAAACTGATTATGAGCTGAGCCAGATAAATATGACAAATCCTGAAGTCCAATAAGATGTGGATGTGGGTTATTAGGGACTGCAAATTCAAACTATGCGGGAATATTTTATACCAGTTTGGCACCTAGCTGGACCCTGTAGGCCTCAGTGGAGAGAAACTGTACCGGGCACATTTCATCCATATAAAGCAATGAAAGCACCACAGATTTTTCAGTAAGCATGAAAGACCTACACTATGAATGCCCACCTGTATTATAAGGCCTACCCCAGGTTGGTACCAGTCCTTGCTAAGTTCCTTCTGGGAAAGACTACCTCTGCTTAGAAACTGATCTGTGCATGAAGCTAACCTTAGTAGCATAGCCCGCACATGTGCACTTACGTGTTCATGTGTAACCAGCCCAGTGTCTCTTACCCTAGCAACACCTTTGCGGCCTTATCTTAAACGGTGGACACTGCCAAGTAACACACTTTGTCCAATTACAAAAACAGTGAGTCAATTGTGGAAAAATCCTTGTGGAATAAATAGGCAGAACCAATTTTCTCCAAGCATGTACTAACATCAGGCCCCTTTCACAGAACACATACTAAAGTAGGTGGGGTGTTACAGAGTGCAAAGCTGCTTTCCTGACATGTTTGTTAAATGCAGTCCAAACAAAGCACTCTTCTCGTGCTTATTACAGTCGCACTGCGAAGATCGGGAACTTGGGCTTCGTACAACGGTACGTACAAATTGATCTCCACATGGTTTTTGTCAGGAAGTACAAGGGATTGATGAACCAATGGAGACAAACACGAGGAGAATTCCCTGACGAAGAGACTTAGGGGCTCGAAATGCATTGGAACAATGAACTTCGTGTTTACTTCTAAGTTTATATGGAGATCAATTTGTACGTACCGTTGTACGAAGCCCAAAATGGCATACAGTTGGTATTTGAAATGTTCAATAAAGATGACAGATTGATCTACGCTGTCTCCGTTGTGACGAAGAGTATTAAGGAAATGTCTGAAGAATGGATGATGAAAGCAAGTGAATACAGGTGTACTTTGGAATACCAGGATGATTTGGATACTCAGGTGGGACAAGTTCCCGATCTTCGCAGTGCGACTGTAATAAGCACGAGAAGAGTGCTTTGTTTGGCTACATTTGTAATTTCTGTGGTGGGGGCGATCCACTTCACAGCTCGCACGCACCTATGAATAAGTTTGGTGTCACATCAAGGGAAGGAGTGCATTCTCAATCAATGTTTGACTTGTTAAATGCAGTCCACCACAGCACCTCAGATTTCCAAAACCAGGCCCCAATCAGTATAGATAGTCTAATATACCATTGCTAACTTACTACAGTCCCAGTGCCCCTCAAGTGTATGAATGTGACACTGATCCCACCTGCTCATATGGCAAACATATATAGAATACTCAAGTATGCATACTCAATAAATGTACTAACTGTGATGCCAAATACTGCTTCACTGATGTAGCCAAGTATCCAGAAAATACATGACTCATACATATTTAGGGACTATATCAACCTACACCAAGTTGTGAGTACCAACAATAGCAGTAATAATAGTAGATATGTATGACACACTAGAAACCCTTAAGTCGATGATAGGTCAAATGCAATGTTCGTAGTCTCGACTCAATTTCTAGGATTATTCCTTGACAGCATGGCTGATGGCACCATACACAAATCCAAAGCCCCAATCAGAAGAAGCCTACCACACAGCACTCAGAAGGACATGTGCTTTCATGAACAGAATTTTGGCAGGCTCAAGTCCAGATACTAAGGAGTATGCCTGCGTTGTGGTAGACTTCTGTACTACCCACTATTATCAGAGACATGTTTGCACATTTTCACAAGGAAGACAGTAAAAGCCCGACACTGGCACAAACTCGCAGGATGGAGGGATTATGAGACAGGAAATCATTCAGAAGTTTTTATTTGTAAACTCAATAAACAGTGTGGTACAATACATGTGTCACTGAGTACCATTCATTTTCAACATGTTGCCATACATCAACATGCCCATAGTCATAACAAAACAAATAACTGCAATTCAAGTGAAATGGGATGAGTCAAACACTCATTCACTGGCACATACATATGGTTCCATCAGGCATGTGATCATTGTTCATTTATATGCAAGACTGTGGGCCAGATGTACGACCATTCACTTTAGCGAGTCGCAAATTGCGTCGAATTGCGACTCGCGATTTGCGACTCACTAAAGTGAATGTACAGCAGTGTCTCGGACACTGTTTGCGATTCCCATTGGGGTAGCAAATTGCATGCCTCAACAATATTCATGAGGCAAGCGCACTTTGCGACCCCATTGGGAATGGCTAGCACTCCCAGGGACGGTGGCCTGCTGGAATCAGCAGACCACCATGTCTGTGACTGCTTTTTAAATAAAGCAGTTTTTTTGTTTTAAATGCAGCCTGTTTTCCTTGAAGGAAAACAGGATGCATTTAAAAAAGAAAAATGAAACTTTTCAGTTTCATGTTTTAAGGGCAGGCAGTGGTCCATGGGACCACTGCCTGCTCCTAAAAAATATTTTCGCACACACTCACAAAGGGGAAGGGGTCCCTTGCGAGTGTTTTGCGGCCGCAAATGCGCTTGCAAAACAACAGTACATGGCATTGAGACTCACTATTAGGAAGGGACGCCCCTTCCTAATAACGAGAGTCGCAAACGCTATTTTGCGAGTCAGTGACTTGCAAAATAGCTTTTGTACATGGAAGGACCCTTTTTTCCGCTTGCAAACGGTCCGATCTTCTATTTGCAAGCGCAAAAAAGGGTCGTACATCTGGCCCTGCTTCCCTTATTTTCGACGCACACTACAGCTTGGAGCTGCTTGACCCTCTTCAATAACCGGCCCCACTATGGTTGATGATGATGAAGATGGACTCTGATGTCTCTCTCTTCCCCTGAGAACCAGTGAGGACTGGGTGATCACATAATTTCCAGTGCATCAGCTATTGAATACTGTTTGGGAAGTGTTGGTCTTGTTTTGTCTTCCAATCATTGTCTTACATTCACATGGGTATCCCTTGTCAAACAGTTCATATTCCACTTCAGTATCCCAAAGGACCATTTCACCTCAATGGGCAGCACTTTAATTACATCTTTGACAGATTGTTCAAACCCTGTCATATCAACAAGGTTCGTTTGAGTGGCATTGAAAAGTGGGCTGTCCAGAAGGGCCTCCTTGATGTATGTCAAGGTATTAGCTATTCCTGTCAAAAGATGTTTATGTGGTTGGCCTGCTCATTTATGGTTCTCAAGGACTCGAGTTTTGCAAGGATGGCCTCAAGATTTGCATGAATACTTGCTTGCCCATCCTTTACCTCTGTGGCCATATGATATGGATCTGACACTATGATTCTAATGTCAAACTGCAGAATCTGATTTCCGGTGACTGGGGCGCCATGACAACCTTCACTTTGCAGGTTGCCATTTTTGGAACTTTCAGACATGCTGATGCCACCATAATCCATGCTATCAGTTGTAAACTGAGGTGGTGCATCAGTGACGTCATCAAGCATCACATGATGGTGTTGTATGCATGGCATTTTCCCTGTCTGTGTGCCCTTCGTGGCATTCATTTGTTCATCTTTCAGTTCTTTATGCATGTATTCATGTGCACATTTTCATGTAATAACAGTGTGATTTATAAAGTGCAATCGTTTTATGCGAATGTGCAACGAAACTTGTATGTTCATTTATGATTTTGACATCACAAACCACCAAATCTCATCTTTTCATAATAATGTTGAATTGTTATTTAAGTTTGATGTAAAAGCATCTCGGGGAGAGATGATTTTCATATTTTCAACGGAAAGAATGGCCTGATACAAATTACAGATATTCCATCTGAAGGTCACACGCAGTCGGTGTTATCTTTGCTTTCACAGCACAGGACGCCATTAACAGCGCCGGGCTGCAAACTCGCTTGTCAAACAAAGCAAAGCACATTAGCAGAATGAAAAACAACATCTGATGAACAAGAGGTGTGTGTGTATGTCAAAGGCTATCTGGAAACTTGTACAGCCCTTTTGGGGCTGAGTAGGTTCAGTTGGTTGCTACGAATGGAGTGGTTTCTATAGAGATTGATTCCATCACAAATGTAATTCACTTAAAACTATGTAATATTTTTCAATTCTTTTGATGGATTCATTTATTGTATTTTTAATTCTTGCCATTATGCTTTTTTGTGTGACATGTATTCATATAATCAGCTCTAGAACAAGGCCTTGATGATTAATAAAGCCTTTTTAGGTCGAGCCTAGCGGCAGCACGCATGCGCTGCTCGCTCTGCGAGGCATGCAGTAGTAGAGTATGCTGTGTAAGCCTCGCCCACTCTCCGCCCATACTTTTCATTGGCTGGTGTCATTGTCCTTGGTAAATGCTGGCTTCCGATTCATTATGAGGCTTGTTAGTCCCTCCTTGTTACCGCCTTGTCTTCATTTGTTACCGCCCATGAGGACTCGATCTTTTACTGTGTCCTAACTCGGGAGCTTTCATTACCAGTTCCGAGAACTATTTACTTCATTAAGGGACACAACATGCACGGGGTGCCAGCTACGGTAATGGCGGCCACTTCCTAACGTAATTTGCATTTCGTTTTCAGGTTTTTTTTTTATTTCAAACTTTAATACGGAGCGCGGTGCCCGCTTCAGGGAGACCGCGCTCAGTTTATTATAATTTTTTTTCAAATTTAATATTGAGCGCGGCGCCCGCTTCAGGGACACCGCACTCATTTCATTTTATAATTTTTTCAAATGTAATAACGAGCGCAAGGACACCACGCTCGGGTTCATTTTCTTTTTAATTAACTTTAGTCATGAGTGTGGCGCCCGCTTCAGGGACACCACGCTCTTTCTTTCTTTTTTTTTTTTACTTTAATGAGCACGGCGCCCGCTTCACGGACACTCTTGGTATTGTAAATGACAATGCCTTTTAATTTTTTATAAAAGGCATTACCATTTACAATGCCAATAGCTTCAAAACTCGCAGTTGCAAGACCTATTGCATTGTAAATGCTTGTTAACATATGGTGTGGATTTGTTGTGTGTATTCATCCACAGGGGAAAAGGGATGCCAGACTCACTAATAAATATAATGCTGTAGTCTCATATGAGGTTGATTGTTACCCAATATGCATCATCACCAAGTAGTTTGTGGAAGGTCAGTGGGATACAGTCCTCCTGACTCCCTGGCAAGCAGGTGGGGTGGCCCACACCAGCACTTGCCATAGGGCACTGGGTGTCTAAAACGGGGCCGTATTTGCTGGGGAACCTGCAAAAACAGCCCAGTTGTGTCTTGACCACTGCATGACATAGGTTCCATCTGTGTTATCATAATGACACTTAGGTGTTGCGTTGCATTGGCTGATATTGTGGTCCCACCTAGACAGAAGGGGAACATTAGATGAAGTGCTGTTACATCATGTACATCATGACTCAGAGGCATTCTGAGTTGAATATTGTGTCCAAGACAGGCATGGACATGGCAAACCATGCAATGGTCAATACAATGTCAGTCATTACGTTACATGTCTATGATTGAACACACTGCTGGGATTACATTACTTTAGTTTATGCTACAGGTGATTGTAACATGGCATATGCAGCTTATTAGTATATGTTGAGTGCTAAGAATAGCTCAGCCATATTGATGTTTGAGAGGACCCTAGGTGTTCTGATACATTGTATTACTTTGTACTACTACAATAATAGCTGTTTAGGACTGTGGAAGGGTACGCAATTTGACATGGACTAAAGATCCAGTGTATGTTGTTTGTTTACCTGAGGATGATTCTTCCTCAAGGTTAGCTGTGTCCAGTCCATGATGTCCAGAGACCTACTCAGGTGCTATGAGAACAGTAATCTCTTCCTCCATTGCAATAAGGTGTTCTTGGGTGGCTCATCCCCGACTTGTTGATTGTGCTGCCTACCTGTTTCAGACCAGCTTTTTTTGGTGGGGTGCTGCATGCCAAACTGGTGTTTCTTTATCTCATCCACAGGCCTCCTTGTTGGTACCAGTACCAAAGCATTGATTTTCCCAAAACTGGTGATCAACAGGACAGCGTCTTTAGAAGGTGAAAAGTTTGTCTTGGTGTCTGTGGACCTCAATGATAAGGATTTCATACTCCTCATCCAATAAACTTCTCCCCCTTCCTGCTTTCACTGGGTTGAGCTTCCTGGGTCCCTGAGCGGTCCTGCATGTCTTGGCTCCTGGATTCTGCCATTTTGGGAATACTGCACTTCTCTGCACTTTTATAGCTGTTCTTTGTACATAGGGACGTCATGCAGCACAATTTATCATTTGCATTACAGTGTGTAGGAAAGCTTTAATAGCGATTGCACAGGCATTGTCATTGCTGCATTGTAAATTGAGTAATGTACAAAATAGATGACTTCCTGCAACATAGCTGTTTTTCACACAAGGTTATATTGCACAAAGTTTAGTAAAGCCAGGTCTTTGTTTTGGAATGAGTGTTATATAATTAATCTAACAAAGGACTTCTGAGCGTGGAATGAATCCTTGGAGGTTGGCAGGTAGTGAAGGTCAGGATGGCAGAGAGCAACCAACCTTTGCTGCATGCCTCATTTTTGCTTCCATCACAGTACATACTGAATTGGGACCTGCGTGTCTTCAAATGCCCGATTGTGTGCTAGATCTATATAGGCTGCAACATATATGCATAGAGTGCTCATGTAGTCCATTTAGCCTCAAAAGTCCTTCAATGTTGATAGCTATTTATGTCACGCATATATTTAGAGTGCTCCTGTGATCCATATGGCTCTATATGATCTCCTCATTCTCACCTGGAAGATATCATTCCTCATTATGTTAACAAGAAGGCAACCTCTTTATCTAGCTGGAGTCTCATATCTAATCTACTCTCTTAGGTTTCCACACTTTCTAGCATCCCAGAACATTTCTTCCCACCACCTTGTTTAGCCCCACTCAGTAGCCGCACTCAGTTTTTTCATTTAATGCACCCCTCTGGGATCATTCTGTTCTTGCATTCTCCTTTCCCTCTATATCGCCTTTGTTTTTCTGCCCAATTCTCTCCCCTGTAACTAATTGGAAACTTGAACCTGAGATAGATCCGCGAGTAGAATCTAGAGCTCATGACTGGATTAGACTAACGTGTTTACTCTGTGGGTAAAGGGAGGCTGTGGTATAAATACTCCTGAGTATGTGTTAGTTCTGATGCACCAATGAACTCACCTCTCAAAAACTCAAACCCAGACCCAGTGTATCCTTCCGGGTGGCTATGACCTCAACTCACCTCCCTCCATCTCTGACCTTGATTCTAACATTGTTCCCTCATTCACTGATCCTGCTCCTACGTTAAGCACCAGATACTTTCTGAACACAGCCACAGGTGGAATACATACCCTAAACGCTAAGTTGTTTCATTGACCTTTTTCATATTTAAGTAGAATCGTTGGCCACATGTTTCACCAAAACAGTGAGCTCTACATTGTGCTGTCTTCTATGTGACTGCAGAGCAGTAAAACACAAATTGAAAAATGCTAATGCTATTGTTAACCAAAACCTTGATTTACCTGCATTACTGACATATAGTTCCATGACACTTTACACTGTTATGGATCTCCTGCTTCCTTCTCATGATCCGATTTTTGCAATTTGATCAGGAAGGTGGATTCAGCTGAGGAGTGGCAGGAATTTATAAGAGCACTATCCAGTGCAGGACAAAAGCCACTGACTTGGACTCCTCTTTTCATTGTCTAATCTTAGTAATTAAATATCTACATACAAAGTGACCTTTGCGGCGGAACGGATGGGGCACATTATCAACAAACTTCTTCCCTCTGACACGGAAATCTTTTTGGGAGATTTCAACTATCATTGCAGTGATTCCAATGACACTGCCTGGGAATGATCTTCTACAGTACTGTAAAGCTTTGCCATACCCCACTGTTATTCTGGACCTTATAGTTGGCTGATTTGCTTACTTCTGAATTTAAAAATAATTTTAAAAAGTAACAATCCAAAACGGGCGTGGCTTGGCCACCGAAGATGGTGGACACGTCATAAGTGTAACTACCTGCTCACTATGTCCCTAACCCATGCAGCAGTGAGGAGGTGGCGGCTGGATCCAGGCCGTCACAGACTGGAGTCCGGATTGTGATTTTGCCCTTCAAGATAGCATGGAGACATCGGGGCCTGGCACAGGTCATGACTGGAGGCCATAGGTGGAGGAGAAGCCACGAGAAGAGATACAGGCGTTCCAGAGGTTGCGGTGAGTGGTGTTGGGGTCTCATTGGCCCCCTAAGAAGAGCAAGGGAGCCACATTTTCTGGTGTTCCAGAGAGAACAGGTTACAGAAGAGCTAACGGGCCCCCTGCACTCTAGTAAGGAAGGCCCGGGTGCATATTGAGGAAGCCCCATTTATTTTTTCTTGAATTGCTCTTCCTGAGACCTGACTGGAGTGGGAGTGACCCTGCCACTTGCAGGAGTGTTGTGGTGGGTGGGGAGGTAGGCACACAGTTGTGTACCCACTTGCCACCTCGCCCGACTGCAATGTAAGGTGCATTATAATTGCACAGCACCAGTTAGATGGTGAGGACATTAGGGAGCATTGGACCCCGGGGGCACAAGTAACTGACCTTGACCCGTGGTAAAGGGAGGACAGCATCTGGCCTGATTCTGAGGCTGCAACCAAGGTTGTGCTTGAGGCTCCAGGACAGAGAGGAATTGTGAGCTTGTGGAAGTGCCCAAGGTTTCTTCTTAAAAGTGGAAGTTACCTCATCTTGCCTCTAACTTGTGTACAAAGTCCAGCCTCCCTGTCTGGCTCCTCTTGTTGGGCCACTGACGAACTTCGTGTCCACAACTAGGACCATCATCTGACTGCTCATGCAGCTTCATGTGGATCTGAAGGCTCTGAGCTAAGGCGCTATCACTATCAGCTGGTGCCACACTATCACTATCACAGCTTGGAATGGCCTTGGCTGTCATGTAAGAGATTGTTCATATATTGCAGGCCATTAACTCTTGCCAGAGGCTCTCAAGGCCAAAATTGAAGCATAAGTTTCTGTCATCACTCTGCTGTGGCAGGACCTGCGGCAGGAAGTGAACAGGATCACAGAGGCTTAGGGCTGGGTGTCGGAACTAAGACACATTTAAAACCTTACAATAAACAGTGTCTAATCTTTCTGCAATGCCCAAGAGGCTAAAGGCAAAGATGGAAGATGCTGAGGGCTGTGCCCACAGAAATATCTTACAATTTACTAGATTTCTTGAGAACTTTGAGGGCGCCTTCCCTGAGAAATTCTTAGAACAATGTCTGCAGAAAGATGCCCAGATGGAAACTCTCCATATGCTTTCTAATCTAATGTTCACACATACCCCCCCTTACAAAGACCTATGGAGGGGGTACACACCTTAAACCATGAATGCTCGTTTTCTGAATTATAAGGTAAGATATTAAATCCTCCACTTTGCTCGAGAGTAAGGAAGGTAGAGAGTAGGGGGAGGTGCGGTGCTGCACACCTTATTTGCTGTGGAGCAGGCCCATCGTTCCCTGGGGCCGCACCTCCACCTGGGGCACCCCCAAGACCCATCATTGCTTGGCTCCTCCTTTAGAGGCAGAAAAATGTTGCTACAATTTGTTTGAGAGAAACAGCCTTTGATAAATAAGGGCACCGCCCTCTCCATCTTCACTGATTTCACCTTGCAGAGCAGGAAGCCTGCCAAGAATACTTGCCGCTCAAGCGTAAATGGCAAAAAGCCATGCCATGCTATACCCTGCCCATCTCAGGATCACCTACCACAGCAAGCCTCACATTTTCCCAACTCCCCAGACTGCTTCACCATATTTGTGAAGGAACGCATATCAGAAATGAATGGCCTCACTGCGTAGGTCAGGGTTGAGAAGGGTAGCCGACAGGTGTTCCCCAGTGATAACCAGCTGTAACATGACTTAATCGATCCACACAAGGACCGAAAACTCCCTGATTGTGTACCTGATGAACTCATACCATTCAGACTCCTGTCCTATGCAGAATGACGAGAAGGTCATGCTATAACACATTAAGTATACACCAACGGCATGTACCGGAGCGACCTGGTCCTCACTGGGCCTTCTTCGGCAGACCTTGATACAAGGAGCTCACAGGGACCACTATTCTGCTCCCTCACACACAGTATCAGTCTGTCGCCCCTGTCCAGTCCCTATTATCCCAGCAGCACCTCCACACACTGGAGGTGTTGTTAAGCCAGTACTCTGCCCTCCCCCGGGGGTAAGCCCTAGGCAGTTCTTTTTTTTCAAGCCAATGAGTCATCTGTTCAGCCACCAGGTCTCTAGTAGGACACATTTAAGGCATATGTATGGGGTATTGGTATTGCAACACAACATGGCATGCGCAGGACCATTCGGAACAGACTAGGCAGCCTGTAGCATGATTTCCAATCACTGAAATACTAAGTGGGTTCTCCTTCCACCGAGCCCATGGCAAAAATTAGGGGCAAAATATTGCAGGTGTTGGAAGACGCAAAATGGGAGGTTAGACATCTGCATAAATATGCCATGATCATATCCTACGATGACCCCGCAGGACTCTGGCACTGTTAACACGCCAATCGAACTCAGCTCCCACATTAACACATCAAGAAGGGTACTCAGGTGACACTCTATGACTCAGATGGAATACTGTCTGAGTCTGTTAACTATTATACAAGATTGAGCACAACCTGTGTATCCAGATCTCAATATGAGTATGCAGCATATCTGGACCGTATAGCGCTAGCTTGAACTGAGGAACCTTGCAGACTGTTTCTGGCAGAACCCATTACACTAGACAAGATTATCACAGAGATATCAGGTCTCCTCACACATAAACTGCTTGCAAACCTTTGCTCCCTTGCTTGCCCCACAACACCAAAAAGTATTTGTAGAAGCCTTACAGCAAGGTGCACTCCCTCCCTCCTTCAGGGAAGCCATTGCCTTCCTAAATATGCTCCTAAAGCCAGGAAAGTAGCCCACGCAAACCGACTCCAATAGGCCACTTTCACTTCTCAACACAGTTGCAAAGTCTTTGCCAAGATACTGGCAAACAGACTACTACTTCTCCTCCCTGACCTGGTATAACCGGATCAAGCAGGGATTATATCAGGCAGATCAATAGCGCATAACTTAAGTACACTATACTTATACGGCTACTATACACTGGTCCTAATGCCACATTGTGCCTTAACAGGCTATTATCTGGCGCCTTTGAACGTGGTACTTGCTAGGGTTGCCTACTGTCCCACATACTATATGCCTTGGCCTCCGAGCCTCTAGCCTGCTCAATTTGCCAACTGCACAGACACAGGGGTCATGCCTTCTCTCCCCGCAACCTAATTGTATCCTTATACGTGGAGGATTTTACAGTATATCTTAGTAACCCAACCCAAAACCTAACCCCTGTGATCTGTGAATTTACCTTATTCAAGACACTCTCTGGCATATAGATAAATTGGAACAAAGCTACCATATTCCCACTGAAGCCGGTGACACATACTTAGTGGGTGGAGTTCCCTCTCTCTGGTGTCTAACATCTGTTAAATATCTGGGTGAATCAAAACAGGGCAATAGTTATTACTAAAAATGACGGCACTGTGTTGACTAAACTCGATAAACAGGTTCACAAATGGATTTGGCTTTCCCTGTCGTTACACGGCAGCATTTCACTGATGAAAATGATTATGCTGCCCAAATTATTGCACCTATTCTGCAATATCCCAATACCCCTTACCAAGTATTTCTTTGCAATACCTGAGTCCCTGGTGACCACTCTAGCCTGGGCAGGGAAGCAACTGCAAATAAAATGGGAGACCCTAACATTGCCATATGAGCAGGGTGGGTGGAGGGGGGTGATTCCAGATTTTGAATTATATTAGAATTGAGTTCAGGCGCAATTTGCACATTACTGGCTACGTCCCCCACATAAGCCACTTGACCATCTATCATGATATTGCATACCGAACATCTGGCATCCCTGATAGGGTAAAAACCCTTCCAACAATCGATTGGAGATCAACACAGAGACGACCACGCAGCTGGCCTGGGATGGCCTTTGGAGGAGACACAAGTGTCCTATACTGTATTCACTTGAACAATACCTCACACATTACCCGTTGTCCCAACTCACAAGTGAAACAAATTTTATCCCGAGACTGGCCAAATGGGGGATCAAATCTAAGGGCGACCTATTTAGGAATGCCCGCTTTCTTGAGGCTGTGGCATCCACTAGAGGAACAGACTCTTCCATACTTGACACATTTCTGTATGTCTGACTTCGTGTGCTGTGCAAAGATAGCTATCCAATTCTAACCCAGGAACAGACTGTGTCTAGATTGCTGACCATGTTCCTATGAGCTCAGTCCAGCAAGCAGCTTGTAACCAAGCTGTATTCAAAAATGCAATTGAAGGCTCCCGTAGTGGCACCCAATGCCAGGTCACTATGGGAGGGAGACCTGGGTGAGTCCATATCTTATAAGGATTGGACAGACATACTGTTCTGTGCAGCTCAGGGCCCTTTCCCCGATTGGTCGCCTCCGACTCATACATTTTATGTTTTTACACCGCATATATCATGCTCCCCTAAAACTCTACAAATGGAAGTTATGCGCCGACTCCCAGTGCACCCAGCGTGGAACTCCAGATGCAGATATCATATAGAGAGAATGGCTTTGTTTACAGATTGGGAATTATTGGCATAGGGTGTTCCAACTCATATCTGACATGACTGGAATAGTCGCACTGCCAACCCCGAAAATGGCCCTATTGGGATGCACACACACACTAATTGCAGTGTGGTGCGTAAATTCACCTCATTGGCATTGCTCTCAGCAAAAAGATGTGTTGCATGTAACTGGGGCAACGACCATGTCCCAACTACTATGTTGTGGCTGGTATGCAGACATAGGGGCCGATTCCGATTCGGGCCGGAAATCTCTCCGACCGAGCCGGACCCGGAGAGATTTCCGACCGAATCGGACTCGGGCAGTCCGACCGATCGAGTACGATGCGCATGCATGCCATTGGACTCGAGTCGGTCGGACTCCCATTGAAGTCAATGGGAGCCTGTCGTACAACGCGTACGCGGGCTCCCATTGACTCAATGGGTGCGAGGCGGACAAGGGCGCCCCCTACAGCGTGTACACGGCGAAGCGGTTCGCGCCGTACACGCACAGGTAGGGGACCCATGGGTCCCCCTGTGTGCGACTCGCGCGCCTACGCGTACAGGGGTCCGACGCGGACCCCAAAGTCCGGCTCCGACAGCTTTTTCGAGCCGGACGGCGCGAGTCGATTGGACTGCTCGCGGCGCGCATCGTACTTACCCGGCCGGGAAACGTCTCCATAGCGCGGTGCGAGTCGTGTCCATGCGAGTCGGTCGGAGCGTGTTGAAGCAGCGTTCGAGTCGGTCGGAGTTTTCGCGGGTGCCTGCATCGTACTCGCTCGGCCGGACCCGCGTACGATTCGGTCGGGAAACAGGGCTCCGAATCGGATCCGGTAAATCCGAATCCGATTCGGAGCCCTACCGGCCGAGATCGGAATCGGCCCCATAATATCGATTTTTTATTATCGACCTACACTAATATCGAGTTTTAAATATCGTAGGGACAGAATATCGAAGTCAAGAATATCGGTGACCAGAATATCGACCTTAAGGTAAGTAATATTGTTTTTTTATATCGAAGTAAGTAATATCGAAGTAAGTAATATCGTTAGCGAAAATATTGTTGTTAATAATATCGATATTTATATTAGTGTTATGTATTTTAGTATGTATTTTATATGTATGTGTTTAACATTTTTTGTAATGTTTTTAAATTATTTTTAAATATATGTATTAAATGTTTAGAAATTAGTAATTTTTTTTAAAGTAAATTTTGCGTTTTAGTATTAGAGCGGGTTGTGGGTTTATAGCGGAATAGGGTGGGAAGTAATTTAGGGGCTCATTACGATGGCGGGCGGAAGCACAACCACCGTGCTGGCGGATGCAAAAACCACCAGTTACCGCCGGCACGCAGCAGTCCACACGCCCGCCCAATTACGATGCGAAAAGTAGGCCAAACACCGCCGGCAAGCCAGCAACACCGTCCGCCATCAAAGTGCGCCCGTACACGTAGCGGCGCAGCCCAACTGACACACACCGTCCGACGAAACACGTCCCGCCCGGCGTATAAATTACGATGCCGCAAACAAACGGCTCCCACGGCTAAGAGACACCGCACGTGAAGAGAGGCGGTAACACGGACGCAGAGCACGGACAACGAAGAAGCGGCACCCGAGCATGAATCCAGCACTGCAGGCCCTTCCCATGCTTCTGCTGATGCACCACCAAGGACGCAACGTACCGCGGAGACGCAGGTAGGCACACACACAACAAGTGCACGCAAACAGCGCACACAGTGCAAGGGTGGAAAAAGCGGACAACCCCCACCAGCGCGTGTACACTACACATCCACCATTGCATCCACATATGACACACAGGCCAAATCGTAACATCGCGGAACACATGTGTACACACCACCTGGGACTAGGAACCAACCACCCCGTCACGGCCCCAAAGCGCCGATGACGCCGCCACACATGCGCACAACGCAGAGGCCAACCGCAGCGCCATGCATGCGTCACACACAGACACAGGGACACAACCAAGCAGCACACACATCAGCCCCACCCCGAACGCACATGACACGTGACAGGCCTGCCACAGACATGTCCCCAACGCCCAAATCACGGACAACACCCAACGCCACACAACCGACGCACACATGTCAGTGAAGTCACGCAACAGCAGGACACACCCCAGTGTAACAAACATGGCGTAGCACACAGCGGCGGCAACACCAACTAGGAGAAGCAGGGCCCCTTCGGGAAGAGGAACGCCAGTACCACACTGAAAAACCCATACCACCCTGCACATATGAACAAGACATATAAAACGGAACACCAAAGAGCACGGGGACCAACAACAGGTGGCCCAAGAATAACATTCACACACAAGGCCCAACGCAGAGCGGAAAGGCAGCCTGCCGCCCACACAAGGGAGAGCAGACAGCACTGAATGACCTTCCATTCCAACTCCGAAACCACAGCCCTACGACAGAAGCCGGTGAATACAGCCATTGTCCAAGAATAGACCAACACAGGCATGCCGAGGAGACCGACCACAGGGCAGATAGCGCATATCACAGAAGCACACAACGGACGGGGAAGAAAGAAGAAAACACTCCCCCATGTCGGCCACATGCAAGTTAATTGGAAGGAGTCACACATCACTGACCTTGAACTGTCTGAGAAGCATGTGGGAAGAGGGCCCGTGTCCTCCAAACAAGCTAACAGAACACAAGTCCTGTCTCCCTACGACTACACAGAGCTCACAGCAACCTCGGAGCGTGCACATTGCAGACTGCACACACAGCCGGAGCACGCCACCACAACGCACCGCTGCGAAATGGCAACCGCAACACACCTACCCAACTACGCCGAACAGCTCAAGCTGTACAAAACCAACCTGTTTCATACATTGGGATGCGATCTCCTGTCCCTGCTGAACGTAAGTTACCGACTGACTTACCGCATCACATTGTTCAGCTGCGTCATGCCCGTCTTCTACTGTCGGAGGTGTCCCTACCAGCATCCCGTCGAGATATGCCTCTCCAACCCGGCATGTCTGAAGGCGGACCTGCTACCACTACTCCTCCCTCTGGACGCACACGACAGGGCCTGCTCTGCCTATGGGGGCATGGCGTATGTGGCCAACATCGCACCCGCACTGAAATGGGACCACTGTGCCTCCACACGACGGATCATCGAGAACAGCTACATCGAATGTCACCCAGCATGCCCCATCATGGTCCTCCAAGGGACAACTTACGAACAACACCTTGACAGCCACCATCCGCTACATTGGCTGGCAAACATGTACACCACCAATGACATGGAAGCCCTGCTGGACGGCATCGCATACCTGACAACCTGTAAATACGTCGGACCACAACGCAGGTTCCCCGAGTGACCTATGATGTCCAACCCCGCACCCATGCTTAGCTTCCGCACGGACTGGCCAGTCACCACCACAACAGCCATACCAAACGACCGGCAACTGTAACCACACCATCAACGACATCGCCATGACATCGGATATGACCGGGACATGCACACTGTTCCCCATCACATCCAGGAACACCGCATGCATCGTGGGAGGCAGTGGCATGGGCTCTGTGTATCGCACCCACATGGACGGAACTGCACGAACAACCAGGACACAACATGGATCCAGCGCACATGGACACACACACCGCTCAGTGGACATGAATAGGTCGCCTGGAGTCTGTGGGTGCTGCACCCCTCCCACCCCCGCCCCGGGAATCCCATACCAGGACCTTTGCATGGACGACAAGTGCATACAACAACAACACGACCCCAGTGACTGTGACATGTCCAGTAACCACCACAGTGCAACAACAAGTGGCACGCCGCTGCATGCACGCAAGCACATGCCCTGATGTCATCACACATGCACGCGTGCATGAGGAACAACCGCAGCAAACCTGTCACATGGAACTGAGATGGACTGTGCCCATGATGCCAAGCGGTCTGGTAGGCTACATGTATACCGTCTGTGTCAAAGTCCGCAGCTCCGCAGCTATACGTAAATGTACATTAGCACAGCCTTGGCCAAGCAGATGTCACTCTGAAGCCCGCATCCCACATGCAACAGCCAATCACATGTAACCCCACACCCTATCCCATTTGCAATCATGCTCAGTATATCCTCAACATGTATTCCGCTGCCAGTAGTGTCCACTATACTGCATCACAGAGGACAGAAGACTCAATATAATGTTTGAAACCAAAACTGTCTCCGCTGACTCATTTCACATGTACGAATGAGAGAGGATGAGAGTATGTGAAGTACACGGCAGTCGTGACATGACCATGTAGTCCACTGGTATTGGATGTCAACGCAAATGAGTAGCACAACTGTGGAAGACACACATGTGTCGTGTGAAGTCGTATGGACGCAGTGCACAGGTGGGTGGGTGTGACGGGTAGATGCGCACATGCCAAGTTGGAGCACGCCGTGTTGGGAGGGGTCATGAACAGTACACCACCGCTTCCCTGGGCATTGTGAGAGGACACCTGTCGGGGGAGTGAACACGTGTGTGCACAGCAGCCGGGCACACGTACATAGCGGTACCAGGCGCACCTCAGCCCACCCTCTGTGGACAAGCTGGATCCTGTTGTGCGCCCGCCATGCCCCTTGACAAGGCACACACAGCCCTAGTCGACCAGGTGTAACCCCAACATAGTCAATCCGCACAGGCGATACAGGGCACGGGATGGCAGTGGAGCATGGTGTGTGAGAGGTCTCCTCGCGCTCCTCCTGGTCATATCACGCAGGCAATAGAACCTCAACGTCTAGCATGGCAAAAAGTCAAATGGAAGTGTAGGGGGACGCACCACAGCACGAGCAGCACTGACGTCACGGGAGGTGGCTCGCACCATCCCATCCATTGCCCATCATACCAACCACGCCACATGCCATTGCGACTAAGTGCAAGCCCGTGCGCCACCACCCCCGAGCCCTCCCCAGAGAGGCCAAAGAGTGAATGTGTGGGCCATCAGCCACAGACGGACGCGGCATGGCCGCAAGGGCAGCCACAGCCACTGGGTGTCGCAGGTGGCGGATCCGGAAGGCGAAGACTGTGATGCATAGTCCATGCAGGCCGGGTCTCCATTTGGGGCACCACGCAGGTGGACGGCGTCCCGCCACACATCATACCCTGAGACAGCCCACTCGTGCAACTGGACCCACACATACACTCCTTGCCCTCTCTGGTGCGAGCTTGGGGCTGCCTGTGCAAGCGCTAGCCTCGCAGGTGAGCATGCATATTGGGGGGCGAGGGGAGGACATGAGGGCTGGGGCGAAGATGACTGTATCACTGTCAGTTAGTACAAGGGATGACCCAGATGTGGAAAGGAAGAGACGTGTTCCGTGTGTACTGCAACTAGTCGCCAATCCAACTACCCCCCATGTCCGGAATGTAAGACCGCACCTAGGCTCGCCCATCCGCCACATCGAACATACCACCAGCACGACAACCTTCCCATTCGAAACACTGACTGGGGGTGGCGACCAGTGAACAATCATGTGTAGCCTACCCACGCGTACATGTGGGCCCTCCATGATCCATGTCACCTGCGGCAAAGACATGACATGCGCAATGAGGGAAGTGAGGAGAGCTGTCCGCCCCACGCACAGAAGGTGCATCAGCTCCACAGACCCAGCAGCGAGTCCAGCAGGGGTCACATGTGCAGGGGCAGCTGTGCCTGGTGTGAAGGCACATGCATATAGACAGCACATCGACCAATGTGTAGTCTGCCCACATCCACAGTCCATCATCATGCGGACATAGGAATTGAACACAGGGCAACACATCTTAGTTGGTGCACCCACCGTGACCAACAATGCGCAATCATCGACGTACCCGCCCTGTGCATGGCCCCCCACCCAACGGAGGCACATCCAGTGCCACCATCCCACACACACAAGCCTTCCACGGAACATGCTGTGTCCAATGCTCAGTACAGAGTCAGCGCCCATCTGGTGGATCCTGAACAGGAGACTCATGCACACACATGCCAGCTCCCACTATGTACGTCTGCCACCTGGCACGTGCAATGTAACCTCTCACCTGTGACGTGTGACTGCAAGCACACAGCCGTCTTGGCATGGGGCTGTCAATGTGGACACCTGTCAATGTTTCGGGAGGTG
The DNA here is from genome assembly GCA_963921515.1 of Calotriton arnoldi. Classification (NCBI taxonomy): domain Eukaryota; kingdom Metazoa; phylum Chordata; class Amphibia; order Caudata; family Salamandridae; genus Calotriton; species Calotriton arnoldi. Next base: position 647,573 of record CAWUFW010007961.1, read on the forward strand.
TGATCCGTACAGTGCTGTACATAGGGTGCAGTGCTGACACCTACTACTGTCTCATATCCCCTCGTGCCACAGGTCCCACTTGTATTGGCCGCTCAGCCTGTGCCCACATCGTCATCGTCGTGTGCCATACTCATCCAGCCTCGGAAGCAGTTCCATGCTCAGCAGACACTCATGTTGCCGTGGCGTTGCCGCTTGACGAATATGCAGTCAGTCCCCATCAGCACGCCACGCAAGTCATTGGGGCCTAGATCCCCATGTGCATGCACATGGCAGTGGTATGTCTCACTTGCCATTGCCATTGTTGGGAGACCTGTGTAAGTGTATTGTGGCCGTGCCGTCCCAGCTTGACAGCTGGGCTGTGGCTCATGTGCTTGCTCAGTCATGTCAGTGATGTGTATGCGAAATTGCTATGTGTTGTGTTGCTTTGACATGTGTCCTCTGCCATTTTCCCCAGGCGGAGACCGAACATTGACCGCCCATACCAATTGCTGGCGGACATGGACGATACAGAGGTTATTAGGAAGTTTCGGCTGGACAGGCCAACCCTGCATCGACTGTGTGCCATGTTAGAGCCCCATCTCCGTCCCCGCAGGGTGTATCCGACTGCTGTCACCCCCACGGCTAAGGTGATGGCCGCCATGCATTTCTTCGCCACTGGGTCATTCCAGCACACAGTGGGCAGTGGAGGAGGGATGTCCCAGCCCATGTTCAGCAAGGTGCTGAGGGATGTACTGGCAGCCATGATGCTGTACCGAAACAGGTACATCCGCTTCCCCAGGGCTCGTGAGTTGGCGGCAGTGAAGGGTGCATTCTATGCCCTTGGCAGAATCCCACACGTCATTGGAGCCATTGACTGCACACATGTTGGCCTTGTTCCACCACAGGCCACTGAGCACCTGTACCGCAACAGGAAGCACACGCACTCCCTGAATGTGCAAGTGGTGTGCCTTGCGGACATGGTGATCACCCACGTGTGTGCCAAGTTTCCAGGCTCGGCACATGACGCACACATAATGCGCAACAGCATCATGCCACGACTGATGGCCAATCTGCAACAGGATCGTGGCAGTATTGTCGGTGAGTATGTGGAGTGGTGTAGCGTGCTGGTTGTGCGATGCTGTCCCCTGTCCAGTTGGAATAGCAACGGTTCTCTGTGTCCCTCACACCCAGGTGACTCTGCGTATCCGAATGGGGCATGGCTGCTCAGTCCATTGAGGAATCCTCGCACCCCAGCAGACGATCGATATAATGAGGCACATGGGAGGACCAGACGTGTGGTCGAGCGTACCTTTGGCCTCCTCAAGTCCAGGTTCAGGTGCCTGGACCGCACCGGGGTGCACTGGCATACTCCCCACAGAAGGTGTGCCAGATAGTGGTGGCGTGCTGCATGCTGCACAATCTGGCCATTCGGAAGCAGATCCCCCTCATTGTGGATGACGGAGATCAACCAGGGCCCCAGCCCGCAGACCAGGACAGCTCGAGTGAGGAGGACAGCGGAGAGGAGGAAGCTGGGAATGTGCGGCAGCAGCTCATCGCCCGCTACTTCACTTGACGGTGAGTGTCCATGTACGACGGCTGATGTGGCTGTATCTGTGCAGGTGTGTGTGTGCTGTGTCAGGGTGGCCGTTTGTTCACTACGTGCTGTGTGTCAACGCTCCATGGCCAGGGTAGTATGCCACTGTTGGTGACTGTGGCATTGTGCCCTATTGCTCTGTGCGATGTGTGTACATTGCTTGTAGTTGTTGACATGTACTGTGTGATGGGTGTGTGACACACTCATTGAATGTGCTCCTGTTCTGTCTCCCACCCCTAGGTCCCTACAGGCCCTCCGGATTCCATTGCCATGCCACGCATCAGGTGCCTTTCCGCCCAAGGTGGCCGTTGTATTCCGTACAAATAAAACACAGGGCACAAACAGCAGTTAGTGAAAAAGGTGCATTTATTACAAACTGTGACATGTGATTGTGTGTAAGGTGATGACAAAAGTGGTGCGTGCAGTGACAATGAGCTGTCGGTCATGGCTGCGTGATGCTCAGGGTGTACCCACTGGTTCTATGTCCATAGTCCAACACACACATGCCATCCAGATGGCTGTGTGGAGTGGGATCGTAGTCCAAGTCAATGCAGTGGCTGGTCAAGGAAGGCTGGCGGAAGGCTGGCTGGCTGCCTCACTTGCGACTGGAGCGTGCGAAGTCCTCCCGGGAGATCTGTTTCCTCTTCGGACGGCCCCTTCCACGTTTGCGAGGGGGTGCCTGCTTGCGACATGCTGGTGGTTGAGGTGTGCTCACTGGCTGTGGACGCAGGGGAACTGGACACTGCTGCTCGACCCTGCGCCCCGGCAGGTGGTGGCGGAGGGGGAGCTGCTATCCCTGGCCGTGTCCTCACCGCCACCACCAGCTGGCCCATGAGGTCCACGAGTTGACCTATACGGGCGTCCATGGACCTCAGCACCCCCAGCACCTCCCGCGTGTCTGAAGCAGACCTGACCCATTGTTCTTGGGCCTCCTCATAGGCCCCAAGGACTCTGGCCATTTGAGGCAGGGCATGGCTCCCAGGGGAGGCTGGCGTTTCCTGACCCTGCTCCTCCTACCAGTCCTGCTGCCACCGGCCTGCCCACTAGCCACATTGCTCACCACGGTCCTCGCTGTGGCTCCCAGGGTGGATCCAGTCGGCCGGGCCACCACCTGCGCTGGGGCTGGTGCCAGCGAAGACGTGGTGGTGGTGGCGGCGGTGGTGGTCGGTGCGGCGATGGTGGCGGTTGCGGCAGTGGTAGTGGCCGCAATGACCGTGGGTGTGGCCGCAATGACCGTGGGTGTGGCCGCAACGACAGTGGCAGCAGGGGGCTGGGACTGTTCAGCAGCCCTGGATGATGGGTTGGTGGGTAGGAGGGGTCCTGGGGAGCGGCTGGGCCCTGCCACACCAGATGGGCCTGCTTGGTGGTCCGTGTCCGAAGAGGAGGACAGATCCTCAACATCCGTGTGTCCTCGTTGGGGGCTTGTAGGCTGGCTGTGCTGGCTGCTGTCTCCATCCCCAGCATCCGGCAGTTCGTCACCTGTGGAGAGAATGAGATTTGTTATTGTGTTGCACCTGGCGAAGTATGTATTTGTCGTCTGACATTGGCAGTTCGTGCATTCTCGTACATGGGTTTCCCGGAGGCGAGTGTGTGGCTGTGGCATTTGTAGTTGTGTGTGCTTGGCAATGGGACTGTGTGCTGTGCACATGTGGCATGGGACGGATTGGCCATGCCGATGGGTGTGTTGCTGTGCCCCTACTCATTGTGACTCTGGTGTATGCGGGCTCCTGGCCCATCCTGGGTCTGATTTGTACTTTGCTTTTGGGGTTCATATGGAACGCTTAGGAACGCATATGGCAACATGGGGGCCATGCCCCAGATTCGCATTTGGGAGGGAATATGCTTTTGGGGTTCAAATGGAACGCTTAGGAACGCATATGGCAACATGGGGGCCATGCCCCAGATTCGCATTTGGGAGGGAATATGCTTTTGGGGTACATGCTGTGAGCCATGGGTGCCGAACGTGACATGTGTTGTGGCAGCATGACAGTGCATGGTTTGAGGTGTGTGCATGCTTGACATGGCCTGCATATTTGCTGTCTGTTGTGATTACTGGACATGGCATTGGACGCAACGTTATGAGTGAGTGATGGTTGTGTGTGAAAGCCAACGTATTGCAGTTGTCCCATCTCCTTGGTGTGCGTGCTGCCCTGTGCCATGTGCATCACTGCAGTGCTCGTGGGGGGGGGTGTGGCCCATGTTGTGTGTTGTTGCTCACAGTGTGTCGTGCGCTTCATTGACTTCTGGCACATGGTTGGTCATGGGCATGTATCTTAGCGTGACTGCTGTATGTGTGGCAGCTGTGCGGATGACATGCCTTTCATGAGACTGGGGCTGACGGATGGGATGGATGGTATATTGTATGTGCATGGTATGTCTGTGTGTTTGATGGGTTCAGTGGTGTTCGTGTGCATTTCTGTTGTTCCGCTCTGTTGCGTCTAGTGTTGTTTGTCTTACATAGGCGTAGTTGTGGGGTGTGTGGTTGACAGGCAGTAGGGGCTACATGGACAGGACTTCAATGGTGTTTCGGTTGTGTGTGATGAGTTGCACAGTGGCTGCCGTGTGGTACTATTTTCAGTGTGGCTTGTGTATGCAGACGTGGCTCCTTGGGTGTTGCTATGTCTGTGATGGGTCATGTGGGGTGTGAGTCTGTTGTTCATGTCCGTGTGCACATTGTTCACTTGTTCGTGACGGTGGGCGGTGCTGCGTTTTCGTCTGCTACGTGACATGTCCCATGTGTTGGTCGTGTGCCGGTCCTCATACCTCCAGTAATCCAGCCCTGTCCAGTTTCCCACCTGCAGGTTGTTCGTGCGTGCACTGTACTGGATGCCACATGGCTCTAAGCGGGGGTGCTCCATGTTGCAGGTCTGTGGGGGTGGGGGGGTGTTGTGGGTCGTGGGGGTGGCTGGACACCCACTGACACCGATTGCTGTGGACCGTGATGTCTGCCTTTCGGCTGTCGTTGTGCACTGCGGTGGCTGACACGTGGCTGTGGGGTGTGGGGGATGCTCCTCCTTGCTGTGCTGTGGGACTAGGGGCCTGGTGTGTGTTGTACTTGGGCTGTCCACCGTCCCACCCACTGCACTTTGTGTTCCTGCCACTTACCTGTTACTTGTCGGTTTGTGCAGCTGTGGCGGACACATGGGTGTGGTGGGTGCTCGTTGTGGCGCTTCTGGCATATTTGGGGACCTGTTGATGGTTACGTGGCTGGCTGAATGTACACATGTCCCCACGCATCTTACAGTTGTTCGGTTTGGGCTGTGTGTGGTGGTGTCTGTTGCATGTGTGTGTGATGTGTTGTGTATTGTGTGCTGGACATGGGGGTGTTTGTCCCTGGGAGCTGTGGCATGGTGGTAGTGCATGTGAGTACATAGCGGTGTGCTGGTATACATTAGTTTGTACTTACCAGCCTCCACTCCCCCTGCTAATCCGGCGAGGATCTCGGGATGTATGATGACTCGCACCTTCTCCTCCCACGCTTTGAAGGTCTTGAAGAGCGCGGGATTCCCTCCGCCAGTGACGGCAGCCAGCTCTCTGTTTTTGCCCTCCTTCTTCTTGACCAGGCTCTTGACGTCATTCCACCGTTTGTTAATTTCGACTCTGTTCCTGGGCAGGGTCCCGACTGCATTGACCTGGTCTACGATCCGGTTCCACATTCTGTTTCTGGTGGCTAGTGGTGTGTGTTGGACCATGTTCCCATAGATTTGTGGGTGCACCTTGATGATCTCGTCGACCATGACCGTCAGCTCCATGGGCGTGAACTTGGGCATTCTTTGTGGTGCCATGGTGTTTGTGGTGCTGGTGCGGTGTGTGTTGTGTAATGTGCAGGGGGTTTGTGGTGCCGGTGTTTGGTGGTGGTGGTGGTGGTGATGTGTGCGTTTCTGTGGTGTGCTGTTGTCCTCGCTGTGTCACTGTGTCCTCTCCTCTCCTCTCTGGTTTGCAATGTTGCAAGGGGTTGTGGTCTGTGGGAGTGCTGCTTTTGTACTTACCTATGTGGGTGTGTCCTCATGGTCTGTTGTTTTCAGGTGTGTTGTGTCTGGGGTTCTGGCCTTTGTAGTTTTTGTTTGTCCGGGGGGTGTTTTCGGGATGTGTACTGTGCTTGTGTATTTGTGCGTGCCTTGCTGTGTGGACTTATTGGCCATGTTGTGTGCTATTGGTTTTGTGAGCGGATGGTTTCTGTGCAGGGACGTGGGCGCCATGGTTTCTGCCGTGTCGATTGGCATCGGCGTTGTTTGCGCTGGCGGGCGGTATATTTGTGGTTTTCCCGCGCTCATGGCGGTGCGATCGTAATTTCACGTGCGGTGTGTCGGCCGTGAGGACGGGCGGTTTTGTGTTGTCGGGAGTGTTTCCGTCCGTGGCGGGCGGTTTGACTCCGACTCGGACGATGGCGGGCGGTATTTTGTGTGATTTTTCCGCCGATGGCGGTTTTCGGTTTGTGTAATCGTAATGGCGTGGTCGGTGTTCAGACGGTGTATGCGGGCGGATTTTTGCCGCTTCCATGCCTGGCGGATTTATTTACGCCGGGTATCGTAATGGGCCCCTTAATTATAATTAATTATTAATATTTTTTATTTATTTTTATTGATTATGAATTTATTGTTAATTAATTATTAATTGGTAATGAATTTTTATGAACTGATTATTTTATAATTATATTAATTATAATTTTTAAAAAAATTAGATTATTGCTATTGTTAATTAATTTATTGTTAATTAATTATTAATTGGTAATTAATTTTTATTAATTGATTATTTTTAATTATATTAATTATAATTAATTATTATTTTCTATTTATTGTTAATTAATTTATTGTTAATTAATTATTAATTGGTAATTCATTTTTATTATTGATTAATTGATAATTAAATTAAATGTGTTATTTTTTATGTGTAGCGGGTTGTGGGTTTATAGGGGAATAGGGTGTTAAGTAATTTATTATAATTAAGTACATTTTAATTTTTATTAATTGGTATTGATTATTAATTTATTGTTATTTAATTATTAATTGGTAATTAATTTTTATTAATTGATTAATTGATAATTTAATTAATTGTGTTATTTTTTATGTGTAGTGGGTTGTGCTTTTATAGGGGAATAGGGTGGGAAGTAATTTAATGTTATTTAAGTAATATTTATTGGTATTTATTATTAATATTTTTGTTAATTAATTATTAATATGTTTTTTTTTTAAATATTTAATTAATAAGTATGTTAATTTAACCCCAACGCTATCCTACATTTTCCACACTGTTACACTCACTGGAGTTGGAATAGTAATTTTAACCCTAACGCTATCCAACATTTTCCCTACTGTTGCACTCACTGGAGTGGGAATAGTAATTTTTACCCCTACGCTATCCAACACTTTCCCTACTGTTGCACTCACTGGAGTGGGAATAGTAATTTTAACCCCTACGCTATCCAACACTTTCCCTACTGTTGCACTCACTGGAGTGGGAATAGTAATTTTAACCCCTACGCTATCCAACACTTTCCCTACTGTTGCACTCACTGGAGTAGGAATAGTAATTTTTACCCCTACGCTATCCAGCACTTTCCCTACTGTTGCACTCACTGGAGTGGGAATAGTAATTTTTACCCCTACGCTATCAAACATTCTCCCTACTGTTGCACTCACTGGAGTGGGAATAGTAATTTTTACCCCTACGCTATCCAACACTTTCCCTACTGTTGCACTCACTGGAGTGGGAATAGTAATTTTAACCCCTACGCTATCCAACACTTTCCCTACTGTTGCACTCACTGGAGTGGGAATAGTAATTTTTACCCCTACGCTATCCAACACTTTTCCTACTGTTGCAGTCACTGGAGTGGGAATAGTAATTGTAACCCCTACGCTATCCAACACTTTCCCTACTGTTGCACTCACTGGAGTGGGAATAGTAATTTTAACCCCTACGCTATCCAACACTTTCCCTACTGTTGCACTCACTGGAGTGGGAATAGTAATTTTTACCCCTACGCTATGAAACATTTTCCCTACTGTTGCACTGTTTGGAGTTGGAATAGTAATTTTATTCCCTCCGCTATCTAATATTTTTTGTAATATTTTAGTTAATGTAGTATATAATTAATTTTGAAAATATTAAAAATAATTGTAATTTTGTATTTGTTATATATATTTATTTAATTTTTATTTATATTATTGTTTCATGTGTAGAGATGTATTTGTAATTTATAAGATATTTTTTAACAATTTATAAGTTATTAAAATAATTATTAAAAAATATTATTAAGTAAGTATATGTATTATATATTATAGATTAAAACGCATATGTAGCACAATAGAAGATTTTGAGATTTGCAAACAAGAAGCCCTTGTAAGATTAAAAAAGAGAGGCTACAGTGCAAGGATACTGACTGAGGCAGTTGAGAAAGCTAAAAAACGACCAAGAATAGCACTGCTAACACAAACAAAAGAAAGTGATGAAACACCAGCTGTTGAGGAAACCCCAAGACTAATAACAACGTATAGTCTACAAGAAAGAAAAATAAGAGACATAATAAAGAAAAATTGGCCAATTGTCCTTACTGATAATGTCCTAGGACCTAGACTCCCTACTAATCCAAATATTACTTTTAGAAAATCACATTCCATGGGATCAAAACTAGTCAAGAACAGTCCAGATTTAGGCACTACAGGCATATGGCTAAAACCCAGGCAAGGTTTTTTTAGATGCTCGTCTTGCCGTGCATGCAAATTTGGAGTTAACTGACATGTTACACTACTCCATTTTGCCAAGATGAGATTGCCATAGGGGGTAATTACAACTGCAGGACAGAGTACGCAGTGTATGTTCTGACATGCACCTGCGGTCTTAGATATGTGGGAAGTACTAAGCTGCAGGTGCATGTCAGAATCCTGCAACACCTAAGGGCAATTATAAACAGTGACTCATCTTATCCGGTAGCCCGACATTTTAAGGATGTACATAATAAAGATGTCAAATGCCTTACATATTATGTTATTGATGCCATTCCAGCCCTCCGCAGAGGGGGAATAGGGAACGACTGTTAAGGCAGTTAGAAACACGTTTCATCCTTGAACTTGATAGTAAAACACCTAATGGACTAAACAATACTGAAGATATGCACAACTTTTTATAGATTAGCTTTTTATAGATTAATAATTTTTTTATAATTTTTTATAAATTCATATCAATTTCATTATGTTAACTGTCCGTAAAATAAAGTGTGATATATAGCTATGACTCAGCATACTTTTGAGAGACCCACTTATCCAGTTTTTGTATGTCTAAACTAAATATCATGCAAAGAAAATACTTTTGAAAACATGAATAGGGCTGTAAATAAGATATGAATTGATATAACTCATCGGCTGATGACATACTGTAAATAGAATTTTTTTTATATATAGCTTTTTTAACACCCTAGTAATCATTGTGAATGGAAAGGTTTTTAGCACAAGTATTAACACTATGGGCCTGATTCTGATGCGGGTTGGAAAGCTTCCCGACCGAATCGGTTTGGAAATGGTTTCTCACCCACTCGGATCGGGAGAGTCCGACCACGGAGTACGATGCATCCGGATGCTTCCAGATACGATTTGGTTGGACTCCCATTGACTTCAATGGGAGCATATGTTCCTAACCGCATCATAATTGGGCCCTGGGTCGGGAAGACACGTTCCCGATCCGATTTGGAAGGAGCAAATGCCATTAGGAGGCCTTCCTAACCGCATCAGAATCAGGCCCTAGGTGGGAATGCTTTCCTAACCGCATCAGAATCAGGCCCTATATGTTTAATTTATTTATATAGCACCAGGCACTTTACCGTGAAGGAAACATAGCTTTGCACAAACCTTTAGGAAGCACTCTATATGAGAAATTTTTGTTAGACAACAACGAAGATAAAGAATCATAAATACCATTTGATAAAGTGAGGGTTCCGCATCTTTGGAATATTATTTGGTATAACAGCATTGAAGCAGTTAGGAAAGGTCTTAAATAAATATTGACAGTAAATGAGCATTTATGCAGCAATATTACCAAACATGTGTACAGTAGTATATACTAATATGTATTTATTTATTTGTGTGATAATGTGTATATTTTAATTATTTATGCATATTTATAAATATTTAATTAATTATTTATTTATTGCACACAAATTTAATCAAAATAATGTTTGTATTGAATTTAAGACAACATTCAATTTACTTACAAAATGCATTTCTAATAATGGTGAAACTTGAAAATACAAAGTGAAACAGCATATGTTGTTATGAGCAAACATGTAATGTAAGTGTTTCCTTTATGTTTATTATCACGTGATGGAGGAGGGGAGAAAGGGCGTGCACTCTAAGCATATAAAAAAGTACGGCGTACTGCACTCCTTGTGTGATCAAGGGACTGTGTGCTCGAAACGCGTCAACGGAGGACAGAGGAGTGAGAAAATAAAACAACTTGCCGAAATTATCCTGGTGTTCGTTTCTCTCAGTTCGCCGTAAAGGAGGTTCTGAGGGTGTTGTTTTTTCGCATATTTATTATATGTATATGTCTAATTTATTTTTACATTATATATATTAGTTATAATTTTTAAACATTTTAAAATATTTTTAACTATGTTTATTTTAATTATATGTATTATTTACTTTATTTTACTTTATTTTTGTAACTTAAAAAAATCGATATTTTTAACAACGATATTTTTGACATCAATATTATTTTTTCGATATTTTTGTACTTACCATAATGTAGATAGGATGTCGATATTCTTGACTTCGATATTTTTGCGTCAATATTTCTGTAGGTCGATTTTCTGACTCGATATTCTGTCAGTGATTCGTTGTGGCTACATGATCTATACTACCGCAACGAGCAACTAAACACATATTACTCTACAGTACCACTAGCAAATAGGCCCAGGAACATATGGGATCCATTGCACTCTTATTTACTCACTCATGACATATCTGATCCCTTCCTCACTGACCATGAAGCGACACTGTAAAACATTGCAATCAGGGGCCAGAAGTGGATAAGGTGGACAACCCATTAATATGACGATACCGGTAAGGATGAGCGCCAAATTACTCCAGAGCCCCGGAGACGCAGCCAGGCCAACTGAGCGCAAAGGTCGACTTATGATTGTCTGGTTATGTAATAATGGGAATTATGAACTGTATATTTACTTTGACAGATGGCCATAGCATATCCTGGCACCCCCTTCCCCCTGTGTAGTGGAAGGCCTTGATTTGTGGCACATCATCATGTTTGTAATAAAACAATGATACATTTTTAAAAAATGGTCTTCCTGGCTGAAGCAAACAGTCAGGGATCAATGTGATGTTATTCTCAAAGAGGAAAAACTTTTTGTATGGGGTCAAATAAAGGTAATGGTGGGAGAGTGCTATGGAATGCAAGGCACCACCCCCTAGCTAGTTGTCCCCCAAAAGGGAGGCATTAACTTTCATTCTGAGTTCTGTTTATATGGGGGTAGTTGGGATTTGCAACAACAACACCGGGTAGTTTTCTTGTCCAGTTGTATTTGCTCTCTTTTCTTTCTCATGATAGGCACTTCATATTCTCACAGTGGAGGGAGGGGCAGTGTGCTTTCGGTCCTATTGCAGAAATGGTTGTTGCATCACCTTGGCAGGTCATAACATGATGCAACACTACACAGAGGTATTTGTGCTACTACAACTGTTTGCCTTCCCCCTTATGGCTGAGCACAACATAGCGTCTAATGGGGGACAGTGGCATATTCTCACTTGGAAAGTGAATGGTCTGCTTGACAAAGTTAAAAGGGAACCAGTCCTCAGAGCAGCGAAATGCCTTAAATCAGATATTATACTTTTATAGGAAACCCATCTCGTGGGTAACAAATGTCCCTTTGTGGCCCGATTGGGCTTCTCAAAAGTATTCTAGGGGTTCTAGGGAAACAGCGATCCTAATCTGCAGCTACTTACCCCTCAAAGTTACACATGTATGACATGATAACTTGGGCAAATATGTGACTGTCACTTGACCATTGCATGGGAAACCACTGTCTTTGATCAATGTACATGCGCCCCCTCCCTTGACAGTGTACTTTCTGGAAAGTGTTGGCCAGCTGACGGTGCATCTTCAGGAGACATGAATGGGGTGACCGATTGGAGACAAGACAGGCTGGGGGTTGCTGGGATTCCTCAGAGGAGCCCTTCTATACTTGCAAAATTTCTAGAAGCTTTGGGGGTGATGGATGGTTGACAAGCTTTCCACGCAAAAGAAGGAGGCTTCTCATTCTACTCTGAGACTCATATATCATTCTCCTGACTCAATTACTTCCTGATGCTGAATTTCGGAGACATATAGGATTGCTGAAGCAGGAATACTGGTGCTTAGCCTCTCGGATCATTTGCCAGTAGAACTTAGGATCTGGATATGTCTGAAACAAAGTGGGACTGTGTGAAATCTGAGCACTTGTTGATTGCAGGGCGAGGAACGCAAATCAAATATAAGGGATGCAGTTGATACTTACTTTAAGGTGTACAGGGGCTCTGTAGATTCCCCAGAGGTATGCTGGGAGGCCTTTAAGGCCACAATATAAGGAGATATTATTAGCTATCGGGCAGAGGAACACACAGAAAGCATGAGGAAATTGTAGAGCTGGAGGTTCGACATCTCGATCTTAAATCTCAGTAAATAGAATTCCTGTCACCGACTACACTCAGCAACTCTCTAAACACTAAGGGCCTGATTCACAAAGGTAAACTTACACTTTCATGTAATTACTATTGTTAGCTATTCACAAAAGGATTTACGAGTAGTATCTTTATGAGTGCGGAGTCTCTGCACATAAAAAGACCTATGATTTTAAGAGCTGAGACTTCACACTTCTAAATATACTACTCATAAATCCCTTTGTGAATAGGAAACAATAGTAAACTTACACAAAAGTGTAAGTTTACCCTTGTGAATCAAGCCCTAAGACAGTTCTTCAACAAACATCGATGGATGAGGAGAGGGTGGCATGGCTCGTGGTTCAGAGCCTAATTTATCAATTGGGTAACAGAGCGAGTAAGATATTACACAGGTTGAGCCATAATGCGTGTAGGCATGACCGCATTGTACGTTTGTCTGATGGCCAGGGTTTTGTGATTAGGGATGAAAAGAATACAGCACAAATGTTTGTGTCTTACTACTTCACCCTATACGCCCAGACGACAGTCTTGAATGAATGAATGAGGACACTTGTAGAGCGCAGCTTTCACTCCAGAGGAGCATCTTGGCGCTCAGTGGTGGGTGGACAAAGTGTAAAGGAGAATGGTCTCTGTTTGTACCGTAATCAGATGAGGGATAGAGCTAGGCTATCTGGGACTGCGAAGATCCAAGTTTTCAGTCTTTTCTTGAAGATGGCTTCTGACTGCGTGAGTCTCAGAAGACTGGGCAAGTGGTTCCATGCTTTTGTTCCCAGGACCGCCATTGACTTTCCTCCTCTGGACGTCAGGCGGAACTGGGGAGGTAGTAACAAATTTTTCTTGGAGGATCTTAAGGAACGTTGCGGTACATAAGTTTTAATTCGTGACCTGAGATATTTGGGTCCAGTTTGCTTCCCTGATCTAAAGATTATAACAAGGATCTTAAAAAGTACCCTTTTGTGTATAGGCAACCAGTGAAGGGTGTGGAAGGCCGCCGAGGCCCCCCTTGGCAATTTCAGTACAAGTCGGGCTGCTGCATTTTGCACAGTCTGTAACTTTTTCAGAGTGGTCTTCTTTATTCCTGCGTAAAGACTGTTGCAGTAGTCCCAGCGCGATAAGATTAATGCTACTGCCACAGTCTTTCGCGCTATCGCTGGAAGGAGATCAAAGAATTTTTGTAATGTTTTGATCCAATGAAAGCAGGAGCCTGCCACCGACAGCGCCTGCTGATGAAAGGACAGTGAGGTGTTGAATCTAATCCTTAGATTCTTGACGGTGTCCACTGTATTTGGGGGAGGGGTTGTGTCAGTTGGCCACCATCGTCTGGGCGTAAAGATATTGTGTTTTCCCAGCAGCATAATCTCCGTCTTTTGGCTGTTGCACTTAAGGTGATTGGATTTCATCCAATCAAAGACAGCGGTGAGGCAATGTTGGAAATTTTCTTCTGCTGCCGTGGACTCTTTATCCAAAGTTAAAATAAGCTGTGTATCATCAGCATAGGACACAGTCTCGATGGCAAAAGATGACACCAGGTCTAATAGGGGCACCATATATATGTTAAAGAGTGTTGGGCTCAATGCTGAGCCCTGGGGGACCCCTGATGGAAGTTGTTTCTCTGAAGATGTGTAGTTACCTAGGGATACTGTTTGTCTCCTGTTCTCAAGAAATGATACCAGCCAGGCCAGCGCTTTGTGCGAGATACCGGTTCTTTTTAACTGTTCTCCCAGGATGGTATGGGATACAGTATCGAAAGCGGCCGAAAGATCCAACAGAATCAGCACTGCCACCTTTCCTTGATCTAACGAATTTTAGTGTCTCCGAGGTGTGTAGCAGCGCGGACTCTGTTGAATGCCCTGTCCTAAAACCTGATTGCCTGGAATGCAGCCTATCTGTTTGAAGAAGAAAATCATTCAATTGACTATTTACTCGTTTCTCAGTTATTTTGCTTAGGCAAGGCAATAACGAGATAGGTCTTAGATTCGATAGGGTGGTGGGGTCAGATAGCTGTTTCTTTTGAATGGGTTTGACTGAGGCAATTTTCCAACTGTCAGGTACTATTGCCTGCCTAAGTGAAGAATTTATGATTTGGTTGATTATTGGATTAATTATGTCAATGAGTGCTTGCAGGATTTTCTTGATCACATATACGTCGACATGTTTCATTGATGACCTCCCAGTGAGGTGCCTCACAGAGGAGGAGAAAAAGGGGATGTTATTGGCAAAGAGCTGGTGGAAGCCTTGGGTCAATTACAATCTGGCAAAACTCCAGGACCCAATTGGATCCCTGCTGAATTTTTCAAACTTTATGCATCAAAACTCGGCAGGCCATTCCTAGATTTTGGGACAGGATCTCTTGAATATGGGAGGCTGCCACCTGACTTGTACTTGGCAGAAATAGTGGTATTCCACAAACCAGGCTGTCCCCCTGATCGCTGCTCCTCTTACTGTCCGATGTCCCTCCTCAGTGTTGAAGTTAAAATGCTAGCTAAAATCCTGTCCCATCGATTATGGAAGATGGCCTTTTTGCTGGTCTGACGTGACCAGTCCATATTCCTGCTAAAACGTGCCACTAGACATAATATTAGGCATCTTCATAATGCTTTGGCTCTCGTAGGTTGATCAGAGGGTCCTCTCGCACTAATTTTAGCAAACTTTGAAAAGGCCTTTGATTCAACGGGTTGAGTCTCTTGTTCACCTTGTTGAGGAGGGTCAACATTGGACTCAACTTTATTAGATCTGTCTGACTGTTATATACAGACTTGTCGATGAGTGTCAGCATGGGGCGGGAGGTGTCCCAACTGTTCCCATTATAGCAAGGCACTAGGCAGGGCTGTCCATTGTCCCCACTGCTCTTTGCTACTGCAGTTGAACCATTAGCATAATAGATTAGAGTAGACACCAGGAGACAGAGTTTGAGTGAGTGCGTGGGGTTGCTGTACGCTGATGATATTTTGGTGTTCTTGAAGGACTTGGAATAGTACAGTTCAAGAGCCTTGCAGATTTTCCAAATATTTGGAGCCATTGTTGGACTTAACATAAACAGAGCTAAGTCATCTGTATATCCACCTGGCGCTCACCTAAAGGACCTTGGTTGGGCTCACGATCTATAGGTGGTTAGATTGATTTAAATTTTTATAGATATACATGACGCAGGACACAAAGATAGATTGGGACAGAACCATCAACTCCAATTCGGCAAATTGCTTGGGGACATCAGGTTTTGGGCAGCATTCCCACTGCCCTTGTTGGGAAGGTCACCAATCTTTAAAATGGCGGCCTTGCAGCACTCACTAACTTTTCTTCAAGAATTTGGGGGAGCATCTACATATTTCCAGTAAATTCAAGGGGACTGTGCTCCATTTTGACTTGGCATTGGAAGATGATCTATTAAAAACCATTACTAAAATTAAAATATATAATAATTTCATGGACTCGGTTACTGGGAATATTTGCTACGGCCTGTTTTACCGGCTTTTATCTCATTTATCTCATTACCAACTACTGAATCTCTCTCTTCGACACAAATGTTTCCTGACAGCCTCCTATCAGTTTGCTAAGGCACTGGCCTACTGAAGAAATGTTCTGCGGATGTGTGGATTCTAAATAAATTTCACCTCTTTTAGTTCTTCCCTTCACTGCTAAAGTTATTGAAAACTGTGCTGCAGTGCAACTTACTCAGCAGATCTCTGATAATGGTCTTTTTGATAAATTCCAGTCAGGATTCAGACAGGGCGGCAATATTGCAATCGCCTTGCTCCAAGTAGTAAATGACACTAAAATAATTCTTGTTTTTGGAAGTTGCTGTATTCTTGTTCTTCTCAACTTATCTGCTGCATTTGAGCCTGTGAAACATTCCAACTTCATTAAAATTGTGGAAGAATACATGGGCATCGATGGAGCAGTTCTCATTTGGGTTGACAAACTGGCTGCTGCACATTAAAATCGACTTGCTTTTCCAATTTGTTTGCTTTGATGTAAAGGGTACTGCAATGTTCCATACTGGAACGAAACCTTTTCAGTCCTTGTATAGAAACCCCATCTTGGAGTACTACTCAAGAATGCAGGGATCCTCTGCTATCACTATGTAGATGATTCACAGGTTTAACTTAAGATCTCCTCTCCCACCAGTGTCATACAGCTTGCCAAACTTTGCAAATGGTAACACAATTGATGACATCCTACCATTTGAAACTCAATCCATTAAATAGAGCTTCTTCTTATCTTGTCCTTATGTTCTCAGGTCTTCTAGATTAATGACTGCATGAGTACAGGGTACTAAGGGCCTGATTATGACTTTGGTGGTCTTCCCGCTGGACCACCGCCGTGGTGGTCCGAGGAAGATCTCCAAGCTGTTGGCATTCCCACCCGCCGGATTACAACAGTAATCCAGGGCTGGCGACGCAGAGGCGGCGGTGTCATGGCGATGGGAATGTTTGGCTCATAGGAGAGCCTAAAAAGCATACCGCCGCCGTGACAGCGCCTCCAGCACATTTGTGCACTGTGTGGCATGTACCATGTTGTGCATGCCACATAGTGCATGCACGACTGTGCACTTTTGGGGGGTACATCATGTGCCCCCCGCATAAACCCCCAGATTTGCCTGGGAGCCCTGTTGCCAAGCATTTTATGGCGAGGTCCCCGTCATAAAATGCTTGGTGGAAAGGCAAGTTGGAATCTGCTCGGCGGTGCCGATTGCAATTCCCACCTGCTTTCTCCACCACCGCCACTGCGGGATCCTGGATCCTGGCAGCGGAGGTGTTCTAGTGGCGGTGCCACCATCGTTATAGTGCGGGAGGCCTTATGCGATGGAGGCGGTCGGACCGCCATCCACGGGTACAGCGGTCCCAGCACCGCCATACTCGTAATTTGGCCCTCAGATACTGCAAACTATAGCAACATTTTCCTGCTGTTATATTTGGACTCATAAGTCCAAATGGGGAAGCTCTGGCCATGAATTGCTGAATAAAAAAACACTTATTCTAAAGGCTCTGAGGAAGCTCTAGGCATTAATTGCTGAGACACATATTTTTTTAAACACTGAAGGAAGAGCTTTACTTTCATAACTACATCTTCACTTTGATCCCTAGTGGATACTTCTAATTCCATATTTTGTACAATATAAATGAGAGTGCTGCAGCCTTTAACAGCTACTAGCACTTCAGGATTTTTCTGAGTGGGCGCGCCACTCCCAGTGAGGCACACACCACAATACCTACTGTCAATCAACTGACTTCATAGCAGGGGATCCCAAATGGAATATTTGGAAAAAAATATTGTGTGGACAGAATATTGTGTCAAAAATATAGAGGACCAAACTATCGAGAAGGTAAGTGCTGATAAGTAAGTATAGATTTACTATACCTTGAAGATATCTATATTGCCACGGTACATATATGTGTAGTTATATATAGTAAACGTTGCTTACCTATAGAAACTTACCTCCACTATAATTTTGTCCTCGATATACTTGACAAGATATTTTGTACACACAATATTTTTTCTCCAATATTTTGTCTAAACACCCATAGCAGGTCCAACCCGAAATGCTAATTAAAGACCCGCTGTGTGTACTTGAAAGATCACAGCACCCACATTGCATTACATTGTTAACTCCAAAGTGATGCTGGACGCACGCGGACCCACTCACACGGAGCCATACGAGCATACAATTTATATGTGGTCTTCAACTAGAAGAGTGTACTAACCAGTCCCAGCACACTTTCAGATTATCAGTAATGTCCTATGTATGCAACAGTAATCAGCAGCTGCAGCAGGACTGCCATGCGCTTGAGATATGGCACCCACATGGCAGCGGGGAAAATAAACACAAATATCAAAAGTAGACTTTGCTACCAAGTGTTCTTTAAACATCACAATAGGTCAATTTAAAAAACCTAAAATTGTCTTGGCACTCCACTTGACACAGAGTTTACAGTGACCGTTTCAGCTCTTAAATCGAAATACATTGATAAGTTACATTTCCGCACACATATGTACACTCACTGCGTTTCTCTATGGGTAAATATGTATGTGTGTGCGGGCTCGTGGGAATCTATGATGTGCATGTTTCTAAACGTACTCCTGGAATTCTTTGGGGAGTCAAAATGCGTTTGGAAGGTACTCCAAATTTGTGCGAACGTCCACGGGAGTACATTGCTTTTTAGCAATTAAACAATGGGGTTTGAAGTAATTTTAGTGGGCCCAGAAAAGTGTTTTCGGGTAGGAAGGAGGGTACGGTTGGAGGCCTGCACGTACAAGAAGTCACCTACCGACCTGCAAAGCAAGAACAGGATCCGCATGTTCAGAAATAAAGGTATACTGTGGGCTGTATTTTACCTCCATTTAAACACCAACACTGAAGCTCGGCCTACATGGAAATATCTCTCTATTGAACGTTCCTAAAGTGGGAGGGGGTAAGGGGTTAAGGGGGGTTGAGCCAGAAACACGGGTCGCATCTCTTTGAGGAGTCAGTCCCCGCTCAGCAGGTGGACAGGCGTGGTGCGTCCATTGGGGCGTTGGGGCGTAGCCCTCCGCCCGCAGCTCCTCGGCGTCTCTGAACTTAAGTAAACTGAATCAGTTTACTTAAGTTCATAGACGCCAAGGGAGAACTGACAATCAGGTCAGTCAGCATGACGTCGGACCGCCCACCCCCTTCTGAGTCTGAAGGGGGTGGGCGGTCCGGCGTCATGTTGACTGACATGATTGTCAGACCAGGGGCAACAGGCAGCAGCACAACACAAGTGTGCATGAGTGGGGAAGGTCAGCGAATTTTTGCGCAGTGCCCAGGCATGCGCACTAGTGTCTGCTTTGGCTGGCGCATGCCCATTAGGAGAGCGAGGGTTGAGCAAAGGCTCAAACCTCGGTCTCCTAATGGGCAGGCGGGCGAGTAGTAACCGTGCCCTAAGCCAATCCTGGCGCTGCTGGCAGCGCCAGGATTGGCTGAGAGGGGTTGCCAGTCCACTCCAGTGCCGTTCGTGAAGGCGCCAAGGGGAGCAGAGGTGGCGCGGACCGGCTGTGTGAGGTAAGTTTTCTGTTTTATAATTAATACGTAAGAGATGTTTAGCTCCGTGGAAACAGTAAATCATTGCACAACCTTAGAAGCATGTCACATGATAAATTGGGCTGCAAACAGATATGAGCTTGTGCTGTGAAAGTCAAACCCAAGTGAGCACACAACCACGGCAGCCCAGAGAGAAGCAAACTCGCAGCAGCATCGTGGGCACGCAGGAAACAATATGATTCTGAATACTACTGCCCTCACTTATTTTCCACTTAGAGCATTTTTAATTAGTTATCAGCAGCCACCCGTGAAGCTAATGAGCTGGCGCGAGCTGTAAACACTGCTCTGCCTCCTGCGCACCAGGCCCCGCGGCTGTAAACGTGAAATAGACATTTACAAACCAATTGTCTCCCAGGCAGCAGCAGCATGTGGGGTCAATGTGAGCAACTCTCCCTGCAGCCTCCAGGTGACTGTGCAGTGCTCGTGAAACAGCCCACGGACACGGGAGATCACACATTTCATTAAAATAGCTTTAGCGAAAAAAGTGCAAAATCCACACTGCACCATTTTTAGGTCGAGCCTCGAGTAGCGCGCAAGCGCTGCTAGGCGAAGACTTTATGTAAGGGGGTTTGAAAAGCTGACCAGACGCTCGTGCGTCGTGGCCTTTTTCGGGCGGTTACTCGCGCCGCAGACATGTGTTTCCCATTATCGTGCCCAGACGCGGGCGCGATAATTGGAAACACATGCCGGGAAAAGGCCATGACGCATGAGCGTCTGGTCAGCTGAGCAGGCTGCCGCGCTCGCTCGCCCCCGCTCCTCTCTTGTTTACTTTACTTTAATAAGCGTGGCGCCCGCTTCAGGCACCGTGCTCACTTTTATTTATTTCCCGCTCCACTTTTCTCGTGAACCCCAACGCTCCATTCCTCTCCCTTCTCAACATATTGTTGCACAACACCTCCTTCCCACCCACCCTCCCCTTTCTCTCCTCGTTTGTACACAGCCCTCCGCTTCCGGTGCTTTGGAAAGTTGTGTTCCTGCACTTCTTGGGGGTCTCAGTGCTCCAAGCACAGGGGTTCTTCTCACGGGTGCGTCCCTGCTGGTGGCCCTGCGCCCTCTCTCTGGGTTGCATGGGTTCTGAGACACCCAGCTTCCCCTGGAGCTCGCCCCATCCCCGCACCACAGGGGCTGCGTGGACTATCTTTACGCCACTGTCCAGAACATTTGAGTGCGTCAGCCTCCTCTGCAATTGAAATGTCCCTGCAGGTTTTAATTGCTGCTTTACAAAGGGGGCGCGGCTTTGTTCCTGAAGTGGACTCCGTGGGACGTGTCCGCGCAGTGCCGCGGCCGCGTCAATGACTCTATAGAGCGCCCTGTGGGGGGATGGACAGTGTGCATCTGATGGCACGGACAGTGCCGCTTCAGTGCGCTCACCCCTTCCACCTCGTCGCTCTCTCTGCTCCATCCCCCTGCCTCGTCCTCCCCCCTCCATCCCCCCCTCTCCTGCACTCCCCTCCCCAGCCATCAAGTCCCTGGAATCATTATCCTCGTCACTCACCTCTCGGATGGGAGGCTGAGACTGCCTTACAACAGCCGCACAGCTCTGGAGCCCAGAGGAACTGAAAGTTACTGGGGTATTTTTTGTAGCATCCTGCATGTCATAGTTCCCCTGCCGCCGCCACGCGACGCCTCTGTGCGCACTTCTACACAGAATTAAGCCGGCGTAGATGCCCGGGCGACAGAAAGTGCCACCGGTGAAGCAACCAACATCCGTGAGGCTGGAGTGAACGTAGCGCTTTGAAGTGCAGTGCGGGATGACTTTTTAGCTGAGGGTAATTTTTTTGTTTTTTTGTCCGACGGGTACGCAGATTTGAAAAAACTACAGGTAAAATGGGAATGATGTGCAAAAGCTGAACTGCATTATCATAATATTCACAAATTGCGCTTTAGTGAAAAATGCCTGGCCCTGTTCGGGGTACCAAATACGAACGCCTAAAGAATTAATAATTAATGACTGAATGCTAGTGTACAATGAACTCTGTATTAGTAAGCACATGTTCTTCTTAGTGGTCTCTGCTAGTTTTAGTTTTTGAAACAGAGACAAGCGAAGGCGGACCCCCGCGTTACAACGAAGGAGTCGGACAAGCAAATCACCGGGGCGGGGGGGGGGCTGGAGGGGGGCTTCCTTGCAAAAGAAAAACAAGCATTGGCATAGCCAATAGGTCTCGCCTTTGGGACCTTATAAGTGTTTATTTATCCAGCACAATATCCTTGGTGCAACAACATCAAGTGTTGCATGGCTAAACACTTATAAGGTCCCAAAAGCGAGACCTATTGGCTATGCCAATGCTTGTTGTTAGTTATTTTAAACCCGGCAAGATGGTTCGACGAGTGTGTCTGTCACGTTCAGCGCATAGAAACACCAGATGTGCGGTAGGAAGAGCTATGTTAAAACTATCATTACTAAGTTTGCCTCTGTCCACATTTTAAAATAATTGTGCACCTAAAAAACGCAGGTCCAGGTTTATGAATACATTAAAGATATGACTCTTCGGGTTCATATGAAGTATTCAACATGTTACCTTGCTATTAAAAGCGTTGTCTGTATATAAAAAAAAATCAAATGCAGTTTCCAGTTTATTATTATTTTACTGTGTACCCAATAAAAAAAACTGAACAAACGGATCATGCTCTATTCTCGGAAAATCGTGTGCTCCTTTTATTGTGGAAACGATGTAAGCAGAAACGTATTGCATAGACAGTTTGCCCGTTTTTTTGTCTTATTTTATGTCCTGGTGAAAAACTTTAGTTTCTAGAAGGCATTTCTTTGCGCTCTTTTCCGTATACGTATACAATATAGCTCAGCGTAGAAGGGGCTCTTGTGAGGATGCCACTCGGGGAGGTGGGGGTTAATGGCGCTAAATGACAATATTGAAGCTCCCACCTCACAACCACCTCGTAGGGCAATGCTTCAGTGCACACCCACCTTGGACGAGGGTGAAGCGGGCCCAGGCTGGTCCGCGCAGGTGGTAGAGGCGCGCCTGAGAGGGTCTTTGACGCTCGCTCGCCATAGGAACTCAAACTTTTACGGCTCACCACTTTCAAATGTCACCAGCCGCCCCTGCAGGTGGACTCCCCTTTCCAGCCCCTCCGCTGGCCCGAAGCCCCCTCGTTTGCCCGTCCGTAGCCTGGGATGGCTTGCCCTCTGCATGCTCCGCGCTCTGTGATGGTCTGCGGAGGAGGGGCGCAACAGCTGGGAGAGATTACGGTCTTTTTCAGATAAACAACACATAATAACGCGAACCTTCGCCTCGTTCTACACACAGAGCTCCGGGGCTTACAATGAGTCCTGTCAGGCCTCACAGTCAATCTGTGTTCCCGCCTCAGCGTCATTAATGCACATCACTGGGGGGCCCTGCACGGCCCTCACACTATTGCTTACACAAAATTGGACCGTTCATTTCTGTTACTGAAAATGTCGTGGACCATGTGTTTCTGCAGGGAATGGAAACATACAAAAAAACACACATGGCTTTCTTAACAAAACTACAGCTATAACAAAAAACATGTCTCCTTTGTCAAAGGTATCTATTATGTATTATTTTGCTCTCCGCCTTTTAAGTTTACCACTTACAGTGCAAACTTCATGGCACTCTTATTTGAAGTACAGCTTAACTCTGCTAATGAAAGAGGCCCTCCAGCTTCCATATAGTTGGAGCTCAAGATACTGTTCCATTATTGAATTTACTTCCTATACAGTCAAACAACTATTACCAAACACCTCCCTAAAAAAAAGTAATACCCATTGGCTTTGTGAATGCTTATTTTCCCTCTGCAATCTCTTGCTAGATTTCCCTCGTGTGCTGCTCTGGACAGCAGCTCTGACCCTTTCACTTCGCTGCCTCTGAACACATCTGAGGACATTGATTTCACTCCTTCCCTGCCTGTGCAGAGAATGTCCCTCCTTGTCTTGCCTCATGACATGTTATCTCCTCACCCTATCTCTCCTCTGACAGGAGACCCTCACCTTCTGCGTCCTGGGCCTTGGCAGGAGATCTCTTTGTCTAACTGTGCCTTTCAAAACAGAGGATCTCACTCCCTCATTGTGCCCCCTATGGACAGAGAATATCGCCTCCTTTCTGTATCTCCAACTCACAGAGGGTCTCCCTCTCTACTTTTGCTATCTCTCTGGACACCAGATCTCACTCCCTTCATGTGTCCCTCGAAACAGGGGTTCTCACTACAATCAGGGATCTCGCTTCAAGAAGGGATCTCGCTTCCAACATTTGCTGCGTCCAAACAGATATCCCTCTCGCCCTGGACAGCCTCTGGAGGGATGTTGCTCCTTCCCTCTGGACAGTGTATGTCACTCCATCCTTGTCGCGCATTAGACCAGGATTTAACCCTTCTTCCCTTGTTGCCCTGCTTCTGGACAGGCACTTTCAATTCCACCCTGTGCCACCACCTCACAGAAACTCTCTGCTGGACCTGGGAACTGGCTCCCTCGCTGTGCTCCCACCTGGTATCGTATATGTGCAACCTCTATGCAGGGCTTTAAGTAGAATGAAAAAACTGGGAGGGGTCTCTCCAAGTGGCATGGCTGATGTAATTAAGGGTGTGGCTTAAAAACACATAAACTAAAAATGTGTGCTTAGCATAGTGCCCTGCCTGACAGGGCCGGACTGGCCGTAGCAGGCACCGGATGTTTCCCCGGTGGGCCAGAGGGGTGGGGGCCGGTTTTGTGTCCGCGGGGCTGGTTTTGTCACTGGGCTGCAATATCAGCCCCCTGTAACAAAAGCGGGAGCGGTGCTTCTTACTAGCAACCCCCCTTCTCCCACTCCCAGGGCCGGTCGAGCAGCAATCTGCCAGGGCTGGTTGCTGTTCCCAGTCTGGCCATGCCGCCCGACTGGTATTTTGCTGCTTCTGTCATTGCATCCAGATATAGAATACAAGTAATATTACACCTACAACAGGCCAGAACTATTGGCTTTATCAATGGATGTTAGTTCCCTAATATAAATAAGCAACAACTATTGCTTAGTTGTATAGAACATTGAAAATGCTTCAGTTCTGAAATGCTGAGACTGAAAGAACTATAAGAGTCTCTTTGAGGTTACCTCAAAGGCAGTGAAGGGTGGTACTGCTGAAGAGTTAGGATTTTTTTTTCACCCTGAGGTTGAGGGCAAAAATGGAGAGCCTGATAGGCAGGGCACGAGTCGGGGGTACAAGCGGGTGGACGGCGTCCACCCACTTATTTCACAGGGTGGACGCCGTCCACACTACCAAGAAGATGGCCCCAGTGAAAAAGATGCTGAATTCGTCCCGGTGTAATTTCCAAACACCGGGACACTTTCAGCAGCGCCTGCACGTTGTTATCTGCTTTGGATCGCAACAAGCAACAACGTGCAGGCGCAGATGGGGCTTTCTTATTTCTGACTCCTGCTGGGCCCATAACAATGGCCTATTCTGAGGGGTCATCAGGCCTCCTTCTGTTCAAGTCTCCTGGCTGGCAGCAGTCCGGAGCCTCACACCTAGAAGCAAATGCCGCAGATGGGAAACAAAGGCTCACACCTGTTAGCACTTCACACATACTTAAGAGAGGCATCTTTTCACTTTGTTCAGGCTCTGTTTAGGAGATATGCATGCACTGTAAGAACGTCAGATGTGTCCATCTTTCCCAGTATTTGTACAAAATAAATAGCATTTATATAGCGCATACTACCCCTGAGGAGGTGTTGTAATAATTTAAATATCACTATTTTTTCTTTTAAAGCACTATGGGTAGAGAAAGCTTTACACTGACAAAAGGCAACATTGGTTTATGTGAAGCTTACAAAAGTGTGAATCTTCTGCCTAAATCATGAGGGTTTGCAAGTATACTCGAAATGTGCTCAAATGTACTCATGATAGACCTGCTAAACATATATGTGAGGGCTTAAGATCTAATTCCACTTCTTGTGATGCCACTTCCTGTGATGTCACGTGCTGTGATGTCACGCGCCTCACGCGCCCCGATGTCACGCGCCGTGATGTCACTTGCATACTGATTCATTAGGTTAGTCCCCCCACTTCTTTTTTTAGGACTTGTGCCCTGATGATAGGGACCCGTATCATCATCTGCTTTTTACAACTGCCGGTGCTGAACACCGGCAGGACCATGCCCACTTAAAGTGCTGCTTCTATGGAACGTGACACAGCCTTGAAGGAACCTCCCTGGCTTTCTTGACACTTTTCCAGCTTTGGCCTTCATTTAATTTTTTTTCCCATCATACTGACATAATCCTAAAAGAGCACTTTACATAGGAATTCAGAATAGAAGCGTTATATTATTGCACAGACTGCCAGTATAGCCACAAATTAAGTTTGCCTTTATAGCAGTGAGTGTGGTTTACATTGCAGTTTGGAGTTGGATTAATTCACGGGGTCTAGCTACAACATATTTAGAGAAGAACAGCTCTACAGCAGCAGAGCCATGTCCCAGTGGGTATTGTACGTAAGAGTTAAGGAATATTCAATAAGATGAGAGTGTGTGTTATATACATCATGATGAACAGCTGGTGGAACAACTGTGGTACCAGAATATATCGCCTGAAATAGAAAATCTACATCCAGTGTGGTGATATTTTGGTAAACAATATTTAGGACACAATATTTATGTCAGACAATATTTTTGACTTTGGTGTTCTGTCATACAACATTCTGGCACACAATGGCGAATATAGGGTAGAGCATCACTGGGCTTCAATAGGATCCTTTTGGAAAGAGACAGATGCAGAGTCCGGATTGTCCATTAACCATTGAGATTTCTGGTTGGAAAAAAATGGCCCTTAATGCAGATTTACCATGGGAATTGGGTGCAGTAACTCAGATTCCTGTAGAAAATGCTAATTTCTGGGGTGAAAGGAAGGTGAAGTGCAATGTAGGACTCCTCGCATCCCAGTAAGAGGTTTGTACCGGGCCTAGCGCTTAGCTGTGGGTGCTTTTTGACAGCTTTAATGAGTGTATCTAGGAGCTACAGAGAGACAATGCGAACTCAGTGTCACCGGCTAACCACTTCAAAATCAAAGCTCTGTCAAAATACTATAACAACATAGACTGTGCGACAAATACTTTGTGGCATGTACTGAGTAGTCTACGCCACCTCATGGACAGAAAGTGATGTGTCAATGATGGAAATATCATGTGGACAATATTATGTGGCACAGATAAAATTGCAGCAATTCTTGGTGTTTGTGGGGGTAATTTCATGTAAACTGGGGCTTTTTTTTGCCGATGACATTCCTGTGAGTATGCTGTGTTGAATTCTGGGGTGCTATGATGCAGAGGTTTGCCTCTCCCTCATCACACACTGAGATTCTTACTGCACTTGCCTTTAGGCTCCAAGCGCTTAGAAGCTGATTCACACAGTTATTTTCAAGCATAAACATATGTCTTGACATACAGAAAGGATACCACTGCTGTTTAATTCTCTGCCAAAAGCGTGCAGAGTTGCACAGTAGTAAACCCCACGTAAGAGGTGTGGAGTGGACAGAACAAGGTGTTGTTTGCCTTGAAAATTTGTGAACACCCACACACTTGTGAATTTGTCAGCATTCACGAACTCCGATCTGAACCTTTCCCATCCTGGAAATGGTTGGAGCTTTCCTCCAGTAAAGGACTACTCACACCTGGACCGAGGGAACTTGAGAGCCCTGTCCCCATGGAGAAACAAAATAAATTTAAAAAAATGCCCATTAGCACATCCAGCTGCTTTTCCCCACTGCTTTGCGCCTGTGGAGTATGTCATATTACACTCGCAGCTTTCCAGGGATACAGCTGAGCCTGTTTTGTAAATTGCAAAAAAAAAGTGTAAAAGGATGCGCAAGCAGAGGTGTAAATCTAATCACGTTGTTTTACACTAGTTGGTAAATGGAGTCCAGTATCAATCAGCTGTTCGGCACTGTACCTTAAGGCAATGAAATGTTGTAAGGAGTGCATGCATGGCTGGAAGCGAGAAGTAGAGTTGCTCTTTTAACGGACTATTCTTGGAAAGGGGGACCCACCTTCCCTAAAGACAGGAGGAAGCTCTTCTAAACATATCTGGCTCTTCAGGCCCAACCCTGGACTCTGCCAAGAAGGATTAAGGGTGTGAAGTGTCCTTACCTCTGCAGTGCGGAGCCGGCTGGCTTCTTCCTCGGGCTGTAGATTCTCCCCTGTGTCAGGCCAGTGCACAGAAACAAACAGGAAACCTGCAGCACGGACTCCCACAGCATGACAACTGCTGGGACCCCGGCTCTGCCTCCTTGGCGCGGTGCTCTGCTGTGCTCCCCCCGCAGGGAGCTCGCCGATGCTTTCTCTGCTGGGTCTACGACTGGGCTGCCCCTCGAGGTCCTGCGCCGCGGGGACCCCGGCAGTGCTTTCTTTCAGAGACTTCGGCTCCACTTCCCCTCCAGGGACCCCGTCGCCGTCTCCTTATGCGACCCCTAGCTGTAGGCCAGAGAGGCTGCCGTCTGTGACGTAGAGAGAGCGTGCCGGCTAAAGAGTACCCTGGCTGTGAGAAGCATGGACCACTGACTATGGGTAAGAAAGACCGCAGGCTAGGAGCAAGAGAGGCCACTAGGTCTGAGGAAGAAAGGACACTGCCTCTGAGGGAGGAAGGCCTCTAACAATGGGGAAGAAAGGCAAAGAGGCTGCCAACTATAAAGAAGAATCTGGGAGTGTGTGGAAGAGAGACCACTGGCAACGGAGAAGAGAGGTCGCTGGCTCTGTGCAAGAGAGGTTCCCCGAAATGGGGAAGAGAAGCTAATAGCTTGAGTGACAAAGGACAACACTGTGAGTTCTAGAGGGCAAGAGAGTCCTGTGACTATGGGGAAGAGGGCTCCCTGGCTATGGGAAACAGAGCCCGTGGGTTATTAGGAAGAGAAGTCATGAGCTCTGAGCAAGAGAGACATATGGTTTCGAGGAACAGGGGCCACCAGTTGTGGGGTAGAAAGGCCTCTGGAGCCACAGAATAGGGGCTCCCAGCTGTGCTTCTAGAGGCCACAGGCTATGGGAAAGTGAGGCTACTGGCTATGCAGAATAGAGTTGCCCAGCTATGAGGAATAGAAGTGACCACCAATGAGGAACAGAGGCTGCCTGCAATGAGGAATATATGCTACAAGGTTTTTGAATAGAAGCCCCCAGCAATGAGGAATAGATGCTGCTGACAATGAGGAAGAGAGACTGACAGCAACAGAGAAGAGAGGCTACCAGATCTGAGGAACAGAGGGCACCAACCATGGATGGAGGGCCTACTGGCTATGGGGATGAGAAGTTGTTGACTATCAGAAAGAAACTCCCAGGTATAACTCCCAGGTATAGGAACTAGAAAAACTCCAACCCCTCTGGGGGGGGGGAACACTTCCAAATATGAGAAATAAAGACCCTTAACCAAAAGAAGCGGGGGTTGCCTACTAAGTGAGAAAGAGACATATAGTCTTGTGAGAGAGTGAGACTTTTAAGTTTCAGCAAGAATGACCCCTTGAGCAATAGAAAGGAGAGACCTTCAGTTACAGAAAATGGAGAGCTATTGCTGACGAAGAAATTGTTTAAAACGTTGGAGAGGAGAAACCATTGGCTATTAGAGAAACCCTCACTAGTGGAAATAGTGACCCACAACAACTGGAAAGGGAGGCTCCAGTTACAGGAGACAGACTTATAGCCCCAGAAGAGAAAAATTGAAAGATGCGGAGTATAAATAGCAGGTTATGGATGTGAGACACCCAGCTATAGGGAAGAAAGGCCCCAGGAGTTGGACAGACACTTCCAGCTATTCCAGAGAGAAACATTCAGTAACGGGACAGAGGGGCCTCAAGCAATGAGGGTGAGAGAGACGCTTAACTACTAGGAGTAGTGACCCACAGCAATGTAAAGAGAGGATCCCTACTATGGGGCAGAAGAATCTCTATCTATAGAGGAGAGAAACCTCCAATGGGAGAGAGAGACTTTCCCTGTCACAAAAATGCAGTCCAGCTCTAGGTCAAACAGAGAGAGAAAAAGAGAGAGGATGTGTGTGTGTATGTGTGAGAGGGAGAACCCCAGCAATGGGAAAAAGAATCAATCAGCAATGTGAAAAAGGTAACACCGTTTAAGTGGATGAGAGACTCCAAGCTATGAGAACTAGTGGGCCAAATTGTAGGAAATATAGGCTACTATTTGAGGAAGGAAGAGACAAAAATCTTCGATTGTAGACCACACCATGGAAAAGAAAACACAAATTCCAATGGGAAGATGCAATCCCAGCTGTGGCAAAGAGACCACTTAAGTAAACAAGAGACTCCTCCTGCCTCAAAAGAAAGACAGGTCTCCTACTGTGGGAAGAGAGTCTCTCTAGTGTATCAAAACCAGACCCCTTGCAGTAGAGATCCCCTTGGGTAGGAGGAGGCCCCCTGCCCTGTTATTGCAAGAAAATACTACTTGTAGAAAATTGTGGCTGGGCCAGTCGGAAAGAGATCTACTGATTCACGAAAGAAGCCCCCACAATCAGAGAGATCCTTTAAGCTACAGAAAAGAAATCAACAACAGACAATAGTGACCAATGCTTGGCGAGTCTTTCTTGTAGTTTAAATGTCTAGTCTCTTCTCCAGATCACGACCACCTCTACACTTCTTCCCACCTCTTGGCGTCTCAAAGCTCCCCTATAGGAAGCTCCTGTCTCCCTTAGAACTAGAATCTGTTTCCCCTCCATAGTATGTGTGTCTTCTGAACCCTGTACTATGGGTGTCTAATCTCCTCCAGAGCTTGGTTACCTCTTTACACCTCAGCAGCCCCAGATGTTCCCCTTTAGTTTACACCCTCGCTGTTTCTATATCATGCTTGCACCTTTTGGTGTCTCGACAATATGCAGTCCACTGAATGTTTTCCTTGCTCATCAGATCTCTTGCTCTGGGTTTCCAATTGCTTATCAGGCCTCCCTGCTCTGCTTTAGCCCCCTCACCCCCAGACCTCTAGACCCAAATCTTGCTTTAGGCCGTTTTAACTATAGCCCATATGCTCTAAAGTCTTCTTGCTCTGGGGTGACTTGTCCTGGAAATACTTTCACAGTGCCCCTGGCTCAGTACCTTCCTTGCTGCTGGACTGTCTCCTTTGGCCACTTTGCTAAATGCCCTCTTGGTCTTCCCCCTGCTCTTGGGCCCCTTTCACTTGCCCCACCCTTCTTCAGAGTACCCACTTGCTTTGTTCTGTTGTTATGGGATCAGTACTGCTTTGGGTCCCACCCACATCAAGATGCCCTTGTTTCAAAAACCTTTCACCCTGATGCCCCTTGATCTGTTCCTCGTTGCTGTTGTCCCCTGGCACCGGTAAATTGCCCTTATTTTGAGATTCTAGTTCTGCCTCCTTTGCTTTGTGGCCCTTGCTCTGGGAGCCTGCTTCTTCAGGAGTCCCCTGGTCCCTCCCTTACGCCTGTCCTTCTCGAGACCTTCCCACCATGAATTCCAACTACCCAGCGTTGCTTTCCCTTGCTCTGGGGTTCTCCGCGCCCCACCTTTGCTCGTTGCCCCTTGCTGTGTGGTCCTTCTTCCACAGGTTTACTCTCGCTCTCTCTTCTGCCTCTGGCCCTTGCTCCTGCCCCCTCCCCTGGCTCCGAGGTCCCTCTTGCCTCTGTTCCGATGGAAGGTCCTGCTGCTCCCCCTCGTGCTCTGGTCCTCGAATGGTCTCGTGCTCTTGTTTTCGTTCTGCTTTCCTCCCGGCAATAGTTTCCCTTTCCCCGGGTGAGAGAGGCTGCGGGCTCCGTGTGTTCCCCTCCGACACACAAGCCGCGATGCCTCGCCCGTGGCGCGCTCTCCCGGGCTCCCAGTCCGAGCGCGTGGAACTGATTAGTGCGGGCGTCCGCAGCGCAGGGGGCCCGACGCAGTGCCCCACGCGAGGGGCGGAGGGTCTCGTGAGGGGAGCGGGACACTGACCCGCACGAGGGCGGAGTGGACGGGGGAAGCGGGAGGAGGATCCTCCGAGCACTTGACGAGACACAGCCCGGCTGTGTGCGCGAAGGGATCCGCTTCACACATCTGGCAAAACTCAGCCCCAGCCCCGCGCCCCTTGGGACCCCGGCGCAGGGAACGCGCCAGCGCGGGTTATTACCTGGACGAGTGGGGCGGTGGGCGTGTGGTCAAGAATGGGCATCTCCGGCCCTCACCTGGGCCACGGTGCCTTTGTGTCCATGTATTTATTGTGGGGCAGGCACGTTACTCTGCTCACCGGCATCTAGTATCCTTTGTGAGCCCGGTATCCTCTTGCGCCGAGCTTGCAGAGGTAGTGTCAGGACTGAGGTGATATAATACCATGGCCTGGTTTACTTTTCTGCGGCGCCGTTTATCGTATGATGCACGGAGGCGCTACGGAACCCAACGCGCGGCAGATGGTACCATCAAGCAACTTTCACGCACAAAGACTTTGGACCGAAAAAAACATGAATGCAAGCGCACCGCAAAATGACTTTGTGTTAGGTAGAGAGCCACACACCAGTCAATGTATGCAAGGGTCGTAACTTAAGTAGGATTTCACACAAAGCCAGGTCAATTAAACTAGTGCGATCTGGCTTTGAGGGAAATCCTACCATCAATGAAAGCTGGTGTAAGCATGGGCAAAACTAAAATCATAAGAATTTTCTATGCAAAACATGTAATTTCCACTAAATTACACTTATTATGTGATGTACCCATGGGCGGTTGTCAGCGAGTAGAAAATTGTACTGTAACTATGTATCTCAGGTTTACACACCATAAACCTTGCTGACAGTGTGCCAAAAATCACCAGAGATGGTAAGCCTGTCAGTCAGATAGACAGGGATATTGGCCATGTGGCTATGTAGAAGATGTGGTGCAGCCAGCACAGGGTGCCAGTGGAGTTCTATCTGGGTGGAGATGGTGCTTTCCTATTTCTACAGGCCATTGTTGAGGCATACTGGGGCATGTAAACATGCCCTAAGGTGATCAGTGCAGAGTTTGGGAGGCCACACAGCAGGAGGAGGTTGTTGTCCTCCAGATGCGTGTGTGAAGACTTAAATGGTAGTTCTCAAGTTGCTTTCTGGGAGGAAAGGTTTAACTTTCTTTCTTTAGTTTAAGAGCTTGTACCAACGACCAAGTCGTCTTCATTTTTATGGCGATGTGTTGCTTGAGGGGAGGTATATGTCTAATTTAAATCCAAGAAACTTAGGGGCTGATTAGGATGGCGGGCGGACTTTAGTCCGCCCGCCATCCCAGTGGAAACGGGACCGGCCGCCAGACATGCGGCGGTCCCGCACCCCTTATTAGGATGCGACCGCCACCCTGGCGGTCGCATTCTGCATATTTGACATTGCGGCGGGTGCTGCTTACAGCAGCACCCGCCGCAATGCCAAATGAGCATGTTGTGCATTCCCATGCACAACGTGGCAAGCACCGCGCGGTGCCTACCACCTTGTACATGGAACTGCATGGGGGTACCATGGGTACCCCCCAACCCCCCTGGGGGCCGCAACGGGCCCCCAAAGCACATCTCCGCCAGCCTTTCCATGGCGGCATCGCCGCCATGGAAAGGCCTTTTGAGACACTCATCCTGATATGGATGGCGGTGCCTGCTAGGAACCGCCACCATATCAGGCCCCAATTCCGCCCGGCCAGCAATCGGAACGATTGCCGACCGGCGGAAAAGCGGCGGACGCACTTTGCGTCCGCCGCGGTACCCCCGCCATTGTAATATGGTGGGGGGTAAATCGGGTAGAGATGGCGGGCAGATCGCCACCGCCTGGCTGGCGATGGTGATCCGCCCGCCATCATAATCACCCCCTAAGTGTTGCATGAAAGCTGGGGTTGAATCCATACAGGTTCATATTGTTGAGCCAGGTTTTTACTATTTGTTGCTTGTTGTTCTTGGCAAATAGTAGAAATTCTATTTTGGATGGGTTGAGCTTTAGGTAGGTGTTAGACATCTGGGTCTGGATGACTTACAGGAAAAGTCTGAGGTGATGTACGTTTGGTGCAGAGGACGGTTTTGTGTTTCTCAATTTTGGGTCTAAGTATTCTATTTTGGAGTTTAGTTGTAGAGTTTGGGAAATGTGCATTCCATATTTGCAAACTTAGAATCCTGCATTTGAGTGACAGGTATATGATGTTTGGTAACTAGGCATCCTCTGTTAGGAGCCAGGTATTTTGTGTATGGGACATAGGCATCTCTTTACTTGGAGTCAGGGATTCTATGTTTGGGAGCCAGATACTCTACTTGGGAGTGGAATTCATGTATTTATGAGGGAGGACAACTTCTGTTTGTTGCTAACTTTTCAGTGGTTTCGAGATTTATAATGCAAATAACTTTTTTTTTAAAATGGCGAGTCATACCACACTTCAACACCTTTGCTGTAAATAACAGGAGTTATAATTACCCAACCTAGGACCTGATTTAGATGGGCTAGCTTTAGGTGAGAGGATACACTGTGGCCATAACTTACAATTACACCTAGCACCATACACTTAAACCCAGTCCTTGTGAGTTTTTTTCCACAAAATGGGGAATAACATGCATAATCAGACTACTGGGTTAAAATCAGGGCACGAGTCGGGGGTACACGCGGGTACACAAGGTCCACCCACTCTTTTCACAGGGTGGACACCGTTCACCCTGCTAAGAAGTTGTGCCTCACAGAGATATGTTGAACTTGTCCCAGAGTAACACAGGGACACATTCATCAGCTCCTGCACGCTGTCTGCTTTCGATTCCCAGCAGCAACGTGCAGGCAACGAGGGGGCTTTTTGTCCCACCTCCAGCTGGGCAACGATAAAGACAGAAGTTAAGGGGCCATCAGGCCTCCTTTTGATCAAGTGTGGGAATGGAGGCGAGAAAACAAAAGCACACAGCTTGTTATCTCTTCACAGGTACGTAAGAGATGCATGCCTTTTACTTTGTTGTATATAAGTGCATGCACTGTAAGAATGTCAGATGGGTTGGTCTGTCTCAGTATTTACACAAATAACAATTTAAATAGCACTATTTTATTTCTTTTTAGCGCTACTCATCCCAATGCAGAGTGTCAGAGCACTTTACATAACATACACATTATCCATTCCAAATAAATCGTGTAAGTGTGTAAATTAATGTACAAGATGTGTTACATGAGACAGTCAGGGTTACAAGGTGTAGGAGTCAAATACACTTCATAGCTCACTGTGGTCTACTAGATGGATTACAATTTATTAACTGCAAGTAACAAAAGGATCTCTGTGTTCATAGCACGAATCCACTTACCTATCTACATAAAATAAAAATCTGTGATCTGCATGTTACATGATATGCTTTACAGGAGACATTTTAAAAAAACATTTTTTATTGCATTTTCTGTTGGCATATGTTATAACATACACATATCAGAGCATCACTTCCAGTGAGGTCACTTCCTGTGTTGCCACGTAGAATGTCACGCGTCGTGACGACATGTGCTTTGATAGCACACGTCATGATGTCACTTGCATACTGCCTGACTTGGTCAGTCCCCCCACTTCTTTTTTTAGGACTTGTGCCCTGGTTAAAATGTACATGTAAAGGCCCCATTCAGGGATCAAACCCATTCAAATTTACTCCATGCTTTGAGCAGGTGTTAAATGAAGGGGGCTGTGGGGGAAAAGGAAGGGTGGATGTAGGAGGTGGAGAGATCGTCAGGGGAGAGGAGAAGCTATGGGAAGGTGAGGGATGAGGGGCAAGCATTCTGTGCTTTACTGGATGGAGTTTCGGGCTATTAAAATCGGATCTTGGGTTCTTGCACCTAGGCCAGTTGTACTTAGAGAGGTATCCTACTTGTAATCAGTGTGTAAGTGGTACATACTTTATTGACCTTTGAAAGCTATGAGCCTGAGCTGGGCATTCTGGGATTCAAGCTTGTGCCCAGCGGGAAACAGCGTTTACATCGCATGCGCTACAACGCATGCAATTACAACGTGATCGTTACAACGACCGCGTTGTTACAACGCATGCCATTACATCGCAAGTCGTTTCTACGACTTGCTGTAGGGGGCGCTCTAAACTAAGGAATAGTATAATTTACTATTTCAACACCTTCCCTACTGTTGCACACGCTGGAGTTGGAATAGTAAATTATACTATTCCTAAGTCCAGCGCGCCCCCTACAGCAAGTCGTAGAAACGACTTGCGATGTAATGGCTTGCGTTGTAACAACGCGGTCGTTGTAACGACCGCGTTGTTATCGCATGCGTTGTAGCGCATGCGATGTAACATCGCATATTCGTGCCCAGCAGACTACAGAAGATGTCAGCATAAAATATTAACTACCAAGACCATTTGCTAGCTAGGATGCCTTATTTCTGCAGAAGGACAACTTGTCTGTGGGTTAGACGGTTAGTATCTTGGTTTAGATACGCTGTCTTTTTTGGTATTTGGACAAAACTTCGGATTAGAAATATCGAGTTGCAGAAATATCGGGAAAAAATATTGTGATACAAAAATATAGTGATGTAGAAGTATTGTGATCAAGAATATCGACTTTTCAGGTAAGTAATATTGTTTTCAATAATATCATTGTTGTTAATATCGTTTTAAAAAATACAGTAGTAAAAAATTTTGTTTTTTAATTCTCTTGATGTGTGTTTGTTCACATATTAATTTTAACTGTTAATATTGTATGTATAATTGTTAATAATATTTTCAAATATTGTGTTGTTATTGTAAGTGATTTATAAGTTTTTAATGTAATTGCTGATAGTCATTTATATTGTCGTAGCGAGCTGCTAGGATTATAGGGGTGTAGGATGGGAAGTTAATTATAATTAATTATTAATTAATGTATTATTAATTATTTAATTGATTAATAAATATATACATTTTGTAATAATTATATTTTTAAGTTATACATTAGGTATGGCCTTTTGGGTTTTTAGAAGTATAGGCTGGAAATTTAATTATGTAATAAATATTTAACAATGAATTAACAATGTGTTATTAATTATTTAATTGATTAATATATATATTAGGTGCAGGCTGTTGAGTTTGTTGGGGTATAAGGTGGGAAGTTAATTAAGTAATAATTAATTAACAATTAATTATTAACTTATACTTTATTATTGAATTGACTAATAAGTTTGTAAATTGTATAATAATTATATTTTTAAGTTATATATTAGGTGTGGGCTGTTCGGTTTTTAGGGGTATGGGGTGGGAAGTTAATCAAGTAATAATTCATTAACAATTGGTTATTAAATTATTATTAATTAATCAAAAATATGTAAATTGTGTAATAAGTATATTTTTTAAGGTATATATTAGGTGCAGGCTGTTGGGTTTGTAGTGGTATAGGGTGGGAAGTTAATGGAATAATAATTAATTAACAATTAATTATTAATTATTTAATTGATTATTAGGTAAATTGTGTTATAATTGCATCTTTTAGGTTCTATATTAGGTGCGGGCTACTGCGTTGTAGGGGTATAGGGTGGGAAGTTAATCATTAATTAAGTAATAATCAATAATTAAATTAAGAATTAATATTTGATTGGTTATTAATTATGTTAATTGTGTTACATTTCTTTATTTTAGTTATATTTTAAGTGTGGGCTGGTATGTTTGTTGGGGTATAGTGTGAAAAGCTAATTCATTTATAAATGCATTTTTGTTCAAATTAATAATTATTCATTTGTTTACTAATCATGTTAATTGTTTAATTGTGTTTTATATATATATATATATATATATATATATATATATATATATATATATATATATATATATATATATATATATATATATATATTTTTTTTTTTTTCCCACCAAAGGTCCGAGAACTTTTGAGAGCGCACACTCGGCAAACTGAACCACCTGGCTTTCACTTTCTGGTACAAACTTGCACCATTGTTCGCTGGTAAAATGTCCCAGACCTGACGCGTTTCTAGGCTGCTGCCTTTCATCAGAGGTCACTCTTGGAATGACTAAAACAGGCAGTTCTGGTATATTTTATTTATAGCATGCCCCGCCCTCAGTGGGTTCTCTTTCGGTGCATGCTGGGTCCCGTAGTTCCCTCCAGAACAAATAACACCTTTAGTAGGTCCTGCTATGAAGTCATCACTTTCCAAGCATGTTTTCTCCACCCTTAGTGGGCCCCAGAACAAGGTGCAAGTGATTTTCGCCACAGTTCGCCGTGCCGCAAATTGGGTCCGGATCCAGTTCCGACCCACGGCCTCCTTTAATTACCAAGGACGGTGCTGCTCCCTGCGACAGGACTGCCGCGTGATAATTTTTTCCACCAAAGGTCCGAGAACTTTTGAGAGCACACACTCAGCAAACTGAACCACCTGGCTTTCACTTTCTGGCACAAACTTGCACCATTGTTCGCTGGTAACATGTCCCAGACCTGACGTGTTTCTAGGCTGCTGCCTTTCATCAGAGGTCGCTCTTGGAATGACTAAAACAGGCAGTTCTGGTATACTTTATTTATAGCATGCCCCACCCTCAGTGGGTTCTCTTTCGGTGCATGCTGGGTCCCGTAGTTCCCTCCAGAACAAATAACACCTTTAGTAGTTCCGGCTATGAAGTCATCACTTTCCAAGCATGTTTTCTCCACCCTTAGTGGGCCCCAGAACAAGGTGCAAGTCATTTTCGCCACAGTTCGCCGTGCCGCAAATTGGGTCCGGATCCAGTTCCGACCCACGGCCTCCTTTAATTACCAAGGACGGTGCTGCTCCCCGTGACAGGACTGCTGCGTGATAATTTTTTCTACCAAAGGTCCGAGAACTTTTGAGAGCGCACACTCGGCAAACTGAACCACCTGGCTTTCACTTTCTGGCACAAACTTGCACCATTGTTCGCTGGTAACATGTCCCAGACCTGACGCGTTTCTAGGCTGCTGCCTTTCATCAGAGGTCGCTCTTGGAATGACTAAAACAGGCAGTTCTGGTATACTTTATTTATAGCATGCCCCGCCCTCAGTGGGTTCTCTTTCAGTGCATGCTGGGTCCCGTAGTTCCCTCCAGAACAAATAACACCTTTAGTAGGTCCTGCTATGAAGTCATCACTTTCCAAGCATGTTTTCTCCACCCTTAGTGGGCCCCAGAACAAGGTGCAAGTGATTTTCGCCACAGTTCGCCGTGCCGCAAATTGGGTCCGGATCCAGTTCCGACCCACGGCCTCCTTTAATTACCAAGGATGGTGCTGCTCCCCGCGACAGGACTGCTGCGTGATAATTTTTTCCACCAAAGGTCCGAGAACTTTTGAGAGCGCACACTCGGCAAACTGAACCACCTGGCTTTCACTTTCTGGCACAAACTTGCACCATTGTTCGCTGGTAACATGTCCCAGACCTGACGCATTTTTAGGCTGCTGCCTTTCATCAGAGGTCGCTCTTGGAATGACTAAAACAGGCAGTTCTGGTATACTTTATTTATAGCATGCCCCGCCCTCAGTGGGTTCTCTTTCGGTGCATGCTGGGTCCCGTAGTTCCCTCCAGAACAAATAACACCTTTAGTAGGTCCTGCTATGAAGTCATCACTTTCCAAGCATGTTTTCTCCACCCTTAGTTGGCCCCAGAACAAGGTGCAAGTGTGGCGAAATCACTTGCACCTTGTTCTGGGGCCCACTAAGGGTGGAGAAAACATGCTTGGAAAGTGATGACTTCATAGCAGGACCTACTAAAGGTGTTATTTGTTCTGGAGGGAACTACGGGACCCAGCATGCACCGAAAGAGAACCCACTGAGGGCGGGGCATGCTATAAATAAAGTATACCAGAACTGCCTGTTTTAGTCATTCCAAGAGCGACCTCTGATGAAAGGCAGCAGCCTAGAAACGCGTCAGGTCTGGGACATGTTACCAGCGAACAATGGTGCAAGTTTGTGCCAGAAAGTGAAAGCCAGGTGGTTCAGTTTGCCGAGTGTGCGCTCTCAAAAGTTCTCGGACCTTTGGTGGAAAAACAAATATATATATATATATATATATATATATATATATATATATATATATATATATATATATATATATATATATATATATATATATATTATTTTTGGTTAATTAATAAAGTTCATTTTAAGAGATTTATATTTGTTATAAATTAATAGGGTTATGTTTCATATATGTTGTGTGTTTGAAGTGAAGCACTTTCCCTACTGTTGGACAGACTGGAGTGGGAATAGTCAATTTTACCTCTCCGAAGTCCAAAGGGTTTCCTACTATTACACACACTGGAGTAGGAATAGTACATGTTAACCCTCCGGAGTCCAACGCTTTCCCTACTGTTGCACAGACTGGAGTGCGAATAGCAAAGTTTACCTCCCCGAAGGTCAATGCTTTCAGTACTGTTACACAGACTGGAGTGGGAATAGTAAATGTTACCCCTCTGGAGTCCAACGCCTTCCCTACTGTTGCACAGACTGGAGTGGCCCCCAAAACCTGGTCCGCCCGGGGTGGACCACCCCTTCCTATGCCAGTGGGAAAAGCAATCCATCCTTGTCCTGCAGAATTCCTTTCTCTGTCTGTTACGGCTCAACAATTAGGGGCCGATTCCGATGTCGCCAAAAAGGCCGTCCCAATGCCATCCGTAGGCTCACCTCACGACCGACTCGTATCCTGAGCCAGAAAATACAAACGACGAAGTATGATGCGAATAAGTGTCCGATTTCCGACCGCCACGTCCGCTCGTAATCCAGCAACATTTTACAAACGATCAGGCTCGGTCAGTGCGTAAATCGAGTCTTCCGGAGGCTCGTCATAATCTGTTTCCTGATACGCAAGTATGATGCGTAATCCATACGCGACTTTCAGGGCGCAGCGTCCAGCACGTCAGAGCATTCGTACAAGACGTAATAAAGCTCTGACTCGCGCCAAAACACGATCAACATGGACGAGACGGAGCTGCCATGTATCCAATCGCGCATGTGATCCCAATACTGTACATCTACGGTGACTCTACCGTAATCGACGCGGTCATCAGAGACGGTAAGTCAGACACCTACCACACACCAAAACGTCACGAGCACGAGAAAGGCAACAGCACCAGATGGGGTGGATGCCTATCACCCCCAGCATCCTCCACCCCATAGAGGGGTGGAAGCCTATCACTCCCAGCATATTCCAACCATAGGGGGGTGGATGCCTATCACTCCCAGCATTCCCCACCCCATAGGGGGGTGGATGCCTATCACTCCCAGCATTATCCACCCCATAGGGGGGTGGATGCCTATCACTCCCAGCATTCCCCACCCCATAGGGGGGTGGATGCCTATCACTCCCAGCAGATCCTAACCACAGGGGGGTGGATGTCTATCACTCCCAGCAGATCCTAACCATAGGGGGGTGGATGCCTATCACTCCCAGCAGATCCTAACCATAGGGGGGTGGATGCCTATCACTCCCAGCATATTCCAACCATACGGGGGTGGATGCCTATCACTCCCAGCAGATCCTAACTATAGGGGGGTGGATGCCTATCACTCCCAGCATTCTCCACCCCATGGGGGGGATGCCTATCACTCACAGCATATTCCAACCATAGGGGGGTGGATGCCCATCACTCCCAGCAGATCCTAACCATAGGGGGGTGGATGCCTATCACTCCCAGCATATTCCAACCATAGGGGGGTGGATGCCTATTCCTCCCAGCATTATCCACCCCATAGGGGGGTGGATGCCTATCACTCCCAGCATTCTCCACCCCATAGGGGGGGGATGCCTATCACTCACAGCATATTCCAACCATAGGGGGGGTGGATGCCCATCACTCCCAGCAGATCCTAACCATAGGGGCTGGATGCCTATCACTCCCAGCATATTCCAACCATAGGGGGGTGGATGCCTATCACTCCCAGCATATTCCAACCATAGGGGGGTGGATGCCTATCACTCCCAGCATTCCCCACCCCATAGGGGGTTGGATGCCTATCACTCCCAGCATTATCCACCCCATAGGGGGGTGAATGCCTATCACTCCCAGCATTCCCCACCCCATAGGGGGGTGGATGCCTATCACTCCCAGCATATTCCAACCATAGGGGGGTAGATGCCTATCACCCCCATGCAATCTCCACCCCACAAGGGGTGGAGGGAGAACTACTCCCCCACTGCAGAACTGCCAAAATAGTGTTGATGTGTGTGAACTTACACTACAATGTAGACATGAAGATCTATATTTGACAAACACCCATCACTGTAGTGACAAAGAGGTGAGTGTGGGTTCAATCCCCCAGCATCATCAAGCACATAGGCAGAATGGTGTATAACCCCCCCTCACTGTAGTCACAAAGAGGTGAGTGTGGGGTTCAGTCCCCCAGCATTATCAAGCACATTGGTGGTATGGGGTCTAACACCACCATCACTGTCATACTCAGCACACAGCAAGATACTCAAACATGAACATCTGCAGGGACTACAGTCTTGGTATGAAATGGCACTTGAACACAGGGACAAATGCTAACATGACACACACCATGGGCCCAGGATATGTCACAGAGAAAACACAGTGCCATGAGCTGATCTCCCAACTGTGGAAGCCCAGCTGTGTCCTGCTTGG
Organism: Calotriton arnoldi; assembly: GCA_963921515.1. NCBI lineage: Eukaryota > Metazoa > Chordata > Amphibia > Caudata > Salamandridae > Calotriton > Calotriton arnoldi. The sequence continues at coordinate 689,297 of CAWUFW010007961.1, forward strand.
CCATGGCAGGGGTCCACCATGTCTGAATTACACACGGTCATGGATCCAAATATTACAACACACCAAACACTTTGTTTGCATCACCCTCTGTACATGTGTGCCTCCAGAGTCATCTGCATGTAGTCAAACTTCATGTTAACCAAGTTGTACTGATGCGACAGATGACTTGTCAATCAGCAAAGCGCTATCCTGCATGTCAATCGTAGATGGTGTACATCAAAAAATGGTACAATGTGTACAAATCCCAGCACGGCCTATGTGCAAAAGTGTAAGTCAAAGATGTGAGGGTCTTAAAAGTATGTCACATTCCATGCACAAAACATTGTGGTTCTTGACAACCTGCAATAGCAGTCAATGCTGACTCTGATACATACGTTAATATGACACATATACCATCGACCACATGCGGTCCATCACATTGCCCAATCAGTATTGTCACAAACAAAGATCTCAACACCAATTTTATTAGACAAGTTCACAGACTGAGGAACACAAAATGCAAAGCTCCCCAAAAATAATTGCTTTATTCAGCCTTTGTATCAACTTTAGGACTGCAATAACAAGAAGGCCAATGGCCAGTCCATTCCAAAAAGTCCTTCAGGGGGGATATAATGAACTCTCTCTCCCTCACCTGCCTGCACTGCTACAAGTAGGGGACATATCCCCTCGGAGGGGCATCTGTAAGGGCATGCCAGGCACCGCAGGGACATGACTAGGGGTAACCTTTCAGGGTTTAGGGAGGGATGGGAACTGGGGTGGAGTCGCTCGACACTGCAGTGGCCTGTTCCGGTTGCGGGGGTGGGGGCTCCACTGAAGTGGCCTGTACGGGCTGAGGGGGTGGGGGCTCCACTGAAGTGGCCTGTTCGGGCTGAGGGGGTGGTGGCTCCACTAAAGTGTCCTGTTCCGGTTGAGGGGGTGGGGGCTCCACTGAAGTGGCCTGTTCCAGTTGAGGGGCTGAGGGCTCCACTGAAGTGGCCTGTTCTGGTTGAGGGGGTGGGTGCTCCACTGAAGTGGCCTGTTCTGTTTGAGGGGGTGGGTGCTCCATTGCAGTGTCAGGATCAGACTGGAGAGGGTGTGCATTTGGAGGGGAGGTGCTTGTGTGAGTGGGGGAAGGCCTGAGCTTCTTGGGGACTTTGTAATGGGGTGTGTGGTAAACTGTGATGGTGTGTGAGGTCTGATCCGTGGTATGTTTGGCCTGGGACTGTGAGGAAGTGGATGGGGGGGGTGAAGTGTGGGATGGTTGTGCTGGTACAGATTTTGGGGACCTGGGTGATTTACGGGTGGGGGCCTTGGACTCAGGGGAGGCTGTGTGTTTAGGGGTGGGACTCCTCTCTGTGCCTGGAGATTTCCTCCTCCCCTTGCTAGCTGTGACTGTTGTATCTTTGGGGACGAGGCCAAGGTCACAGAAGAAGAGCCGCTGGCTAGAGCGTGTGGCAGGAGAGTCATGGGTAGGGTTCTTGGAGGGAGAGGTCGGTGAGGAATGACGAGTGGTTTTGGATGTGTGTGAGACTGTATTCTCCCTCTCCCCTGTGTGTGTGCTGTCAGTCCCCGGTCTGTGCCTGCGTGCCTGTTTAGACTTTGTCTTGGGTGTCTGTGTGCTGCTTGTGTCCGTTGGGGTGTGTGTATGTGCCTGTGTGTGTGTGCTTTGGACAGGCAGGGTAGTGGTGACTGTGGATGGGGCAGGGGAGGTATGGGTGAAGGACTGCTGGAGGAGGGACACTGCTGCCGTCAGTGAGGAGGCAATGGACTGATTTCCCCGCTGTAGAGCAGACAGGTTTGATGAGATGCCCTCCATGAACGACACCAATTGTGTCAACAGACCGGTGTGTGCATGGAGGACACTCAGAATGGATGTCTGTCCCACATGGATCTGTTTGAGCAGGTCCACAGACTCCACACTCAGGGCAGCAGGGGGGACTGATGCAGGGGCAGCGGTGCCTGGCATGAAGGAGACACAGGTGTGTCCATGGACCTTTGACCTGTGACCAGCTGGGAGGGTGGAGGTGGTGGTGGTGTTGGGGACAGACGCAGATGTAGTGGCACCTGACATGTCCTCATCCAACACCACAAGGGAGTCGTCGCCGGTGCTTGACAGGTCATCGGCAGATGTTGTTGTGTCCGACATGCTTTTGGCGTGGCTCCCCTCACCCTCCGTGCCACTGGGTCCCTCCTCCTCCTCCTCCACAGTGGATCCAGTCTGGCTACCCGCTTCCTCAAGGTCTGTGGAATCGTCTCCTCCACTTGACATAGGTGATGCTGTGAACAAGGAAGATGAACAGATTCATATCAGTCAACTGCATAGACTTGACACATGAGTACAAGTACAACACATCACAGAGCAAAGCCTTGCATAATGTCATTGGCACCTTTCTCATTCCTTGCACATATGTGAACATGGCACTTGTCATTCTGCCAGTAAACCTTTGTCCACAAACACATACTGGCAATGGAAACCTTTGTCTGATGTGTAACATGGACCACGAAATACATGACCAAAAACGCACTTCGTTGCCGGTCGTCTGATCTGTGATGCACATGATTGTAATGTGTCATTACACACATCGCTCTTCTCATTTAGGGGAGACTGGAAGTGACACAGCAAATGGGATGGACTGATATCAAAGTTGTCATGTCTAAAATACTGACATCACCAAACATCAAGGTGGGCACATGTCATGAACGTCAATGCAATAATGGTCTGAATGCAGGACAACAGACCAGTTCAAATAGTGCATCTTCACAATCTCTCAATGTGGCATACTGTGCCACTCGCATGTCTGCATAAACAGTCTGTACTGACAATTGTTAGCTGGCCAGTGAATCACAAGGTTTAAGTCAGCACTGTGTCACAAACATGAAATCCCCTTCCATGCCACATCTGTAGTGCTCAAGTTTACATATCCCCTTTGTGCAACACCCAAGTCCAAGACTCTGACAAGGTCATGTTGGGCTACTTTGGCATTGGACTACATTAATGAACACATCTGTTCACAGGACCTCATTCATAGTAACCAGGAATGAAGTGATGCTGCATGAGCATAAATGTCAAAGCCAACATCATGCAGAGTCAAGGGATGAGACACACATGTTCCGTCCTGTGTATTTTAGCCAGATTACAAGAATTTGCTGTCTGTCCAGATTACATGTATCAACTACCTGTCTTCTTGTACAAAGTCCGGCATGTTCACACTGTCACAGACTCAGAAACATGAGAATCAACTTTGCAATGTAGAAGGGGTTGCCTGACACAGAAAACACTGATGTGACAGTTTCTCATTTGGGCTCAGTTGGCATACTGGTCCTTGGGCCGTGTCCAATGTGGATTACACGGAGCAACATGCAGGTGACTACACCCTTTTGGACAATTATCCATTGCAATTGTCTGAGGCTTCAACATTGGTCTCACCTGCTGCACGGGTGTGTAGTATATATCTCAAACACCAGTGTTTCTCTAGATCTGCCTCTTCAAAGCTATATGTATGTTACACACAGAGCACAGATCATATTACAGGCAATGTGCGGACACATGTCAGACTATTACAGCACTCATGTTGGTAAACTCTATACACCTTTTGGAAATGGTGCTGATCACAATAACCTTGGAGTACTGCACATACACAGATCCTAAGTGACACATGTCACAGACAGGGAGGGACACACCTGGCTGTCATATGATAATGGGGTCTACTGAGAAATTGCCCATGAAGTGTTGTCTAAGCAGACATACGACCCCTGAGAGGGTGAGCAGGCTGAGGGAGGGAAACAAGCATTACATACCTAGTACAAAGACATTGCATGTACTCACCCCCTTCTTGCTGCTGTCTGGCCTTCAACTGCCCATCAAGGTCAGGGAAGACCACCGCCAGAATCCTCAGCATGTGGGGGGTCAGTGTCCGTCGTCCACCCCTCTGGCGAGGAGGTGACAGCTTCAGTTGGACCCTTGCGATCTTCCGGGTTCAGCCACGGAGGTCCTGCCACCTCTTCTGGCAGTGGTGGCGGCGGCGATGGTAGGCCCCCACCGATCTCACGGCACGGGTGATGGTCAGCCAAATCTCTGCCTTCTGATGGGCGTTGACCTGGAAGGATGACATGGTGATACACCATTACTCCATCTGGTACATCCTAAGCATCACACACATGGACGTATGAGTCATGGTCAGACTGGCATTTCATGTCTAAAGGGAAGACAAGTATCATCATGGGCAGTTGTCCTGTGTGAATACCTCCCTGCGAAACATGAGAACAGTGCAGGGAAGTCTGACCCACAACACACACTACTACCTCACTTTACCTTTCCTGTGCATATATGTCTACACACTGTAACACTTACTCCAAATATGTCTGCATGCAGGCCCTTGGGATCACAGTGCTCGAGGGACAGTTATTTGACATTCAATTTTGTACATGCAGTGTAATCAACACCTGCTCCCCTGGTTTGCCATATAGCTTGCTGTACTGTGGGAGGAGGCTGTCCAGCAGGGCCTGGTTCTCCTCTTCAGTAAATGCAGGGGCCCTCTCCACAGTACATGCCAGGGTGACTCCAATAGGATGCAGAGACAGTAGCAGAGAGATGTAGAAGTGCAGTCAAGTAGCATGTAGTGCAGGCAAGTGGATAATCTTGGGAACATACTGACTTATATCTGTGCAGCAGAGGCGGACTCTGTAACATGCCTCCAAAGCAATAGGTCCGAGTTGTTCGCATTGTATGAATTAGTCCAATCCTCACATTGCACGCATCGTACACGCCCACCGCGACGTTCAAAATCTGCTCATCATCACAACATAGACTTTGATACATTTGTGTCAAAATTCAACTGAATTTTTCCGCACGGGATTCGTACACGATGCAAAATGCGCGTCTGTTGGCATGACGATCAACAGCCAATGTATGCGTCCGCCTCTACCTGGCTGTGGCTCAGGCGTCCATGCTATACTCACCCGCCTCCAATGCCATTGTATTGAACACCCACTCGATGCGTCCGCCTCGGCCTGGCTGTGGCTCACGTGTCCATGCTATACTCACCCGCCTCCAACGCCATTGTTTTGAACCCCCACTCGATGCGTCCGCCTCGGCCTGGATGTGTCTCTGGCGCACTACAATGTTCACTCATCATGTCAGACAGTAAGGCAAATGTTCATGTCATTCTGAAGGACCTGTCTGGATGGTATGAACCACATGTCAGAATGGACATGGAACCTGACTGCACACACTCCCATGTTGGGCTAAGCTTATTGTGCACCAAATGCATTGTTTGTGTGGTACATTGCAACTGTGAGTGACCAGTTCACAGATCACCCTCCTATGCTTGGACACAGTCCCAGGGGCTCATTGTGTCAACCCAGGTCACTTCCACACATATTCACTGCATTTTCTGGATATGTGTGGAAAAGACCATTGTGTATTTAATTTTTGAGTGTATGCACAGTATCTGAGTCTTGTACTACACCGACATTGACTTGCTGATGTTTTCACAATATTCAGACAGAGTCATCATCTTGTCTCAGTCATGTGAGTTGGTGTTGTGTCTTTGGGGCACTTATTTACATGTAGGCATGGAGAAGATACATATGTGCTACCCTTCCTGTTAATGATGTGTATGTTATTGTACGTGTATGTCTGACATGTCAGCATGAGATTGTCCACTCCATGACAGTGCAGTGCATGGTGACAAGCTGTCTGTAACTTGAGTTCCCGCTCGGTTGTAAGACATGATCCATATCTGTGTACCTTCAAAACATGTGATGGGTGTTACATACATCTACATTTTGAGGAGTAATGAGTTGTGTTTTGAGTATGTGATGTTTGATCAAATGGACAGTGACAGACGCCAGTGGTCAGTCACAGTACACCACTGTTATTGTTGAGTATTACATGACAACATGGGATGTTTACCAGGGTTACGTCGCTGTCAATTGTGTATTAGCTCCATCTCACACATCTGAATTGATTGTGTGTTGCCCTGAAGATGTAGTTGAATTGTTGGATGTTACTAACGAGATTTGAAAGTGTGATATCAATATGTTGAAATCCTTCTACATATGTCCCACAGGGGTCCAGCTGTCCACAGACCCTTCCCCGACCTGGAGACCATGGTCGAATGGGACACCATCAGACGCTACAAATTCACAAGACGACTCATTGAGAATTTGGCAGAACAGTTGGCCCCCCATTTGCTACCTGGACGCACTTATCCCTTTGCCCTGACCCCCAAGGTTAAGGTGATGGTGGCTCTTCATTTTTTTGCCACAGGGACATTCCAACATACTGTGGCTTCTGCTGGTGGGATGTCACAGACTATGTTCAGTCATGTGCTCCGTGATGTGTGTGAGGCCATGTTGCGGTATCTCAACCTCTACATCCGGTTCCCAACACCACAGCAGTTTCCAGGGATTAAATCTGACTTTTATGCATTGGGACACATGCCAAATGTCATAGGCTCAATAGATGGGACACATGTGGCTTTGATAGCACCGCAGGCCGATGAACAGACATACAGAAATCGGAAACACTTTCATTCCATCAATGCCCTGGTGGTATGTCTGCCCGACATGATCATATCACATGTCTGTGTGCGTTTCCCTGGATCAGCCCACGACGCACACATAATGAGGAATAGTCGGATCCCACAGATGATGTCTCAGCTGCAAAATGAGCGTGCATGGCTTGTTGGTGAGTGATGTTGTCTGTTTCTGGTGTGTGTAACCTGTATGTCATGTTGTACCCTACTTTGCACCAACTGATTTGTCTCATGTGTTAAATGTAGGAGACTCTGGATATCCCAACATGCCGTGGTTGCTGACACCACTGAGGAACCCTGTGACCCCTGCTGATGTACGTTACAATGAGGCACATGGGCGGACCAGGCGAGTGATAGAGCGGACATTTGGCTTGCTAAAGATAAGATTTTGCTGCCTGGACCGGACCGGAGGAGCTCTCCAATATGCACCACAAAAGGTGTGCAAAATCATCATAGTATGTTGCATGCTACACAACCGGGCAGTGAGGAAGGGGCTACCTCTCATCCAAGATGACGGGGACTAACTGCCTCCAGCAGGGGAGGATACAGGCCTGGGGCACGTTGCCAGTGAGGAGGAGGTGGAGGAGGAGGATGTTAGGAGACAGCTCATTAACAACTTTTTTACATGAGTGTAAGTATTCTACAATTCTTTGATTATGCCATTTTTAACATGATATGTGTATGTTGCAGGCTATGTTTAGATAAGTGTGAGTGCAACTTGACATGATCATTGCTTTTGGACAGTGTATATTGAGTCATGATGGTCACCAGTACAGTGTTGACATTACTCCTAGCTGTTGTAGAGATTTTACAATGAATAATAGCGTAACAATTTTTGAAGATGTCTTAAACTGGATGTTGTATTCAAGACTGTTCTATGTCTCTCCTTCACAGGCTCCTTTGGCTGTTGTGTGGATACGTGTGAGCTTGGAGACACACAATGCAGTTGCAATATTGTAAAATCATTTGGATCATGAATCAATGATACACACTCTGTTCTGTAATTTCCTTTCCCAGAATATTTTGGTTCAACGTGGTCATTGACACTGTCATCTGCTCTGGCTTGTGTTGAAGGAAACTGCTTGTGGTTGTATAATAAACCTGTGAGCCACATAGAGGTGTGCCTTGTCTGTTTCCACACATCCAACATGAATTTATAACCTGTATATGTGCCCTGATGTTAATTCCGTGAGACAATTATTAGTGTTTGTGCAGTTCAATGGTTCAATCTTACAAGAGTGGAGGCAATGAATATATGTGGCAGGTACTAGGTGTGTTGTGTTTACCTTGTCGTGTTTATCCCTCATATGGGTCATGTTACATTTTTATTAGTAGACGGTAGCTAAACTTCTGCTGTCCATTTGTTGACAATGCCATGTGATACTGATCATCAGTCTGATTGACTGGACATTCCAGAATTGACAAATGATTCACATATTGTGTGAATATGAATTTATTTAAGTGCATGTGATGAATGTTACAATCAAGGGTAAGTACTGTACAAATTAGTAATCCAAAGTTCACATATGAGTTGGTATGTTGTGATAGATGAGAAGACTCAGAGCAAAGTCCACAGTCATTTTAGAACATTGTCCAGATTGGACCCTCGAACCCATGTGGGGGAGTCCAGTGACTGTCAACAGAGTGTATGCTTTGCACAAGGAGGAGGATATCGGTTGCATTTCTCTCCTTCCTGGGGGGATACATGGCCATCACTGTCTCTTGTCCCTCTTCCACGGACGTCCCCTCTTCTTCAGAGGAGGGGGACCCTCAGTTGCAGGCTGCTGCGTTGAAGGGGACTCATCGCCAGTGCCCTCAGCCCTCCCTGTGGCAGTTGCAGATGTTGAGGCAACAGATGTAGGGGGCACACAGGGAGGTGGGGTCATATTGGTAGCTATCTGGCGGATGCTGGTGAGTACGTCCCTGTGCACCACAGTGAGGTCATCTATTTTTGACCAGTTGGACTCCATACGTTCCATATGTTGGTCCATCCGGTCAAAATGGCCAGCCTGCTGCTGTTTGATTTCCTTGAGGATCCCAACAACCTGGCCAAAGTCTCCTTTGCATTCTCGATACGCATGGAAAATGCGAGTCAGCTGTGGGTCCTCTCCATCATCAGCACCAGCTATGGTAATGTCTTCCCACCACTCACCCTCACACCACCCCTCACCCTACCAGCACGAACAGAACCTGGCGTGGCACGCACTGACAGGACAGGTCCTCCTTCATTGTTGTCAGGGGTGATGTTTCCTGCCAACTCCGGGGTGGCAAGTGTTGCTGTTCTACCAGGGTTTGGTGGTCTTGGTGTGTCTGTGCGGGTCCTGGGCATCTGGATGTTCACAGATGTTGCATGAGTGGTCGCTGGGGCTGCTGTTGTTACTGGTGCTGCATGCTGACCCACACCGGAGATGCCAGGTTGTTCGTCAGCGTCCAAGGAGGACGTCGAGACAGACCCACTGGAGGTCTCAGTGTCATCCGTAGCCTGGGCCTCAGATTCTTGTTCAGTATCTGGACTGACATCAGGATCCCCTGTGTGTAGAAGAGAGACACATTGTTAGTATTGTATTTACACATGTCAACGTATCATACACAGAAATGAGAGATGTAGTACATTGAGTGGATTTTTCAAACAATTTATACTCATCAATTGTCACAGACACAGGACTATTTGTTCATGTTACATTGTGACTTAGTGAAGATGTGCTTTTCAGAGCATGTACAGCTCTGTGCATGTATGTGCATGTGTTGTTACCTTGACTATACATAGACATTGACTATCAAGTGACACCCTGTGCATGACACCGGTGTATTGTCATTTCATACATCTGTGTATTTACAATGATAAATGTACTATTCCAATTCAGATGTTTACCGAGATTTGTGCTTGCGTGCTTGCGTTTGTGCATGTTTACACCAGTCACATTGCTGTGGACACATACATACCCACTCTCCTGTATCTGTCAGCAATTACTATGTTTTTCTTTGGATGTGTTGATGTGAAACAGCAATTACATCACATGCGTAACAACGCATGCGTTAGCGTGGCGTTTGTTGCAACGACCACATTGTTACATGGCAGTACATCGCAACACAAGTCATTACATTGACCTGCAGTGGTTGACGCACAAACATGTTGAATGGTACTATTTGATACCTATAGTCATTCCCCACTGTTGCGCACACTGGAGTTGTAATGGTGAGTTGTATCAATACGTTTTCCGGCCCTGACCCTACTGCAAGTGGTTGTGATGTGTGGCGTTGTGTACTGCAATGTGACTACACGGTAGTTGTTTGGCCCGTGTTGTAATTGCATGCTTTTGAAACGTATGCTATGTGAAGAGACATATTTGTGTTGATATTTCTCATCACATTGCACACATGTGAATATCTTTCTGTGGTACTTTTTTGTTGCAGTTTAGCTTTGCGCATGATCACATCATGTACATACTACTTGTCCTACATGGACAGATGGCTTAACAAAGGGTGATGACTTGCTTTTTCATGGTCAGTGCTGTGAGGTACAGTGTGTTAGGTGCTTGTGTTATGCAGCAGTGACTTGTACCACTCTTCCAAAACAGACAAGCTTACTCCTCATTGACGGGGATCTATGACAGTGAGGGGTGTGTAGTGGCAAGGATGCTGACACAGCTGCATGATGTTGTTGTTGTATGAAAATTCACAACAATGCCTTGGGCACATGACAACATGCAACAGTGTGGGCCATCTTGCTGTGGAACTTACATTTACAGTCAGATGGACATTGTCCTTGATGTCTGTTTCATTGTGTGTGGTTAGTGTTATGTGCTCTGACTGATACTTACACCATGTAATGTCCTCCGCGCACCTCCCCAGGTTTCACTATGAGCACACCTGTGACTGGGCTTTCCCTGTCTGTGTGTAGATATGTACTGTTAAGGTGGATGGGTGTGTGTATTTGTGTGAGGAGCCCAAGTACTGGCTGTGACTACTCACAATTTCATTAATGTAGCCCCTGTGTAGCCATCTTGCCTGTACTTTTCCTTTCCCTCTCAGGGACTGCCTAGTCACAGGTGTGCAATTTGTTCTGCCTGAGGAGGTGTGTTTAGGCCAAGGCTTGATGGTATTTGTAGTCACTGCAAATTATGATGCTCCAACATGGCACAACTGGACCCCCTGGGACTATGCGTTATATCCTGTGAATGGGAAGGTACAGGCTCAGTTGTCTGACAGTGTTGCCTGAAGTCCGATTGGGCCCAAGTGCCTACAGGGCCTTGTGATCCCCACACCAGAGTCCAGTGTCAGCCATTTTGCCTGTGCATTGTCATTCACTGTCAGGGACAGCATAGTCACAGGTGTGATGGTTGTGGGAGGGGTGGGTGTGGTACAAGTTAGATATTACAGCTGCTTGGCATTTACTTTTCTTGGACAGACAGGCATGCTGTAGGAGAGTAGGATCTGCCTCTTATGTTGCCCCCACTTTTTTTCTGATGTTTACACTGGTTTCTGGCTATAGTCTGGCTGGGTCCCTGCCAATCAGGGCCCCAGCCTCTCTGTTCTCTCTAAATGACTTGGAGTGCACTCTAGGTGCACTAGTGATTGGATACTGTGGTACCTTATGAGTCCCTAGTATATGGTACCTTAGGTACCAAGGGCATAGGTACTTCACAGGCCTACCAGGGGCTGCAGCATGTATTATGCCACCCCTGGGAAGCAGACTAAATCTGACACCACAGGCCTGCTACTGCAGCCTGGGTGAGGTGGTGCTAGTACTCCTCACTGAGATATGGGTTCCCTATATCTCTCCTGCACACACATTTAAACCTATCAGTCACCCCTAAGGCAGGCCCTATCAATCCTGAGGGCAGGGTGCTTGGTTCCTATGTGAGAGGGTGCCTCTGCCTGAGAAGGGCCCCTCTGCAGCTCTCAGAGTCCATTCTCTGGTGCTGTTTGTGGATGCGGTTAAACCATATACTCTTAAGTGCATTATATCCTCGCGGTAAAATGCTAACTTTGGAATGGCTGCATCAAAACATGTCGTGTTTGGTGTCAAACATCTTGGAATACTACCCCCCCGCCAGTTCTGGTGGCGGGGGTAGCATTCCACCCTTCTAGAGGGATAGACATGTACCTACTGTGGAAATGCGGTAGAATCCTGAAGAGCCCTGGCATCACAAAATGGATGCCACCAGTCACAGACACTGGGCTGCCCTCCTGCTGATGACCGAAACTCGCAGTGGAGGAAGCCCAACTATAGGCATCCTGTCACAGGGAGGTGTAACCACCTCCCAGACAGGGTTTAGTGTATTGGGGCTGGGTGGGTGCACTCTTAGAGTGCTTTGAAGTCCTGCACTGGGGGAGCAGAAGGCTCCTCTGTGCATATGCCAGTTCAAACCAGCTCAGGGGCTACCTGCCCCTGCTCTGGCACGAAACTGGACAAAGGGAAGTGGGTGTAGCCACCCACTACCCTGACCCTCCCATAGGTGGGGTCATAGAGCTAGTCCCTCCCTTTCTTTTAGTATAAGAGGGGGAACCTGTGCATTGCAAACTAGATATCCCTGGACGACGCTCTGAAGAAGAATCCTGGACCTTCGACGTTCCATTACCTCTGGAAGACTGAAGAATCTCCCTTGGAGTCAAGGAGTGACTCCCCTGCTTGGCAGGCACCAAAAACTACAAATGACGGTCGCAAACTATGCCGCTCCTGCTGGAGTCCGAAGTCCCTGCAGCCCAGGAAGAGGATTTCCTGACTTCTCTAAGGCCATCGTGAGTCCCCAGCGAAGCTGAGGCCAGTGGACCCCACGAGTGACGAGGAACCGCGACCCCTGGGTACCGTGCACTATTGTCGACTGCAACCCTTCACGACGTTCTACGAACTTGTGCTTTGGACCACGTGTGGTCCAAGCCTCCAGCAGGAATCCCTCTGAAGATCAGAGGCCTACCCTGTCCCGAGTGACCGTGGGCCCCTGTTGAAGGAATCCTCCCGAGGCGTCTTCGCGATCCCTTGCCAGCCAGCTTGTGGGTCCCCAGAAGACTTTTCTAAAGAACCAAAGGGTTCCCCTGGTTGCTCCAGGCCTGCCCTGACTTACCTTCGCTGGGTGAGTTCCCCAGACCTTGCTGGTCTGCACCATTGACTTTTCACTCTTTCCCCAAGACTTGCTGTTATTAAGGCTTGTTGGCTCCAATCCAGTCGCCGACACCGCAGTAAGCTGCAGACATCGTGGGACACGCCGAATCCAGCTCCTGGTTGTCATCGACGCCTCCTGGACCTCATGGCCGAAGAGTCAAGACACCTGTGACCGACCTGAACCTTGCGACGACGGTGGGCCTACATCTTCCTGGCCCCGAGTCACTGCCAAGTGGCTTTGAACACTGTCCCCTCTGCTTTCAGGTCTTCTATCTTCTGAATCCAGAATTGAATTCCACCGGACACTTCTTCGGACTTCACAAGCAGCAAGTCTTCATTGGCTCCCATTGAAAACGACGCCGCGACCCGACACCAAAGGACACCTATGCACCCGGCTTCCCTGGGTGAGGTAACTCCAGCACTACGGTGCTCCTGTGGGTGTTGGCCCTAGAACTACTTACCCTGTAAGTGACTTGCTTGTAGGTTCTCCCGAAGTGCCCTAAAACTCTTAATTTCCAACCGCTACTTGCCCCATTGAAGTCAACGGCGATCCGCGCCTGTGTATCCACACTGCACGCGTCCCCCGTGGGTCCTTTACTTACCTGCCTTGGGTGGTTTCATGAGGCCCCAGCTCTTCTGAAGGCCCTAGGCCTTGTTCCTTTGCAAGTCGTTGTTTCTAAGTCTCTTTTTTAGTATATGGTCTGGTACGCCCCTAGGGCCCCAGCCATATTTGTGCTTAATTTATTGTGAAACGTTGATTTGTGCATATGTTCCTGACTTCTAATCTCATAAAAGAGATTAGTAGAGAGTTGTTTAGTAATAAATACATATATATTTGATATATATACCTGTGTGGTGTCTTTTCATTTGGTGATTCAAGAGATTGTGTGGTAAAACAAGCTGCTTTACATTCCTTCAAGACTTAGCCTGAAGGCTGCTCTCCACAGCTACCACTAGGATAGCTTTCTATAAAGGTTGTCTTAAACCTATCTACCATAAGAGTCGAATTGTACTGGTGCAAGGTGTCCACTTTAATTAGTGAACAGCATATACCAGGCCAACTTCTCACATTGGTGGGCAGCGTGTGGGATTCCAGCTTGCTATTGTTTTACCAGAAAATCTCTATTTGAATTACTAACTGAAAACCACTGTAGGTACTTAAGGTACATATAAAGTCAAGCTTAGTATCAATAAGTTCTACTGAACTTAGAGCTGTGTGCCAAGGGATAGCACACCCTTTCTACAGCTCAAGCTAGTATCAGTAGGCCACAAACTAGTGTAGGTAGGACAACACTGCACAACACTAGAATGTCCTTAAAGGGTGGACCCAGTGGATCCACTCAGCCTCAGTATAAGGACATGGCTTTCTCTGACTTGAGAGCCATGTGTGTTGAAAGACACCTGAAGCTAGGACAGAGTCCCTCCACACTACACCTGATAGATCTGCTGACAGCAGATGATCTTAGATTAGCTCTAGGAGCTAATGGGTCTGAATCAGTGAGTGGGTCAATTACAGTGTCTGGGTCAGATGATGAAAATCAGGATGACCAGGACTCTGTGGTTGAAGGGCAAGGTTCCAAGGAGCCTAAAAAGGACAGAGGAATTCTCCCTAAGAGAACTGACAGAGTGGATGAGAGGCCTAGGTCCCCTTCCAGGGAATCTGACCACTCTTATCACTCTGGCAGAGAATTTGTCCAGCAGAGGAACTCATACTTTCCCATAAGAGAGACCTCCTCTGACAGAATGTACAAACTGCTGCAGTATGAGGAAGCAAGAGTTGCCCTCAAAACCAAGCAGTTGGCATTAGATAGAGAAGCCCTGGAGCTCCAGAGAGCTTCTAGAAGAGAGGGGTTAGAACCCCTGGTGGCAGCAACAGTGTCCCTAGAGGCAGAGAATATATTCCAGACCATAGGAACCTGAGCAAGGTTGTTCCTCCCTACCAGAGTGGGGATGATATCCATAAGTGGATAACTGCTATGGAGAGGGCCTGTAGAGTACAACTGGTCCCCCAAAAGCAGTGGGCAGCAATCTTGTGGCTCTCCTTTTCAGATAAAGGTAGAGACAAGCTCCTCACTGTTAGAGAAGAGGATGCTGATGATTATGAAGTCCTGAAGAGTGCACTGATAGATGGGTTTGGCTTAACCACTGAGCAGTACAGGTTGAAGTTCAGAGATACCCAGAAGGCACAGACTCAGGACTGGACTGACTTTGTTGATTGTGCAACCAAGGCTCTGGAGGGTTGGCTGATTGGCAGTAGGGTTACTGATTTCAAGGGATTGTATAATCTAATGATGAGAGAACAGATCCTTAATAATTGCCAGAACCAGTTGTTGCATCAATACCTGGTGGACTCAGATCTGACCTCTCCCCAAGAATTGGGAAAGAAGGCAGACAAGTGGGTCAGAACCAGGGTGAGGCAGAAAACCCAGAACCAAGGGGGTGACACAAAGAAGCAGGATTCTAAGGGCTCTGAGAAAGGTGGGGATAAGTCAAAAGACCAGAAGTCTTCACAAGGGCCCCAAAAATCTGCATCTGGTGGGGAGTCACAATCCAACAAGGGAAAAGGCCAAAGAAGCCCTGGTGCAAATTCTGTAAACAGAAAGGGCACTGGACTTCTGATTGTAACAAGTCCAAAGACCAAACCTCCACCACTCCTGCCCCTAAGGCAACTGTTCCCCCTAGCTCAGCTACTGGTGGAGGTAGTACTCAGAATAAGGGTGTAGTAGGGTTGACCCTGGGTTCTGAAGTGGACTCTGGCCTAGTCAGAGTACCCACTCAGGCATTGCTGATTTGTGATGGAGACACTGATATGTCCTTCCTAGTTAGCCTCAGTAATCTGGGCAAATACAAACAGCAGCCTGTAATAAATGGCAAACAGGCTTTGGCATTTAGGGACACAGGTGCTAGTGTCACCATGGTGGCAGAGGACCTTGTGGACCCTGGACAGATCATCCTGGGCGAAATGTACCAGGTGACCAATGCAAGCAATGTCAGGACCAACCATAGTCTGGCAGTTGTGAATTTCTCCTGGGGAGGCGTAACTGGCCTCAAGAAGGTTGTAGTCAGTGCAGACCTCCCTGTAGAATGTTTATTGGGCAATGAATGAATGAATGAATGAATGAATGAATGAGGATTTATAGAGCGCATGGTTACCCGGGAGCATCCCAGCGCTAGCGGGCGTTAAAAAGGAAAAACACAGAAGGGGTTTATGGAAATAGCCAAGTTTTCAACTGTTTACGGAAGCTAAGGTAATTCACTTCGCTTCGAAGATGAAGTGGGAGGGTATTCCACAACCTAGAGGCATTGTATGAAAAAAGCCTACCTCCCTTTCTCGCTTTCTGGATTCTCGGAATTTTCGCCAAGTGAAGAGAGTTAGAGCGAAGGTGTCTAGGAGCTTTATATGGATAGATGAGATCCTTGATTATGGGAGGTCCTTCCCTCTCAAAGATTTGTGGGCCACGCAAAGAGCCTTAAAGTGTATCCTCTCCTGGACAGGAAGCCAATGCAAAGAGCGCAATGCAGGTTGCACCGAGCATCGCCGGCTAGTGCCGGTAAGCAGTCTTGCTGCAAAATTCTGGACAATCTGAAGTCGCCCAATCACTGCCTTGGGGGCCCCCAGATAGAGAGCATTGCCAAAATCAATCCTAGAAAGGATCAGGGCTTGAATCACTAGTTTTTTTGCTGAGTGAGGCAACACAGACAAAATTTTACGAATCATTTTTAGCTGACCATAACAAGAAGCGACCGTCTTCCTAGCTTGGATTTTGAAAGACAGGTCTTGGTCCAGCCAGATACCAAGGCTTTTTAACTCTGATTTAAAAACCGGAACTGGACCCATACAAGATGGCCAAAGGGCATTCAAATTAACACTTTGAGAATTACCAAGCATCATAATTTCGGTTTTTGCACCGTTCAGTTTAAGATGAGACAAACTCATCCATTTTGCCACTTCCTCCAAACAAGCGTGGAGGTCAGTGGATGACTTGTCAGCTTGATTCAATGCCACCACTAACTGTGTGTCATCAGCGTAAGACACAATATGGACTCCAAAGGGGGAAACCAAGTCCGCCAAAGGGGCCATATAAACATTAAAAAGGGTTGGACTCAGGGAAGAGCCCTGAGGCACTCCACAAATCAGGGGTAGAGAGTCCGAAGAGGTATCCTCTTCGAACACCTGGAAAGTCCTGCCTTCCAGAAAAGATTGGAGCCAAGCAAGAGCCGAACCTGACACTCCCGTGTTCCTGAGACGGTGAACCAAAATCTGATGGTTCACCGTGTCAAAAGCGGCACTAAGATCAAGAAGAATAATAGCCAAAGAACCTCCTGAGTCAAGAATCTTTCTTGATTCCTCCACTACCACCAACAGAGCAGTTTCGACTCCCTGGCGAGGGCGAAAACCTGTCTGGGAGGGGTGGAGCAAATTATGTGACTCGAGAAACGCAGAAAGGATGTTATTAACATGTTTCTCTGTGATCTTGCTCACTCCAGGAAGGAGCGAGATAGGTCGATAGTTTGTAAGATCCTTCTGATCCAGATGAGGTTTTTTCAATAGAGCTCTAACCATGGCTCTTTTCCATTCACAGGGAACCACACCTGAGATAAGAGAAGTGTTAATCACACTAAGGGGTCGATTCCGATTCGGGCCGGAAATCTCTCCGACCGAGCCGGACCCGGAGAGATTTCCGACCGAATCGGACCCGTGCAGTCCGACCGAACGAGTCCGATGCATTCGTATGCCACCGGACACGAGTCGGTCGGACTCCCATTGAACTCAATGGGAGCCGGTCGTACAACGCGTACGCGGGCTCCCATTGCCTCAATGGGTGCGAGGCGGACAAGGGCGCCTCTACAGCGAGTACGCCGCGGGCGCCGCGGCGTACACGCACAGGTAGGGGGACCCATGGGTCCCCCTGTGTGCGCTCGCACGGTGCACGCGTACAGGGGGTCCGACACGGACCCCCAAAGTACGGCTCCGACAGCGAGTTCGAGTCGGACGGCGCGAGTCGGTCGGAGCGGTCGAGGTGCGCATCGTACTTACCCGGCCGGAAAACGTCTCCATTGCGCGGTGCGAACCGGGTCCGAGCGAGTCGGTCGGAGCGGTACGATCCGGGTACGAGTCGGTCGGAGCGGTCGGGTCGCCCGGACGAGTCGGTCGGCGAATTCGCATCGTACTCGCTCGGCCGGACCCGCGTACGGTTCGGTCGGGAAACAGGGCTCCGAATCGGATCCGGTAAAGCCGAATCCTATTCGGAGCCCTACCGGCCGAGATCGGAATCGGCCCCTAAGAAGGTAGGGAGCAATAGTAGAGGCTACTAATTTCAAAGTGTTAAACGGCGCCGGATCAAGAGGCGATCCACTTTTAATAGAAGCTAGGATAGACAACAAAGAGTCCAGGGACAAGGGTTCTAGGGCCTCCAGACTGGGTGCAGATTTATCTCGAAGAGGGGTGTTGGCATTAGTAATGTATGCATTGTCCTTCATAGGAAGGGTTTTAGGATATTTTGCACTTTGGAGAAAAAGAACTGTGCAAGATCTTTGCACCGTTGTCCAGAAGAATCAGGAATTGGTGGAGGGTCGGACACTCTTAGCAAATTCTTGGCAATCTGGAAAATTTCTCTGTGAGAGTTAGCTGCCAGGAGAATCTTTTCCTCAAAATATGAGGCTTGGACTTTTTGATCTCAACTTTATACATCCGAAGAGCAGACTTGTATTCTAATCTCTTATTGGCGGAAAAATCTCTCCTCCAACTCCTCTCCAACCTTTTACATTGTTTTTTAAGGAGGCGTAATTCAGGTGAGAACCAACCTGATTTAAGGGTTCCTAGTTTTTTCTCTATCAGTTTTTTTGGGAGCACCAGGTTAAGGGTGTCTTCAATCCATGATGTAAAATAATTGTACGCAGTAGCCGGATTAGTATAAGCGACGGGGACGGTCCTACTCAATTCTTGAGACCATTTCTCCACTGGAACCTTAGACCACTGCCGATTAAACATTCGGGAGACCTGAGTGTGAGCCTCGGTAATAACAGGGGACCATAGAAAGGGGACAAGAAAATGATCCGACCATGGGAGGGGAATAGGGGATTTTCCTACAATGTCTTTCAAAGTGGAAAAAAAAGGATCAAGAAGATGTCCTTTAAAATGTGTAGGTTGTGAGACCTTTGTTGAAGTTGGTAGGACGCAAGGTCTTGAACCAAGTCCATAGCAGTTAGTGCATAAGGGTCATCAAAATGCAAATTGAGATCTCCCAAAAGCGTAAAATTAGCATTGATATTAGCTAGGTTACAAGTGGCTTCTAACAGGGAATTACAAAATTGACCCAGCGCCCCGGGCGGGCGATAGATAAGAATTCCAGAGAGAGAAAGAGAAGGGGAGACTTCAATAGAAAAATGGACATTCTCACAATCAGCTATAGGGCTGCCTAAAAGACGACAGATCAGATAATTTTTAAAAATGATAGCAATGCCGCCCCCTTACCCATCTTTCTATCTAGTCTTTGTATTGAATAGCCCAGGGGAGGGCTCTAACAATATCAGGTTCTGAGCTTGAGGAGAGCCAAGTCTCCGTAAGGAATAGCACTTCAGGATCATAATCAGATAGCAGTAATGAAATCTCAGTCGCATGTTTTGGTAGTGATCTGCAGTTTAGCAGCAATAAGTTAAACTGTTTCTTTGAGTGGACTGGGGTATGGATATCCATTGGGGGCTCAAAAAACAATGTAAGCACTTCTTCTGTCCATCCTCTAACATTATTGAGTGAGAACATTGTGGTTCCAAGGGTTTATTCAGCCCTCTCAACTGTGAAGAAGTGTAACCATAATGAGTTAAAAGTGTAGAGACAGGGGCTCTGGCCCCTGGGCCCGGATGGGCGCGGACGGGCGCAGACGGGCTTGCCTTAGGCGCGCCTTGGCGCGCCAGCGGCGCGCCCGCTGCGCGCTGCCCGCTGCGCGGTCGCGTCATCTGGCGTTTTATGCCCCTGACGTGACCCGTGACCCAGCAGCTAGAGCGCTAACCCAGCGCAGGCGCACTCAAGCCCTCCCGAGCTATAACACAGCTCCCCCGTACAAAGAATTAGAAACAACAATCACATTTGGGTAAGTTTAAAACAATTAAGTTAAAAACAGATAGCAGCAATGGGAACCAATTTAAAAGGAAGAGCGAGCGGGAGAAAGACCTGATCGTCCCCCACAGGTAAGACCCTTCTAACGTCCGCTGCGCGGTCACGTCATCTGGCGTTTTTATGCCCCTGACGTGACCCGTGACCCAGCAGCTAGAGCGCTAACCCAGCGCAGGCGCACTCAAGCCCTCCCCGAGCTATAACACAGCTCCCCCGTACAAAGAATTAGAAACAACAATCACATTTGGGTAAGTTTAAAACAATTAAGTTAAAAACAGATAGCAGCAATGGGAACCAATTTAAAAGGAAGAGCGAGCGGGAGAAAGACCTGATCGTCCCCCACAGGTAAGACCCTTCTAACGTCCGCTGCGCGGTCGCTGTCATCTGGCGTTTTTATGCCCCTGACGTGACCCGTGACCCAGCAGCTAGAGCGCTAACCCAGCGCAGGCGCACTCAAGCCCTCCCCGAGCTATAACACAGCTCCCCCGTACAAAGAATTAGAAACAACAATCACATTTGGGTAAGTTTAAAACAATTAAGTTAAAAACAGATAGCAGCAATGGGAACCAATTTAAAAGGAAGAGCGAGCGGGAGAAAGACCTGATCGTCCCCCACAGGTAAGACCCTTCTAACGTCCGCTGCGCGGTCGCATCATCTGGCGTTTTTATGCCCCTGACGTGACCCGTGACCCAGCAGCTAGAGCGCTAACCCAGCGCAGGCGCACTCAAGCCCTCCCCGAGCTATAACACAGCTCCCCCGTACAAAGAATTAGAAACAACAATCACATTTGGGTAAGTTTAAAACAATTAAGTTAAAAACAGATAGCAGCAATGGGAACCAATTTAAAAGGAAGAGCGAGCGGGAGAAAGACCTGATCGTCCCCCACAGGTAAGACCCTTCTAACGTCCGCTGCGCGGTCGCGTCATCTGGCGTTTTATGCCCCTGACGTGACCCGTGACCCAGCAGCTAGAGCGCTAACCCAGCGCAGGCGCACTCAAGCCCTCCCCGAGCTATAACACAGCTCCCCCGTACAAAGAATTAGAAACAACAATCACATTTGGGTAAGTTTAAAACAATTAAGTTAAAAACAGATAGCAGCAATGGGAACCAATTTAAAAGGAAGAGCGAGCGGGAGAAAGACCTGATCGTCCCCCACAGGTAAGACCCTTCTAACGTCCGCTGCGCGGTCGCGTCATCTGGCGTTTTTATGCCCCTGACGTGACCCGTGACCCGTGACCCAGCAGCTAGAGCGCTAACCCAGCGCAGGCGCACTCAAGCCCTCCCCGAGCTATAACACAGCTCCCCCGTACAAAGAATTAGAAACAACAATCACATTTGGGTAAGTTTAAAACAATTAAGTTAAAAACAGATAGCAGCAATGGGAACCAATTTAAAAGGAAGAGCGAGCGGGAGAAAGACCTGATCGTCCCCCACAGGTAAGACCCTTCTAGAAACTTCAGCCTGGTCTGAAGTAGAGTTATGGACTCATGCTGAGATGTTGGGCATCCCTGCAGAGGTATTTGCTGTGACCAGGTCACAGGCCAGAATGCATAACACTGAACCAGCTCTGGATCCTGGAACAATGGACCAGATGCTTCCCAAGAAGAGGAGCAGTAGGGTTAAGGCAGTGCCTTCCCTCTATCTCAGATCACAGATTCACCTCTTGAGGGAGGTGAAGCAGATCCTGAAGAAGGAACTGCCCCAGAGGGACTTGAGCCTGATCAGGTTGAGTTCTTGGGGGCAGGGGGCCCTTCTAGGGAAGATCTGAGTAAGGAGCAACAGTGCTGCCCCTCTCTTGAACCCCTCAGACAGCAGGCTGCTGCTGAGGCTGCTGGGAGTGCTAGTGGGTCCCATAAAGTTTATTGGGATGAGGGACTCCTATATTCTGAGGGTAGAGACCCAGCCCCTGGAGCCACCAGGAGGTTGGTAATACCTCAGAAGTTTAGGGGGTTCCTCTTGACCTTAGCACATGATATCTCTTTAGCAGGTCACTTGGGCCAAAACAAGACGTGGGACAGGCTTGTTCCACATTTTCATTGGCCACATATGTCAGAGGACACAAAGGAGTTTTGTCGCTCCTGTGTCACATGCCAAGCCAGTGGTAAGGCAGGTGGCACAACAAAGGCCCCCTGATACCACTACCTGTGGTGGGGGTACCCTTTGAAAGGGTAGGGATTGACATTTTGGTCCCCTTGACCCTCAAACTGCATCTGGGCACAGGTTTATCCTGGTGGTAGCGGATCATGCCACCAGGTACCCAGAGGCAACTCTCTGAGGACCACCACAGCCCCTGTGGTGGCAAGAGCCCTCATTGGAGTTTTCTCCAGAGTGGGTTTCCCAAAGGAGGTCATCTCTGACAGAGGTACCAACTTCATGTCAGGATATTTGAAAGCAATGTGGAAGGAGTGTGGTGTAACTTATAAGTTCACCACCCCCTATCACCCACAATGCAATGGGTTGGTTGAACGTTTCAACAAAACCCTGAAGGGAATGATTAAAGGACTCCCAGAGAAGCTTAGGCGGAAATGGGACCTTCTTCTTCCTTGCCTGTTGTTTGCATATTGAGAAGTTCCACAGAAGGGGGTTGGCTACAGCCCATTTGAGCTTCTGTTTGGGCACCCTGTGAGAGGTCCATTGTGTTTGGTTAAAGAGGGCTGGGAGTTACCTCTCAAACCCCCCCAAACAGGATGTGATGGACTATGTACTTGGTCTCCGCTCCCGTATGGCCGAATACATGAAAAAGGCAACCAAAACCTGGAGGCCAGCCAAGAATTGCAAAAGCTTGGCATGACCAAAGGCTGTGCTGACTGTGTACCAGCCAGGACAGAAGGTGTGGGTGTTGGAGCCTGTGGCCCCAGCAGCCCTCCAGGACAAGTGGAGTGGCCCCCATACAATAGTTGAACAAAAGGGAGAAGTCACCTATCTGGTGAATCTTGGAACTCCCAGGAGCCCCCTGAGGGTGCTCCATGTCAACAGATTAAAGCCATATGTTGACAGGGCTGACATGGGCTTGCTCATGTCAACTGATGAGGACCAGGAGGAGGAGAGCGACCCTCTCCCTGACCTGCTCTCACAGAACCCTGATGATGGGTCAGTAGATGGTGTTGCTTTGGCAAGCAGCCTCACTGACCATCAGCAAACTGAGTGCAGACAGGTTCTGCAACAGTATAGACATATGTTTAGCCTGACCCCTAGTCAGACTACCTGGTGCACCCATGAGGTGGACACTGGAGACAGTCTGCCTGTCAAGAGTAAAATCTACAGGCAACCTGACCATGTCAGGGACTGTATCAGGAGTGAAGTCCAGAAAATGTTGGAGCTAGGTGTAATTGAGCCTTCAGATAGCCCTTGGGCTAGCCCAGTAGTCCTGGTACCCAAGCCTCATACCCAGGGTGGTGAGAAAGAAATGAGGTTTTGTGTAGACTACAGAGGCCTCAATGCAGTCACTAGGACTGATGCCTATCCCATACCAAGGGCAGATGAGCTGATTGATACTTTGGCCTCAGCCAAGTATCTAAGTACATGTGACCTAACAGCTGGCTACTGGCAGATCAGATTAGCTGATGATGCAAAAGCCAAAACAGCATTTTCGACCCCTAGTGGGCACTACCACTTTGTGGTGATGCCCTTTTGATTGAAAAATGCACCAGCCACTTTTCAGAGGTTGGTGAATAAAGTTCTGGCAGGAATGGAAACTTATTGCTCAGCTTATCTAGATGATATTGCTGTCTTTAGTTCCTCCTGGCAGGATCACCTGGTCCACCTCAGAAATGTTTTGGAGGCTCTGCAGAAAGCAGGCCTCACTATCAAGGCCACCAAGTGCCAGATAGGGCAGAGTCAGGTTGTGTACCTGGGCCACCTTGTGGGTGGAGGCCAGGTTCAACCTTTACAGAGCAAAATCCAAACCATAATGGAATGGGTTGCTCCAACCACCCAGACACAGGTGAGAGCCTTCTTAGGCCTGACTGGGTACTATAGGAGGTTTGTCAAGGGATATGGATCTATAGTGACCCCCTTGAATGATCTAACCTCAAAGAAAATGCCAAAAAAGGTTCAGTGGACAGCTAGCTGTCAGAAGGCATTTGAAGACCTAAAGCAGGCCATGTGCACTGCCCCCATCTTACAGAGTCCAGACTACACCAAAAAGTTCATTGTCCAAACAGATGCTTCTGAGCTGGGTGTGGGAGCTGTACTGTCTCAACTGAATGATGAAGGTCAAGACCAGCCAGTAGCTTTCATTAGCAGAAGGCTGACCCCTAGAGAGAAACGTTGGTCAGCTATAGAGAGGGAGGCCTGAAGAAGCTGAGGCCATACTTGTTTGGCACTCACTTCATAGTTCAGACTGACCACAAGCCCCTCCTATGGCTTAAACAGATGAAAGGTGAAAACCCAAAACTTTTGAGGTGGTCCATTTCCCTACAGGGGATGGACTATACAGTGGAACATAGACCTGTGACCCAACATGCCAATGCAGATGGACT
Organism: Calotriton arnoldi; assembly: GCA_963921515.1. Lineage (NCBI taxonomy): Eukaryota > Metazoa > Chordata > Amphibia > Caudata > Salamandridae > Calotriton > Calotriton arnoldi. The sequence continues at coordinate 713,513 of CAWUFW010007961.1, forward strand.
CTCAAGGTATTTCCACTTAGAACACGAAGACTCAACTGGTCAAGGTTAGTTTAGTGTCCCTGCATTTGGGGGGGGGTTGTGCAGGAGAGTAGGATCTGCCTCTTATGTTGCCCCCACTTTTTTCTGATGTTTACACTGGTTTCTGGCTATAGTCTGGCTGGGTCCCTGCCAATCAGGGCCCCAGCCTCTCTGTTCTCTCTAAATGACTTGGAGTGCACTCTAGGTGCACTAGTGATTGGATACTGTGGTACCTTATGAGTCCCTAGTATATGGTACCTTAGGTACCAAGGGCATAGGTACTTCACAGGCCTACCAGGGGCTGCAGCATGTATTATGCCACCCCTGGGAAGCAGACTAAATCTGACACCACAGGCCTGCTACTGCAGCCTGGGTGAGGTGGTGCTAGCACTCCTCACTGAGATATGGGTTCCCTATATCTCTCCTGCACACACATTTAAACCTATCAGTCACCCCTAAGGTAGGCCCTATCAATCCTGAGGGCAGGGTGCTTGGTTCCTATGTGAGAGGGTGCCTCTGCCTGAGCAGGGCCCCTCTGCAGCTCTCAGAGTCCATTTTCTGGTGCTGTTTGTGGATGCGGTTAAACCATATACTCTTAAGTGCATTATATCCTCGCGGTAAAATGCTAACTTAGGAATGGCTGCATCAAAACATGTCGTGTTTGGTGTCAAACATCTTGGAATACTACCCCCCCGCCAGTTCTGGCGGCGGGGTAGCATTCCACCCTTCTAGAGGGATAGACATGTACCTACTGTGGAAATGCGGTAGAATCCTGAAGAGCCCTGGCATCACAAAATGGATGCCACCAGTCACAGACACTGGGCTGCCCTCCTGCTGATGACCGAAACTCGCAGTGGAGGAAGCCCAACAATAGGCATCCTGTAACCACCTCCCAGACAGGGTTTAGTGTATTGGGGCTGGGTGGGTGCACTCTTAGAGTGCTTTGAAGTCCTGCACTGGGGGAGCAGAAGGCTCCTCTGTGCATATGCCAGTTCAAACCAGCACAGGGGCTACCTGCCCCTGCTCTGGCGCGAAACTGGACAAAGGGAAGTGGGTGTAGCCACCCACTCCCCTGACCCTCCCATAGGTGGGGTCATAGAGCTAGTCCCTCCCTTTCTTTTAGTATAAGAGGGGGAACCTGTGCATTGCAAACTAGATATCCCTGGACGACGCTCTGAAGAAGAATCCTGGACCTTCGACGTTCCATTACCTCTGGAAGACTGAAGAATTTCCCTTGGAGTCAAGGAGTGACTCCCCTGCTTGGCAGGCACCGAAAACTACAAACGACGGTCGCAAACTATGCCGCTCCCGCCGGAGTCCGAAGTCCCTGCAGCCCAGGAAGAGGATTTTCTGACTTCTCTAAGGCTATCGTGAGTTCCCAGCAAAGTTGAGGCCAGTGGACCCCACGAGTGATGAGGAACTGTGACCCCTGTGTGACATGCACTATTGTCAAGTGTAACCCTTTCACGATGCTCTACGAACTTGTGCTTTGGACCACGTGTGGTCCAAGCCTCCAGCAAGAATCCCTCCAAAGATCAGAGGCCTACCCCGTCCTGAGTGACCATGGGCCCCTGTTGAAGGAATCCTCCCAAGGCGTCTTTGCGATCCCTTGCCAGCCAACTTGTGGGTCACCAGAAGACTTTTCTAAAGAACCAAAGGGCTCTTCTGGTTGCTCCAGGCCTGCCCTGACTTACCCTTGCTGGGTGAGTTCCCCAGACCTTGCTGGTCTGCACCATTGACTTTTCACTCTTTCCCCAAGACTTGCTGTTACCAAGGCTTGTTGGCTCCAATCCAGTCGCCGACACCGCAGTAAGCTGCAAACATCGTGGGACACGTCGAATCCAGCTCCTGGTCGTCGTCGACGCCTCCTGGACCTCGTGGCCGAAGAGTCAAGACACCAGTGACCGACCTGAACCTTGCGACGACGGTGGGCCTACATCTTCCTGGCCCCGAGTCACTGCCAAGTGGCTTTGAACACTGTCCCCTCTGCTTTCAGGTCTTCTATCTTCTGAATCCAGGCTTGGATTCCACCGGACACTTCTTCGGACTTCACAAGCAGCAAGTCTTCATTGGCTCCCATTGAAAACGACGCCGTGACCCGACACCAAAGGACACCTATGCACCCGGCTTCCCTGGGTGAGGTAACTCCAGCACTACGGTGCTCCTGTGGGTGTTGGCCCTAGAACTACTTACCCTGTTAGTGACTTGCTTGTAGGTTCTCCCGAAGTGCCCTAAAACTCTTAATTTCCAACCGCGACTTGCCCCATTGAAGTCAACGGCGATCCGCGCCTGTGTATCCACACTGCACGCGTCCCCCGTGGGTCCTTTACTTACCTGCCTTGGGTGGTTTCATGAGGCCCCAGCTCTTCTGAAGGCCCTAGGCCTTGTCCCTTTGCAAGTCGTTGTTTCTAAGTCTCTTTTTAGTATATGGTCTGGTACGCCCCTAGGGCCCCAGCCATATTTGTGCTTAATTTATTGTGAAACGTTGATTTGTGCATATGTTCCTGACTTCTAATCTCATAAAAGAGATTAGTAGAGAGTTGTTTAGTAATAAATACATATATATTTGATATATATACCTGTGTGGTGTCTTTTCATTTGGTGATTCAAGAGATTGTGTGGTAAAACAAGCTGCTTTACATTCCTTCAAGACTTAGCCTGAAGGCTGCTCTCCACAGCTACCACTAGGATAGCTTTCTATAAAGGTTGTCTTAAACCTATCTACCATAAGAGTCGAATTGTACTGGTGCAAGGTGTCCACTTTAATTAGTGAACAGCATATACTAGGCCAACTTCTCACACATGCCCATCACATGCAGGTTAATTGATGTTGTTCTGTCTTTGCTAACATTGATTTGTATGACTATGTCCTTGACAGTGATGTCTGTGACTGTGGATTTGCTGTCAATATTGGCTAGTTCAGTATGTACTCACCAGGCTCTGGTAGTCCAGACAATCCAGTTAGCCCCTCCACTGGTAGGATGTCCCGCACCTTCTCCTCCCAGGAAGTGAAATACACAGGTTGTGCAGGAGGGCCACCGCCGGTCCGCTGGCTCAGGAAATGTTCTTTGGCAATGAGCTTCTTGACCCTCCTGCGTACATCATAGTAACGGGCCTGGATATCTGACTTTGTGTGCACGGCAGGTGCTTGAGCATTCACTCGGTTGACAATTCGGTCCCACATCTTGGTTCTCTGGGACTGGGTGGTCTGTTGGACCAAGCCGACAAATAACTGGGGCTCCACCCTGAGGATTTCATCTATCATGACTTTCAACTCATCTGGCGTGAACTTTGGATTCTTCTTTGGTTGCATGGTGATGGGTGGTGGTGGTGTAGGTGGATGTGTGGGTGAAGGTGAAGGTGAGTGAGTGTGAGTGAGGGTGTGTTTGTGTGGTGCTAGTTGTGTGGATGATGAGTTGTGTGTGTATGTAGTAGGTAGATGCGTGGTCTGTGTAGTGGTGTGGTCTGATAGCATGTCTGTTGGAGTAGCAAATCGTGATAGGAAATGTTTGCTCCCTTTATATAGGTGGAGTAGTAGGTGTGTCTTATTATTTAAATTCCAATTTTTTTTTGAGATGACATTGCTTTTTTTGGAAGTCTTTTGTCTGTTTCTATGATGAGGATTTTGAACTTTTCATTTCATGGCAGTTATTTTTGGCAACACCTGTTGCTTGTTCCTGTGTTCTTGGTTTTGTCCGAGTCTGTTCCATCCAAGCTGGGCTATGTGGCATGGTTCGTGTACGAGTTGCTCACGTCGTGTTAATGCGAGGCTATGTGGCATGGTTTGTGTACGAGTTGCTCGCGTCGTGTTAATGCGAGGCTATGTGGCATGGTTTGTGTACGAGTCGCGCGCGTCGTGTTAATGCGAGGCTATGTGGCATGGTTTGTGTACGAGTCGCTCGTGTCGTGTTAATGCGAGGCTATGTGGCATGGTTTGTGTACGAGTCGCTCGCGTCGTGTTAATGCGAGGCTATGTGGCATGGTTTGTGTACGAGTCGCGCGCGTCGTGTTAATGCGAGGCTATGTGGCATGGTTTGTGTACGAGTCGCTCGCGTCGTGTTAATGCGAGGCTATGTGGCATGGTTTGTGTACGAGTCGCGCGCGTCGTGTTAATGCGAGGCTATGTGGCATGGTTTGTGTACGAGTCCCGCGCGTCGTGTTAATGCGAGGCTATGTGGCATGGTTTGTGTACGAGTCGCTCGCGTCGTGTTAATGCGAGGCTATGTGGCATGGTTCATGTGGGAGTAGCGCGCGTCGTGTAAATGCAAGGCTATGTGGCATGGTTCGTGTACGTATCGCGCGCGTTGTGTTAATGCAGGCCAATGTGGAATAATTTACGAGCGAGTCCTTTGCGTCTGGCTCTTTTCCTGTGGAATCGGCCGTAATTTAGATTCCGACCGAGTCGTTTGTAAAGGTCAGGCATGGCATCGTACTCAGCCATTTGGAAGCAGTTTATACGTTTCGGTCGGAGTTTAATCAGGATCCGTGTCAGGCGGCACAATTTCCGACCCAGATCGGAATCGACCCCTTAATGATGAAGATGATGAGATCTCCAGCTATGTGATGTTGTTTGTCATTGAAACTACTTCATCTTGCACACTGGTACTTGTACTTATAAGAAAAATGTAAACACACTACTGCAAAAATCTAAATGCTGGGTCAGATGAGCTTTCCAAGCCTGGTCATTTCAGAGACGGCATATGCACTTAAGCAGCATATGACTATAATACTATAGAAATCACAGCTCCTGCTAGACTTCCTCATCTTCCTTGAAAAGGAAAGTGCCATATTTATTTGTGCCAAACAAGTCTGTGCTTATTCCCTGCTCTCTAATGTACAGAGCGTTGTTTGTATATCAAATGCTTGCATTCACATGGTGTATTTATTTAGCACAAATTAGAGTATTCTACCTGTGTTAGGTGTGGGGGAATTACATAACTATAGTAATTTGTACCTTCGCACTTCACAGGGGTGTGGCAATGTTGTTATTGCCAACCTATGCTGAGAATTCAGTTAATTTTGTAATTTATTTTGCTGAATTTAGATTTGTTTTATTACCATTGCTGTGAAATGTGTCCATGTCATGATGGGCTCATTCTGCCAGCTCTGTCTTTTTATACAACAGAATGAGTGTTGGGATGGAAAAGGTCCCTTGCATGGCTCTGGAGAGCCTGCACCCCTACCTCGAGGTCCCTATAGCGAGTTTCCGTGCCTGTGCGCTGATGACAAGGAATGCAAAGCAGATCTGGGCTTCACTGAGCATGACTGCCATTAGCTCACCAGGCTGTACAGTACTGACAGTGGTTGCAGAAACAGATTATAGTGTCAACTAAGGCCTATTTACCTGCTGTCTGCCAGAGAGAGATGCCTACTGGCCTTTCCTGTGTTTTTAATTTGGTCTGTCAGTACCCTGCAGCCAGGTTTTTAGCTCCATCCTTGTGGAACATGGGTAAAGTATATGTAACTGATGTATGTGTGGGAGGATCTGCAGGGAGCGTATGTGCTGCATGTGGCTGTGGCCACCCAATAATCCTTTTTGATTTCCCACACTGAAGTGATACCTAAGATGGAGGTTCGAGCGAGCCCTGCACAGCATGCAAATTGCAAGCCTTCTTCAAAGCATTTCTGAGGTTCTTTGTAGTGACTAACATGTTGTTTGTATAATCTGCACACTAACGTATTTCATATATTTCAGGGGCAACCTCTACATACAGTCTGTAGTTACTAAGCTTGTTCGTATAATGGCAATCTAATATCTAATATTTTCTTGGTGGTGTTGCACACATATGTAAGACAGGGAGATGGGCTCCATTTTTAGTGGTGTGTCTTCAAGGACCTTTTTTATTATTTCATAATCAATCTATTTATACAATTGTATTTGCATGAGATATCCATCAGATTCTCTATTCATTTTGGGTTAGAACCTTCTTTGGGGAAATGGTTACTTTTTTGCAGTTATAAAGTATTTTGAATTTCATGGTTAACAGATTTTAGACTTTTTTTCATATTACAATAAATCATATCAACGTTAGTAACAAGGAGCTATTACAATTTACCCAATGTGGTCTACCTAAATGAACAAAAAAAAACCTAACAGAAAAACATAGAGATTTAGGGGTCGATTCCGATCTCGGTCGGTAGGGCTCCGAACGCGATCCGTCCGGAAAAAGTACGAGCCGTACGCGTGTTCTCCGACCGAGTCGTACAGCTGTACGAGCGAGCAAGTACGATGCGAAGAACGCGAAATCGCCGACCGACTCGTTTCCGGGTCCGAACCGCTCCGTACGACTCGGTCGCAGACGAACCGTACCGCGCAATGGAGTCGATTTCCGACCGAGCCAGTACAATGCACGATTCGGACAGCCGGATCGAGTCGGAGTCTCCGGGACGAAAAAGCTCTGGGAAGCGGACTTCGGGGGTCCGTGCCGGACCCCCTTCACCCGTAGCCTAACGAGTCAAACACAGGGGGACCCAGGGACCCCCTTCACATGCATGTACGGTGCGGATGGCACCAACGCGTACCCACTGCAGGGGGCGCCCTTTACGAGACATACCTATTCAGCTGATGCGAGGCCATGCACGCGTCGTACGACCGGCTCCCATTGACTTCAATGGGAATCCGACCGAGCCGAGTCCGTCAGCATGCGGCAGCATCGTACTCGCTCGGTCGGACTCCAGGGGTACGGCTCGGTCGGAAAACACTCCGGATCCGGCTCGGTCGGAGGGCTTTCCAACCCAGATCGGAATCGACCCCTTAATATTCTAACTATGGGGCCGATTACGATGGCGGATGGAAAAGCACTCCGACCGCCGTGGCAGCGGAAATTAACCATCCGCATGTACCGCGACAAAACCGGCGGTCAGATTAGGATGCACTGCCAGAAAAATCCGACCGCGGCGGACGGATTCCACGAAACTCCGCCGGGAACGTCCGGAAAAGCTGAAAATTCGTCCGCGGCAGTCGGATTTGCTGCGGAAAGACCAAAAACCGCCGTTCGACCAGTGGAATGACCGCAAGTGAAATTACGATACAAGGGCAGTGCCAGCGGAACGATCAGTTGTTTCCGACCGCCGCGATCGCAACAAATGATGAATGGGAGAGCCGGCGGAAGAACTATTGCATTTCGACCGCCACGGTCGCGCGGAAAGAGCAATGGCGGTCGAAAGCAACCACACAACAAGGCTACCAAGTGTGGCTGTATATCTAGCTCAGCCTCAAAAAACATCTAACACACCCCAATGACACATCCCCATTGCAAGTTAAAAATACAAATCCCAGGTCAACCCAGACAACACACCTGACATACTCCATTTTGACCCACCCACATAGCTGAGTATAAAACCAGCCCCTTCCCTGCCCAGAATCCTTTGCACAACTCCAGCACTGAAGGGCCCAACTCCACAGCACAAAGGAGAGGCAAAACAGCACACATCACACCATCACAACCACACACACATCACCACCACCACCTTCACACCTGCACTTCTCACCAATTTGCACATCACACACCATGGCACAGAGGACGATGCCCAAATTCACTGACAATGAGTTGTCAGTGATGGTAGATGAGATAATCAGAGTAGAACCACAATTGTTTGGAAGCATGGTCTAACAGACACCAGTAGCCAGAAAAAATCAGATGTGGGAAAGGATAGTCAACAAAGTCAATGCAGTAGGGACCACCCCGCGCACCCTGAAGGACATCAGGAGGAGGTGGCATGACCTCAAGACCAGGGTGAAAGAGCGTGCCAACAAGAAGCATGAGCTGGCTCAGAGGACTGGCGGTGGCCCTCCCATTCCACCACTAACATTCAACGAATGGAGAAGGTGCTTGCCATACTGCATCCAGAGAGTCTCACAGGAATACCCGGGGGAGTGGAGGCTGGTAAGTACCAACAAATGTCTCCCATTACACTGCTATGTACTGTCTTGCACAACTAGAAAGCTACACTTCCTAAACACAAATGCACACTCTTCCCAACACATGTCTCACACATCTAACATTTCCTTCCTCTGAATCACCCCAAAGGTAGCTAGCAATATTTCCATGGGGGCATGTGTACAGGCAGCCAGCACTACAAGTCCCACCAGACCCCCTTGTCCCACAGCTGAGCAGGATGGTACACTCCTCCCACTCATAACCATGTGGCAGCCATTGCATTGCTCACCTTCACCTAACAGGTAGGTAGCCTTCTTAACAGGGAGGGGTGTTTGTGGGTGGGAAGCCATCACTACAACTCCCACCAGGTACCCTTGTCCCACAGCTGAGCAGGATGGAGCACTCCACCCCCCCTAACCATGTGGCAGCCATTTCATTGCACTCATCAAACTTACAGGTAGGTAGCCATCTTAACAGGGAGGGGTGTTTGAGGGTGGGAAGCCAGCACTACAACTCACCACAGGCCCACTTGTCCCACAGCTGAGCAGGATGGTACACTCCTCCCACTCATACCCATGTGGCAGCCATTGCATTGCTCACCTTCACCTAACAGGTAGGTAGCCTTCTGAACAGGGAGGGGTGTTTGTGGGTGGGAAGCCTGCACTACAACTCCCCACAGGCCCCCTTGTCCAACAGCTGAGCAGGATGGAGCACTCCCCCTTACTGTTCGGCCAATACATATTTGTGAGCATGGATATTGCATTAAATAGATTATGGAATCTGTATTGCAATTTGGAAAGGTGTTATTTGTAATCTGTTGACCTATGCGAGGATGATGTACATAGAGGCCTTGATTATGCCACTGCAATTTCCAAAATTTATTACTTGGAGTTGTTGATGGTTTTTGTCGTGTTTGAAGGTAGATTATGCCATAAATCGATGGTGGCGTTATATGGAAGCGAAACCAAAATGCTAACCAAATGAGGAACATATTAAATGCAGTCTTCCTTTCATAACATAAACAATGCAATTTGAATACCCACAGAAAAAATACTATAAACCTATCCGAAACTATGACAATCACAAAGATTATTTGTCTACACAATAAAAGCAAACTTACAAAATATGTAGACATAAACATCGCCAACTTTGACAACAAAATGTGGAATATATACTTGTTATACCTGTGTCAATTGTGGTCACATCTACTTCCCATAGTACATCAAATTTGGAACATTACCAACGGGAATATAACATTTTTGAAATATCAACCAGACACTATTGGAGAAACATTGAAACGGGATAATACTAAAATGATAATTTACAAATAATTATTAGTAAAATCACAGGGGCTTGGTCAAGAAGGCCAAGATGGCAGACGCCTGGAGTTGAGCTCCCGTGTGACTCTGCCTTATCCTACTGCATCTTTCATGGTGGCATGCCCGCTCCCCTTCGCCTCCAGGTCGCTGCTGCTTTCTAGGTGGCGGGAGGGACCAGATGCTGCTCAAGGGGGGAGGGGCTAACTACTGGGTGATTCTAGCCCGTGATAGCCACATGTACATGGCAAAATGGCATCCGCGTCATGGTTCCCTGTCCATTCCCAGGCTCTGGACGAACCACATGGTATTGCCAGGACCAGTTTACTGGAACCTGCCGCTGGGGGACCAGAGCAGGAGTCTCAAAGGCATTGTCGCAGAGGCAAAGACCCCAGTGAGTTGAGTTAGGCTGCCTGAGACTCCGAGATCACAGGCCTGACCTTGGCGGGACTGGAGGAACCCACCGTCAGAGGGAGAGGGGCCATGCTGAAGGGGGGCCCGGGGCACCCTGTTAGCTGGCCTCTAAGGGGGTTAACCCCTGGGTCCAGTTGTGCCTCCATCTAGTGTTGGTGGTCACTCTGGGTGGGGGGTATGCCCCCCTGTCTCTCTGCTGCCTCTCCCTCACCCAGCTGGACTTGTTGACTTGGTGGGAATCGCCCTGGGGTGAGGGGGCAAGGAAGAACCTTATGCTCTTTCGACCACCCACAGGTAAGAAGCCCGACTGCTCATGCTGCCCATGCGCATGGTGCAAGTGGGTCGGTGAGCACTGGGACTGTGGCCCTCGGCAGTGTGCAACTTCCTACATAGGCTGTCGCCTTCGTCTTAAACTCTGAGAGGTGACTTGCGTGTTGGGCCCTGGACCACCTGCTTGATCTTGATGGCCGTACCCATGGAGGCTTGGACCCTCCTGGCATGCCTTTGGGACCATGGGTCATGATAAAACACACCCCTCCCATACACTGACCAAAATGGACCAATTCACAGCCCTGGCGACGGGTCCTCATGGGGCTGCTGTGGAGGAGGTGCCCCACCAGCTCATTCTTCAGAGATTGGAGACAGAACTGTGATCCTACCACCATTCAAGATTTCAAAACAGCGCTGGAGTTCAAAATTGGGGAGGTGCAGGTTGATGTTGCCTTATTATTCCAAGATCTACCTATTGATGTGGACAGGGTATCAGAGGCTGAGGGCCATATTCCTGAACTGGAGGATGTAGTACGGGATTTTAAAGTGGATGTCTTCTGCCTCACAATGACATCTCAGAACCTGGTGGACCACGCCGATGACATGGAAAACAGAGCCCACAGGAGCTATCTATGCTTTATCGATTTCCAGGAGGTTGTAGAAGGTTCCAAGCCAGAGAAGATTCTTGAACAATGGAGCCAGACATGGATGGCTGCAGAACAACTTTCATCCTCTTTTATCACTGAAAGGGTGCACAGATTGCTGAATCAGGGGTCCACCTGGTGCCTCACCACGAAAGACGATCGCTAAACTGCATAACTATAAGGACAGAGACTACATTCTCAAAGAGGTGCAGACCTCGAGGTAATTTCAGTATCAAGGGGGGGCTCGAGCCTGAACTTCCCGGCCTACACATGGCAGTGCAACAGCAACAGAAATCCTACAACAAGGTCAAGCGGAAGATCTGGGCTTTGCAGCTCAAGTATGGGCTTCAATATCCAGCTAAAATCCGAGTGATTCATGGCTCTAAATACCATTTCTTTAATTCGCTGGAAACAACCCGGTTCTAGGGTGAGGTTCTTCTGGGACTGACTCGCAGGTTCCTCTGACTGGGAACTCTAGCAAGCCCTGCAGGCACAGGAAATCCTGTAGGAGGCGTAGTGAGAACCAGGGGCTCTGGGAATCATCTGGATCTGAGGTCAGGCGAGTGGATGTGATGCAGGAACCAGGTCCATCACTGGTACAGGTGATGCCCTCCCTTGTGGACCCAGATCCAGACGGACAGGGTGAGCCCTATGGTATCATCACGTAGTTGATTACCCATGTTTGTATGATGTGCAGCACTAATGTATCCTTCAATAACAGGTTTTATTGTCAGGGGTGATAACAGGGAGGATTAAGAAAGGCTTTCGCCTAGTTTAATTTGTTCTAGTTCATAGGGGGGAAGATGCTTTGTGGAAGGAAGTGTGGGGAGGGGGGATTTGGAAAGGAAGGGGTTTCTCTGTTTTTTGGATAACATTGGTTTGCCTTAGTTTAAAATTCATCTTCATTTTGGTTCAGATCTTTCCAATGCAGCAAGTTTAAATTTGACATACCACATTAGATGTCCAGGGGACCCTCCATTCATGAGCGTGATTCCCAATCATTGCACACCTACTGATGGCCCGCTTGATGCCTGCCGAAATACAGGACCTGGAACAACCCCATAGACTGGCAGAGATAGAGGATACCTTCACGGACATGAATCCTGATAAAAACAAAGGGTCCAGACGGCTACCCGGTCGAGTACTACTGCAAGTTTCATTCGGAGCTGTTGCCCTCCCTTTTTGCAATGTATCAGGAGATATAGATATTAGCTAAATTAGCTCACTAGCTAAACTGTGAAAAACTTGAATGTGTCTCTACACACTTCGTTCATTTCATTCATAGCCTTCCTCACAACACTTACACCAAACGGAGGCAGTTCCACTTCCATTGAAGGGCAGACAATATTCTCATATCAAAAATAGAAAATGAAGGTCAAAAAATACAAAAAGGGAGAAAATCAAAAATAATCAACAAGGCTACATAAAGAGAAATCCATTTAAAAATAGCCCAGATAAATGTTAGGCAAGAGAAGTGTATGGCATCTAACTCCACTACAAAAAGGGCTACAACAGATGAATAAGCCACCATGCTGCAGTATCATGTATCAGGGGGAACAAGTAAACTCTGGTTCAAGTTTGGAGTTAGAGACAACAGAGAATTCAAGAAAATACATTTTGGTAGAAGGGGAAGTGAAAGAGGGTAGAGTATATTCAGTTCACCTCTCCCCACACTCCTAAGAAGCTCAGCAGTCAAAAACACAAAAGCTAGATCAAATATCAACACCAGAGCTCTATGGAGAGAACAGCAAGGACAAAAGCGATACCCCCCCCCAAAAAAACCGCTTCCATTGTTTTCTGACCAAAACGACTGAAGGAGTCAGGAGGGGCCAAAAACCTTCCCTGCCCCAAAAATCAACAGCTCAAATAGTACAACTTGAAAATCAATAAGATGGCTTAAAAGTGGAAAATAAGAAGCTGTTTATGCAATTCCTGTATAATTCAAATAAAGCACATGTGCTGGCAAAAGTAAAACCTTGTAAAATGGCCCAGTCTGCCCATAAACCAACCCTAAAGGAGAGAAAGCAAAAACACATGATGAGAGATAAACTATAGCTTTTTTAGAGGAAGTCTCTCTTAGACAAACCTCCTTACGGTATGAAGACAGAATATTGAGTTGGAAATGTCGACTTACACAAATATCGAGTTGGAAATATCATGACACAGAAATATCGACAGCAAGAATATCGTGGTCAAGAATATCGACTTTAAGGTAAGAAATATCGTTTTTAAAAATATCAAAGTCATTAATATCATTTGCAAAAATATAGTTGTTTAAAATATCGATTTTTTAATTAGTGTTATGTATTTTAGTATGTATTTTAAATGTATGTGATCTATTTTTTTTGTATAAGTATTGTTTTTGTTTTTTAATATATGTGTTAAATTTTTAGTAGTTATCAATTTTATTTTAATTACATTTTGCGTTTTTTAGTTCCCAAGCGGGTTGTGGGTTTATAGGGGAATAGGGTGGAAAGTAATGTAACTATAATAAATTAATGATTATTTTTTGTTTAGTAATATTTATTTAATTTAGATTTTAGAGTGTTAATTGTGGGAAGTAATTTATAATTAATTATTAATTGGTTGTTAATCAATATTAATTAATTAATTGGTAATTCATTATGGTAATGGTGTTATTTTTTAGGAGCGAGTTGTGCAGTTTATAGGGGTAAAGGGTGGTAAGTAATTTAACTATCAGTAAATTAATGATTTTTTAAAATGTATTAATATTTATTTAATTTAGATTTTATAGTGCTAATTGTAGGAAGTAATTTATTATTAAGTAATTATTAATTGGTTGCTAATTATTATTAATTAATTAATTGGTAATTAATTATGTTAATTGTGTCATTTTTTAGGAGTGAGTTGTGGGGTTTATAGGCTTAAAGGGTGAGAAGTAATTTATTTTTAATTAATTAATAATTATTTGTTAATGAATGCTAATTAATTAATTAAAAATTAAATATGGCAATTGTGTAATGAATTTTAGATTTGAGTTGTGGGGTTTATAGTGGTAACGGGTGGGAAGTAATTTATTTTTAATTAATTATTAAGTAGTTGTTAATTGATATTAATTTATTATTTTAAAATTAATTATGGAAATTGTGTAATGATTTTTAGGTGTGGGTTGTGGGGTTTATGGGGTAGAGGGTGGAAAGTAATTTATGTTTAATTAATAATTAGTTGATCATTAATATTAATTCATCAATTGATAATTAATTAGGGTAATTGTTTTTTTTTGTTTGAGTTTTGGTTTTATGGGTTAACGTTTGGGGAGTAAATTCATTTTTATCTGTTTTAATTTGTTTTTTAATTAATAATATTTCTTTAATTGATAGTTAATTATGGAGGTACATTTTGTTGAAATTTAGATGTGTGTTGTGAATTGTGCGGTGTTATAGGGTAGGAAATCAAAAAGATTACATTTATGTAATAATTAATGTTTTTGTTTATAAATAATTTCTAATTAAAAATAGTTATTTGTTTGTAAATTATTTTTAGATCTATTTAATATAATATTACTAGGTATTTGTCATATCTATTTAACATTATATTATGTTTTCATTTTTTAGATTTTTAAATATTTGTATATATTTTTCATTTAAAAAAAATATTTTGTGTTGGTGATATTTTGTTTGTTTTTAATTTTGAACTGACTGGAGTGGGAATATACATTTTTACCCCTCCGCTATCTAACACTTTCCCTAGTGTTGCACTAACTGGAGTGGGAATAGTATTTTCTACCCCTCCGTTATCCAACACTTTCCCTACTGTTGCACTCACTGGAGTGGAAATAGTAATTTTTACTTCTCCGCTACCCAACACTTTCCCTACTGTTGCACTGACTGCAGTGGGAATAGTTATTTTTATTCCTCCACTATCCAACACTTTCCATACTGTTGCACTAACTGGAGTGGGTAAAGTAATTTTTACCCCTCCGCTATCCAACACTTTCCCTACTGTTGCACTCACGGGAGTGAGAATGGTAATTTTTACCCCTCCGCTATCCAACACTTTCCCTACTGTTGCACTCAGTGGAGTGGGAATAGTAATTTTAACCCCTCCACTATCCAACACTTTCCCTACTGTTGCACTCACTGGAGTGGGAATAGTAATTTTTACTCCTCCACTATCCAACACTTTACTTACTGTTGCCCTCACTGAAGTGGAAAATTTAAGTTTAAAAACTTTGAAATAGTTTAATGTTTTGATTTATAATATAATGTTTTTTTAATTAGATTTTATGTTATTGGTGTATGTATATATATATATTTATTTGTACATTTTCATATATACAATTATAAAAATTAAAATAAATAGTTTATTAATTGTTTTAAAGTAAATATATATATATTTCATTTTATATACGTATGTTTACATTTTTTAAATTACATTTATTTCTTATATTTGTTTAAATGTATATTAAATCAAATGTATTTTTTAAGGTTATTTTTATTATTTAATATATTTAATATTATTTTTTATACATATATTAAAATCGATATTTTTTACAACTATATTTTTTACATCGATATTTTTTTCCCGATATTTTTGTACTTACCATAATAAATATAGGATGTCGATATTTTTGACATGGATATTTATAACTCGATATTTGTGTATGGGGATATTTTGGGGGTCGATATTCTATCAGTAAACCACTCCTTACAAGAAGAGGATGACAGTGAAGAAGGCATTGATTCAGCTGACAATCCATCTGCAGCATCTGGAAATCCATGAGATCCTGGGGACTTGGTAGTACATTAGTTGAGACTTATACTGTCAAAGATGAAAATCATTGAACAAACTCAAACTGAGAGTGCAAATTACCCGAGACCACAGATGAAAGCTCTGGATGCCAAAATGGAAAAATTTGACAATCAGGTCCAGGAATTAGATCAACATATTTTTCTTATAGAAGATCAGCAAATGAAAGCACAGTATCACACATCAACTTTTCCAAAGGATATTCAGTTTCTGAAACAAAAATTATGAAAACAGATCAAGGAGATGTAATTTAAGGTTCATAGGCTCCCCGTTAAAGAAGGAGAAGGGATCCTCCCCAATCATGTAGTTGAAGAACAAATGAAATCACATACTTCCTCAGGTAAGAACGAAAACATACCTATCTCTCAGGTGCACAGGGAGGACAACGGAAAACCCAGCTCGTGCCCGTGGATGATCCTGGTAAATAACGGAGACTTTAGGATAAACTAAAGAATCTTAGCTAAAGTCATTCAACTGAAAGCACTCAAAACTGAACATTAATATGTTCTTAGAATCTTTTTGGATGTCTTTCAAGTCCTCAAAATGACACTGGTGGATCAAACAGATTATCCCTCCCTACCCCTCGGCAGCAGCATAGACCATGTTAGTACGAGAGGCATTGTTAACATCCTTAACAGACAGTGCGTAGCAAAGGTATCATGGGCCCTAATGCAAACAATGGGAATAGGCTCCTCCTTCCTCCAGCTGGGCAGTTCAAGGCCGTCTCTATAATTTGAATGTATGCGGCCCTCACATCCCTGGGCACTAGTGCCACTGCACCTACTGCGCCATCAGTAGCTACACTCTTGCTTACAGGCAGGGTGTTTCGAATATTTAATGATCTGTATTCAGCGCAGGAGTATCTCAAGAAGATGCAAACCAAATTAAAAAAGAAGTAATTAAGAAAATACACGCTACATTGTGTGAAATATCTGATAATAAGCAATTCATTGAGCTTGGATTCAATATGCAGGGGCATAAAGGAGATAGCCAGGTTGTGGTATCAGAGGGGGTTTGTGTAGGCCCACACTCCAGAAAGGTGCAATTTCAAAGTTTTCATTTTTGGGAAGAATGACTCAACAGGGGCAAAGGTGGACTGGGCTCTTGGAGGAGACAGGGGAAGGGTTTGAGAGGGTACAAGAGGTGGAGGAGGGTTGTGGGAGGAAGAAGGAAGGGATGAGGGGAAGATGGATAAGGGTAGAAGAATGGAAGCCTGCTTTCCAGAGAAGCCTTTATTATTAATACAAATCATAAGAACAGTAGTAACGGGTATTGTAGGAAATTGGGTTACTGGTTGGGGGGTGAAACACTACTCAAGCAGCAGCCACAATTCCTCTTGGTGTGAAGTCACAAGCAACCCCAAATTAAACTGTGCTTAATCCTCTGGTATCTTGGTACAAAAGCAGTCAGGCTTAACATAGAGGCAATGTGTAAAGTATTTTTGCAGCACTTCAAACAGTAATAAAGTGAAAACACAACACACAAAAAATCCCACACCAATTTAGAAAAAGAGAGTAAAATGTAACAAATTATTTGAGGCCAGAGATATGCAATTTTAAAGTTTAGAGTGAAAGTAGTGCTTAGAAGCAAACAGTGACGACTGTGGTTATCGAGACGTGCTGCACCGAGATAAAGTCATAAGTTCAGGCTGACTCTGATGGAGCGCGGGCCAGAAACAGGGCCCAAGTTAGGCCTGCTGATGAAAAAGTACCTTGAATCCTGATTTGCGGAGCGTTGCGAGATCCCGCGCCGAGGATGCGCCACGCAGATGCGGTTCCAAGGAAGCTGCGGTACTGCGATGTGGATTCCTGCATCATCGTTGACAAGTGGCTTGTGATGCAAAGTCCTGCACCAAGGATGCATCGTGCTGTGGAGGTTTTGAGGAAGTTGTGGGGCTGCGATGCAAACTCCTGCATTGTCGTCAAGGATGCAATCGACGAGGGGCTTGCGATGTGAAGGCCTGAGTCAAGGATGCGTCACACAGAGGCGGTTCTGAGGGAGCTGTAGGTGGTGATGCGAGGCCCTGCGTCGTGGGTGTGACACGCAGAGGCGGTTCAAAGTGGCTGCATGGAGATGCATCGTACTGCATCAATTCTGCTCACAAGACCACAACTGTGCAGGCCCACGTCCAAGGATACCAAGGATACAGGACTGTGCTGGTACCACTTGGGGGTAGGGCATACGGGAGACAGAGTCTAGGTGCTGGATTCATGGTGGTTAAAGCCTTTTCTGTCCCTGAGGCTCTGGTCAGGAGGACAGTCAACTAGCCCTTGGTGTCACTCTGCTGGTCCTGGGCTCAAGATGCAGGTCCAGTCCTTTTTACTCAGGCAGCAGGGCAGTAGAGTAGCAGTCCTTCTTGCAGCACAGCAATCCTTCTGAGTCTTCCACAGGTCCAGAGGTATATTTATACCTGGTGCCCACTTTGATGTAGGAGACGTTTCTATAGGCTTCCACCCTCAGAGATGCTTGTGATTTCCTGTCAACTTGCCCTGGCCCAATTTGTCAGGGGTCACAACATACTAGTGTCAAACACATTGTTAGTGTGCTCAGGTAGGACCTTTGTGATGGGTGACAGTTACTCCCCCTCATCAAGTCAGAGATTGCCCATCCTGCCAACACCTATTCCCCCTTTGCCTAATGTTCTGGGAGCAATACACAAAGACAAACTGCTGGCTACACCTAGTCATGAGACCCAGGATACAGGCTGCAGGAACCAAAGGGTTAGGACAAGAAAATGCCAACCTTCTAAAAGTCCATAACTTAGAAGGGTTGGGCCCTTAACAACAACCACCGTGGGCCTCAGGCAAAATACAAAAAACTATCAAGATGGTGGTTGGTTGAATTACATACTTTTACTAAAGGACAAGATATACAATAAACTTGACCTGTGTTTTCATTTCACAATTCTTTAGTTATAATTATTACATTCTTATCTGAACATGAAAAGGATAAACACTCTTCTTTTACATGAATGAATTGTGCTACATTGACAAAACTCGAACATGAATCCAAACAAAAAAAAATAACATTAATACATACGGATCAATATTATGTCTTAAAAAAAAGCATAGACATCATTAAGTGGTACATTAATAGAAACACAAAAGGAAATAAATTCTTTTTTTTGTCAAACATATTTTTATTAGTTATGTTTTTTTGTTTGGTACAAATTACATCATTTACCAAAAACTATCAAAACACCCCTCGCAGGGGGTCCTCAGGTGCCATGAGGCTGTAAGCAGCAAATAACACTTACCATTCTATACCCATCCCATCCCAATATTACTAGATTGCTAATAAAACGATACAGTTCCTTATATTGACTGGGTGTGGGCAGGAACCATAAGTGATAGGCAGAGTGTCCGAATGTGTCCCATCTTTCTTTTGCGATGGGAGAAGCATTGACACCTACTGCCGAAGGCATCCAAACAATTCTTAGTTGTGTTTCAACATTCCCCAACCAGGGGTAAAACGAAAAGCCAACACAAACCAAGAAAAAAGAAAAATCGAAACCCCCTCCATGCCTCCCCCCTCCCCGACATTGGTGGCGACAAGGTACAACCCTCTAGTCTGACTATGGCCAGATAGGGCAGATCATAGTTGAAACAGATGCAGAGCTCTAATAGACGACGGGCAAACAGCAAACGGTAGGCCTCGGGAAAGGAAGGCCACCAGAGGACCCCATTTGAATTCAAAATTTTTAAAGTTATCTCGAAAGATTTCAGACATGCGTTCCAGGCTGAGAAGTTTCCACAATCTAGAGTGCCACAGGGATATCGCTGGCGCTTCCCTCTTTTCCAGGCGGCCGCTAGGGTAACTTTCGCTGCGCCTATACAAAGCCACAAGATCGTTTTATCTGCTCGTGTCTGATGTTCTAGTGCGGGATCGCGAAGACCTAAAAGAACCCCCTCTATAGTGGTTGGAATCGGGTACCCCAGGATCTCCTTAATGTGCGCAAGTATTTCCTCCCAGTAGGGCCGAATAGTCGGGCAGTCCCACCAGATATGTTTAAAATCTCCCAATAACCCACACCCTCTCCAGCATCTATCAGAAGTGTTGGGAAAGATTTGCTTAAGTCTAGAGGGGTGGAGGTACCAGTCCATCATGGTTTTTAGGTGGGCTTCCCGGAGGTCAGAGGAGTGATTAAACCGTGTAATGTCTGTCCACAGTTGTTCCCATTCAATATCTGAGATAGGACGTTGTATAAGGTCGTTCCACATGGACATGTAGCGTGGTCGTGGAGAAACTGTAGTGGTGATAAGAAATTTGTATATAAAGGAAATCACTCCCTTCATAGTCGTGGTCTTAGTAAGGAAGGATTCGAATTTAGTGAGGGGTCGGGTAGCTGCGTCGCGTATGTGCGGCGCGAGGGCCCAATGCATCAGTTGGTTATAGTGGTATCGTTCTCTGTTTCCCAAGTTATAGTCCCGCTGGCAATTGTCGAAGGTGAGCGGGTCATAGTTATGGAAAAGGTGAGTTAAAGCAAGACAGCCCCCCTCTCTCCAGGCAGTGAAAGGCCCCTCTTGGGTACCCGGTGGGAATGCTGGATTAAAGTGTAGTGGTGTAAACGGGGAGGGGAAAGAGGTCCATCTATCGTCTCCCGCCAGTGTATCCCATATTTTCAGAGTGGTGCGCGTGGGCATCGCTATGTAGGTGTTAGGGGGTCTATCTCTCTTAGGGCGCCAGATCAAGTCCCAGATGGTTCTCCCAGACACACTACGGTCCATATGCAGCCAGTGTTTGTCGGATTCCCCCTTCGACCGTTCGACCAAGACTCTTAGCTGCGCAGCCTTGTAGTACAACTGGATGTCAGGGAGGCCTACTCCCCCCTCCGAACGAAGGCGACGTAGCATGGAAAAGGAGAAGCGGGCCCGCCCCCCCTGCCATATAAACCGCAAGATCATAGTCTTGACTCGTCGGAAGAAGTCCCTGTCGAGCTCTATAGGTAGGGCCTGGAATAAATAGAGAAGCTTAGGGAGGAGTGACATTTTTACTGCGTGTATCCGGCCCAGCCAGGATAAGAAGAGGGGCCTCCACTTTGTGAGTTCCACTTGGATGCGGTTGAGGATAGGCGGAAAGTTGGCCTCGTATAACCGCTCGACCCTCGGCGTCAACTGAACCCCTAGATACTGTATGGAAGAGGATGCCCATGCAAGAGGGGTAAGGGGTCGGAGCCTGTGGACCTCAGGTGGTGGCAAAGTGAGGTTAAGGATATAGGATTTGCTAAAATTTATTTTAAGACCTGCAACTAATTCATAGCGCTCCAATTCCTCCTGCAGGGCTGGAAGAGAGATGTCCGGTTCGGAGAGTGACAGGAGAACATCGTCTGCGAACAGGGAGACTTTATGAGATTCCCCAGCAAATGGAATACCCCGGATACTGGGATTACCTCTAAGTGCCATTGCCAAGGGCTCAATGCTAAGAGCGAAGAGTAAAGGTGAGAGGGGGCACCCCTGTCTGGTGCCCCTGGAATGGAAAAAGGAGGCTGAGCTGACCCCGTTGACTACCACTCTGGAACGAGGTTGTCGGTAATTGGCTTGAATCATAGTTAAAAATTTAGTTGAAAAACCGAATGCCTGGAGGGTGTGAAACAGGAACTCCCAATTAACACGACCGAAGGCTTTCTCAGCGTCGAGACCCACTAAAACAGCAGGGATCTTGCGCCTATTGGCCTTTTCAATGAGGTGTACAATTCTACGGGTGTTATCGTGGGTTTGGCGGCCCTTGATGAATCCGGACTGATCCGGGTGGATAAGGTCAGGCATAAGATCATTCAATCGTTTAGCTAGGATAGAGGAATACAATTTGGCATCTAGATTAAGAAGAGCAATAGGGCGAAAGGAGGTACAATATTGGGGGTCTTTCCCGGGTTTTGGTATCACGGAGATCATGGCCTCAGTCATAGATACAGTAGGTTCCCCGGCTTCGGCCATCTTATTATAGAGACGCGTAAGGTAGGGGCAGATGTCTGGGGCGAAGGTCTTATAAAAGAGAGCGGTGTACCCATCCGGACCTGGGGCCTTGTGGGGCCTAAGGGCTTGAATCGCTACATTGACTTCTTCATAGGTGAAGGGAGCAGAGAGTAGCTCGTTCCATTCGTTGGAAACCTGAGGTAGGGGCAACTCGCGGAGATAATCCCGTTGGTTGGCAACCTCCAGTTCCTCCCCGTATATAGCGCATCATAGAAGGAGCCAAAGAGTTCGGCTTTGTCTTCCTCCTTGTGCGTGGCAACCCCATCAGGCCCCACCATGCCCCCTATGTATTCTTTCTCCCGTTTACCTCGAAGTTGTCTAGCTAAATGCTTGCCGATTTTATTGCTTTGGGAGTAAGATAAGTGGCGAAGTTTAAGGAGTGTAAACTCAGCTCTATTGTTATAAATGGCGCAGAGCTTACAGCGGAGAGCTGTCAAATGCCGGAGAGTCTGTCGAGTGGGGTTCAGTTTGTGGGCATTTTCAGCAGAGGATAACTCCCGCTCTAGTTGTTCTCTTTCCCTAGTGCGTTGCTTGTTTAATGCTGCGTTAAGCGCAATACACTTCCCTCGGAAAACTGCTTTGAGTGCATCCCAGGTGATAAACTCCGATGTATCCTCTGGTTTATTAACCGCAAAAAATTCCTTAATCGTGTCTCTAAGTTGAGCACAGGTGTCTTTATCTCTTGTTAATGACGCCGGAAAGTACCACCTGGGCGCAGCCGGTGCGTCCCCGCGCCAGGCCAGACAGATGGAGAACAAACTATGATCGGACACGGAAAGAGGGAATATTTTGGCGGCTTGAAGGGAACCCAGGAGGGACTGACTAATAAAAACGTAATCGATCCTGGAGTACGTGCGATGTACATGGGAATAAAAGGTATAATCCCGTGTTTGTGGGTACATAGTACGCCAGGAGTCTAGTAAGCCTAAGTCCTGGATTCGTTGTTGAGTGTCAGCGGAAAAAGAGCCCAATTCAGAGCGCTGTGAGTGTGAGCTATCCATTCCCTTATGCCAAGTCAAATTGAAGTCTCCCATGAGTATTATCTGTCCCCCGCAAAGTCCAGCATTTTCCCCAGCAGTGTATGTAGGAACAAGGTCTGACCAGAGTTGGGCGCGTATAATGCTACAAAGGTGCACAACTTCCCTCTGAGACGGCCCTTCACCATGACCCAGCGGCCCTCCCTATCGGTAAGAACATCTAGGGGTTGAAATTGTATGGAGGAGCGAAACAATATCGCTACTCCCCTATGTTTCGTAAGTGCCGAAGAACGGTAGATCAAGGGGTATTGTTTGTGTCTGAAACGCGTGTCTTCAGTTCTAGCGAGATGCGTCTCCTGAATCCCCACTACATCCAGATGGTGATCGATAATATACTTCCACACTTTCTGGCGTTTCTGAGGGGAGTTAAGCCCCTTGACATTCCAGGTTCCTATTGTAACTGACATAGCGTCCGTAGTAGATGTGCAATCTCTGTAAGAGCCCCCTGAGTGTACTGCGACGCCGCCATCTCCCTAAAAAAGGTGTGTTGCTCATACATCAAGACCGTAGGAGTACATGTACCCCGGGACCCGCCAGAGCTACATGATAAAAAGCCGCCACCAAGTCCCCACCCCAACCCTCCTCAACCCCCACCCAAAAAACCCAAACAGAATTTAAAAAAAAACATTTCCAAAATTGAATAACAAAGTTCAGCCGGGAGCACGTGCCTCCCACGGAAACCAGGGGGAACAACGGGTCCGAGGGCCCTGTCCACGCCCAACCCGGCTACATAATCCTAAAAGGAAAAGCGTAACAATGTCTAGTGACGACTAGAAAACAGTGACATGCATATCCCTCCCACATTGAGATTCCGCAGTGGCCATTAGCAAAGGAGGACAAGGCACGCCAAGACATGTAGCCCACCCTGGTGATGTCAACCCCTATACCCACAAGGGAGATCACTCCCAGAGAGCGCCTACTTTCGCTCTGGACAAGTGTGGCTGAAAAGGGGAAAGAGCCCCCAACCCAGAGGCATAGATCTTACTGTTAGGAGGTGGCAGTCCGTAATCTTTGAGTCTCTCCTCAGCCAGTCGGGGCCTCCAATAAGGCCAGACCCCCGGGAGTCCTGGTGTAGGCGCCCATGGCGTGTAACCTGAGAGTGTCATTGAAGGCTGTGTTCCGTCCTAGCCCCCGCCCAGCGCCTAGGAGTTTAACCAATGAACAGCAAGTAGCGCAGAGGGCCAGGACCCCCGGTGAGGTCAGGAGCACAGCAGACCCTAGATCCAAAGGAGGGCCTAAACCAGTCATCAGCGGCCCCTGCGCGTGCCTGCCGACCATCCAAAAGCCGTTGACGATCCTCGTGATGGAGTTCCATTTTTATCTGATGTGGCGTCCGGTTCGTCCAGCGAAAGACCCAAGAGCTCCTGACCCTCCTTCAAGTCGGTGATGTGTCGGCGTTTGTTTTTATAATCGAAGCTTAGTCCAAATGGATAAGTCCACCTGTACCGAATGTGGTCCTCACGTAGCTTAGTAGTAATGCCTCTAAACGTTTGTCTCCGTGCCAACGTTGCCGGAGCTAAGTCTTGGTAGATGGAGCACGGAAAGTTTTGAAATGCAATGGAGCTCTTTGCCCTGGCCGCCTGGAGGACTGCTTCCTTCACTTTGAAAGAATGAAATTTCGCTAAGACATCGCGTGGCCTTCTCTTCTCACCAGGCTGTGTGACGCCCACACGATGTACCCTGTCCAGTTTAATTTTAAGTGACTGGGGAGCCAAAATCTCTGCGAACAGGCCCTCCACGAATGCCGCCAGATCATGCCCCTCCGCGCCCTCCTCAAGGTCTCTAATGCGTACATTCTCTCTTCGAGACCGATTCTCTAGGTCCTCCGACTTGAGTAGAGATTGGTGGAGCTGTTCCTGAAGTTGGCGGACATCCCCCTTCAGCTCTGACGTGAGTCGTTCCTGCTCCTGCGAGTGTGTCTCCAGGTCGAGAACCCTAGTGCCCACGGAATCTACATCTTGTTGTAGGGAGGTCAGCCGGTCTGTAAGATCTGCACGTAACTGGTCTATGGAGGTGGTAATATCCTGGCTCAGGTCCTTGCGGAGATCCGCCTTAAAGTCCCTGAACATATCCGCCATATCCGCCTTCGTAAGAGCCATCGTTGTGGTTTCTGCGTCTCCTCGCAGCGTCGGGCGCTTATCCGAGGGAAGGAAAAAGTCGGAGACTTTACCCGGCTGCTTACTCGTCGTCCTCCGCAGATCCTTCTTTGGCGGCATAGGGCGCGGACCAAGCAGGGCCCGTGCAGCTGTCCGAGGGGATGAAGCTGTAGTCGCAGCGGTTCCTAGCACCGGTGAGTGAAATAGAGAATGGAGGTAGAGAGAGGGCTGCCAGACAAGGGTTCCGTGAGGAGAAGCACGCTACCTCAATCCAAGGTGCCTCCCATAGCGTAGGTCATAGCTGTTGGCGCCAGCAAGGCCTGTGGAAGCGCAACCTGTGTCTAAGGACCAGGGAGGGGTGCCGTAGACTGTGGCCCGCCGGCCGCCGGCGTCGCGGCGCGAAGAGGCCAGGGCGCAATCACCTCAGCGCTATCTGCGCCGCCGGGGTCGGGTCAGACCATAGGTGGATCCGGCGGCACTGCAGGGCCCCGAGGAGCACTTTGGCGGGCTGAGCCACCCCAGACCAGAGGGCGACCAGGAGGCAGACCGGCGGTGTGGGGGAAGACCGCTATCTGTGTAGGGAGCCAGGCCAGGTCAGGATGAATCGAGTGTGGCGCCACTCGCCGTTCGAAGATCGCCGCCGGCCGCCATCTTAGGGTCAGGCAGTCGTCCAATGCCTTGTCGCGAGGGTAGGGGCCTTCCACCGAAGCAGGAATCAGTCCTGTGCTTCCCCGACCAGGAGAGTCAGCGAGGGGACCCGCGCTGCAGCAGCAGGGCAGCAGTCCTACCTCCCGGGGGCCGCCCCAGTCCGCAGCATCCCCCGCACGACTCCGGTCGCCATTTTGCGCTCCGGCAGCCCCTGCCGCCGCCGAGGCCAGCAGGCGTCTCCCTTGTCCGAGGGACGGCCAAAGCTGCTCCACCGCTGCCTCAGACACTCTGCTTCAGGGAGGGAGCAATGTCAGCACGGTAGAAGCCATGTAGCCGTCTAGAGCCAGGCCGGATCAGCGCGTGGACCGGGAGCCGAGACGAGCTACGTCCGCTCGGCCATCTTGCCCGGCCACGCCAAATAAATTCTTTTTAAACCAGTCCAAAAATGTATCTGCCGAAGGGGTTAGATCAAGGCTGCTAAAGGGGAGCCAAGCCCTTTCGGTACTGACATCTGGGTTCAAGTGTCATCTAATATGGATGGGATATTGTTCGTGCAATTTCTTTTCACAATCCATATTGGTGAAAAAAGTTAGTGAAATCCCAGATGGTTCACGCCAGTGCGGTTCGTACCACAGGTGGCTGAGGGCTCTCTTCAGGGCTGTGGAATGGTAAATACTTGTGTGTATCTAAGAAAAGTATAAAAAACACTGTGGTAATTATGATGTGTGTGCCCTCTTGTGGAAAGCTGCAAGCAAGCAGCACTGCAATAATGATTACCTTATGTCTTCAAAAAGAAAGCAGGGGGCAGACTTCTTCCCGTGTTTGTTCTACGATTAATTCAAAGGCTTGTAAAATAGACGCCATGGGATGTTGCAGATACATTTTGAAATCCTTAACCTACGGAAAACTATAGAAAATAAAAGCTAAATTTATGGCCTGACAGCTGCATTCGTGGCACATTCTACGCTAATGATTCTATATTTAGCTTAATCAGTTACGGTGCGTGACTGGGTGCCGTTTTTTGTGTGTTTGAAACAAAGTTCGAGTGGTGGCTTGGATTGCGCTTGAAACAGGTAGAATTAATGGCAAGGAAACTAATGACAGGCAAAGAACGGCTCTCTGGTATTAAGAGTCAAACCACATTTTGAAAAGGGCATGTTTGACGCACAGTCCTGAATCCAGCAGTGCGGTAACACTTACTTGGAACACTAGTATTCATGAATCACCGGTGCCTCCATCATCATCCTTCGACTGTTAGTGACAACGCTCTTTTTCTGTTCCATATTTAAGTCAGACTAAAGTAGTTGAATGGGAATCAGGAACGCCTTGAATTCTGGTACAAGTAGTTCAATGTCCAACTGATCAGAGATTGCGACATTGATATGAGTGAGCAAATGTTAGAGTTTGTTTATTTCATACAGTTCGTTCAGGCCATGGCTCACTGTATTGAATTTTAAAATTAGATATGCCTCTTTTTTAATCAACTGAGCTTCCAGATCACCTCCTTTGGGATGCGGTTGAATAACACTTAGAGCCTGATTCTGATGCGGTTAGGAAGGCCTCCTAACGGCATTTGCTCCGTCCAAATCGGATCGGGAATGTGTCTTTCCGACCCGCTTGGAAAGGTTTCCGACCGACCGAGTATGATGCGAGTTAGGCGTTAGGAATATCCCAAGCCCAACCCGACGACATTTGGAATGACCGAGCCGTACGGAGCAGAATGGTACGTCTCTACGGGCCGCGTTTCCAAACGACCGAGTACGATGCTGGATTTGGACAGCCTTTCTGAATCGTGCTATCCGACTTGAATCGACAGTCGGAATCAGACTTTGGGTGCCCGCCACAGGGTGCCTTATTTTCCCCAGCCTACACCTTTCTTCAATGGTAGCCTATGCATTCTGTCGGAACAAACGCTCCCATTGAAGTCAATGGGAGTCCTAACAAATCGTTTCTGGAAGCATCCGGATGCATCGTACTCTGTTGTTTGGACTCTCTCGATCCGATTCGGTCGGAAACCATTCCCAAACCCATTCGGTCGGGAAGCTTTCCAAACCACATCAGAATCAGGCCCGTAGTACTGTCCACCGAAAGTCCTTTTCAGAATGTTGAAATTCACAGAAATGGTTGACCATTGGGGCAGATAATGTTTTGGTCTTAATACACGATTTGTGTTTCTTGGTGGTTTTTCACAATGTAGATTTTATCACAAGGGCAAATCATGGCGTAGACCACAGTTTTCGTCTTGCAGTTCGAAAGTTCTTTGTGTTTCCAACATATCTGTCCGTAGGTGAATGAAGTACTCTCAATTGTTTGGCTGCATATAATGCAATTGCCGCATTTGTGATGGCCTTGGACGAGTTTTAGGTTCCATCTTGACATTACATCCGTTTTTTTTAGCTAGTTGGTTGCATGTTGCTTTCACGATTTGGGAGCCTATACTGGCATTTTTCTTCAAAGCGGAGAGGAGGTAATCAAACCCACATTCTGAATTCCTAATTAAATGCCAATTGCTGCGGATTATTGTTTTGAAATGTTTAGTTTGAGAACAAAAGGTACTAACACAGACCGATCTTGACAAAGGAATCTTCTGCTTTTTGGCCAATAATTCCTCTCGTGGTGTGAACCATGCTTGTTTCATTGTGTTATTCAACCACATCCCAGAGGAGGTGATCTTGAAGCTCAGTTGATTAAAAAAGAGGCATATCTAATTTTAAAATTCAATACAGTGAGCCATGGCCTAAACAAACTGCCCAAAATAAACAAACTTTAACATTTGCTCACTCATATCAATGTCGCAATCTCTGATCAGTTGGACATTGAACTATATGTACCAGAATTCAATGTGTTCCTGATCCCCATTCAACTACTTTGGTCTGACTTAAATATGCAACAGAAAAAGAGCGTTGTCACTAACAGTCCGAGGATGATGATGGAGGCATCAGTGATTCATGAATGCTAGTGTTCCAAGTAAGTGTTAATGCACTGCTGGATTCAGGACTGCGGGTCAAACATGCCCTTTTCAAAATGTGGTTTGACTGTTAATACCAGAGGGCCGCTCTTCGCCTGTCATTAGTTTCCTTGCCATTCATTTTACCTGTTTTAAGCGCAACCCAAGCCACCACTCGAACTTTGTTTTAAACACAAAAAAGTCACGCAGTCACGCACCGTAACTGATTAAGCTAAATATAGAATCATTAACGTAGAATGTGCCATGAATGCAGCTGTCCGGACCTAAATTTAGCTTTTATTTTCAATCGTTTTCTGTAGGTTAAGGATTTCAAAACTTATCTGCAACATCCCATGGCATCTATTTTAGAAGCCTTTGAATTCATCGTAGAAAAAACACGGGAAGAAGTCTGCCCCCTGCTTTTTTTTGAAGACATAAGGTAATCATTATTGCAGTGCTGCTTGCAGCTTTCCACGAGAGGCTACACACATCATAGTTAACACAGTGTTTTTCATACTTTTCTTAGATACACACAAGTATTCACCAGCCCACAGTCCTGCAGAGAACCCCCAACAACCTGTGGTTCGAAACGCTTTGGCGCGAACCATTTGGGATTTCACTAACTTTTTTCATCAGTATGGATTGTGAAAAGAAATTGCACGAACAATATCCCATCCATATTAGATGACACTTGAACCCAGATGTCAGTACCAAAATGGCTTAGCTCCCCTTTAACAGCCTTGATCTAACCCTTTCGGTAGAGAAATTTTGGACTGGTTTAAAAAGAATTGATTTCTTTTTGTGTGTTCTATTAATGTACCACTTAATGTTGTCTATGCTTTTTGCAAGACATAATATTTATCTGTATGCATTAATGTTATTTTTGTTTTGTTTGGATTCACGTTCATGTTTTGTCAATGTAGCACAATTCATTCATGTAAAAGAAGAGTGTTTATTCTTTTCATGCTCAAATAAGAATGTAATAATTATAACTAAAGAATTGTGAAATGAAAACACAGGTCAAGTTTATTGTATATCTTGTCCTTTAGTAAAAGTATGTAATTCAACCAACCACCATCTTGATAGTTTTTTGTATTTTGCCTGAGTCCCATGGTGGTTGTTGTTAAGGGCCCAACCCTTCTAAGTAGCACTTTCAGAATTGTGTCTTAAAATCCAACTTTACTATTGTTATTTATTTATATTTAATATAGCGCTCAACTCACCCAGGGGCATATCAGGGCTGTTGGGGAACAGGGATCGAAGAGGAGGAGAGGAGATCAGAATAGGTGGGATTTGAGAAGTTTCCTAAAGTTGCAGTAGTTCGGACATGTGCGAACATGGAGTGGAAGCTTGTTCCAGTAGTAGGGAGCAAGGTAGGAAAAAGCCTTTCCTCCGCTGCGAGTCAGACGAATGCGAGGAACATACAATAAGGCTTTGCCACAAGATCTTAGGCAACGACCTGGAGTGTATGTTTTGATTTTTTGTTGCAGATATAACGGGCCTTTCCCTTTTAGAGCATTATAGGTAAAGCAGCAGATCTTAAAACAGGATCTTTTCTTCACTGGCAGCCAGCGAGCTTTAAATTACAATTCTTTACACACTAAACTCAAAAATTCTACCTGTTCCCAAATGAAAGTTATCCCTTATTAAATGTAATAAGTTAATCCAATGTTATCCTATGGATAGGCCTCACAGTACTGAAAAATGAAATGGCTACTTACCAGTAGGAGCCGTTTTGCAGCTTGAAGAGTTTTCTGGATTCACATGCTGTGTATTTGCATGCTGTGCATTATTCCGCCATCTAGTGGTTGGGTTCAGAATTGTCCTTTCTTTCTCTTTTTTGTTTTCTCTCATGGGCATTGTCGACCACCCTTTGATGGTAAGTCCATCCCTTGTATGACGTCTGACGGCGCACTGGATGTTCCTGTGCGTAGTCACCATCTTCAGATTCTTTTTTCTGTACTTTTGGAATTCTTCCTCCTTGTTGTTTTTTCTTTCCTGTTCGTACCTGGTTGCATTAACTCCCATTTCTAGGAAGGCAGGTGGGTTGCATGTGAATCCAGAAATCTCTTCAGGCTGCAAAAATACTCCTACTGGTATTTATTTATTTAAAGAGTTTTATATAGCGCTGGCTAGACCCGAAGGTATCAGAGCGCTTTACATAAGGTTCCACATAGTTGCAAACTTACATCAGTTACAAGTTACCAATGATACCAGTAAAAACATTTAAGGAGCACAGAAGAAAAGGAAAGTGGAGTGAGAAGAGTAAGGGGGTAAGGGGAAAAAGGGGTAGGGTATAGATACGACGGAGAGACGAAGGGAAAGTCTGCCCAAGGTCCGGCTGGGTAGGTGACGGCCAAGGGGTAATCCGCAGCCCATCTCCTCTTCAGCTATCAGGTAGCTCCACCGGGCATCGGTCAAATAGCTAGGTCTCAACAGAAAAACATTCAAGGGATAGAAGGCAAGAAGAAGGGAGCGTAGAGGGGGAAGGGGGTAGGGTGAAGGGGTAGGAGGGAGATATGACAGAGAGACGAAGGAACGTCTGCCCAAAGTCCGGCTGGGTAGGTGACGGCCGAGTGGGGATCCACAGCCCATCTCCTCTTCAGCTAACAGGTAGCTCCACCGGGCATCGGCCAGAGTGCAAGGTCTCATTGGTCGATGGCAAGTACTGGTAAGTAACCATTTCATTTTGCAGCATGAATCCCTTTCTGGATTCACAAGCTGTGCATTAGATTATGTAGCGGTATCCTTTCCCTTGGGTTGTTTGGGATGAAATGAGGAAGAGTTTTCAAACAGGTGCTATAGTAATTTTTATCCCACTTGTGGTTCCTTGTTCATTTGAATGTCCACACAGTAATGTTTTGCAAATGTGTGTGGGGATGCCCATGTTGTTGCTGTGCAGATTGTGTCTATAGGTACGTTTGCTAGGAATGTTAGTGTAGCGTCCTTCTTTCTTGTTGAGTAGGCTTTAGGGTGTGCGGGTAGTGCCATCCCACTCCCTGAGTAGCAAGTCTGTATTGTTTCTGCAATCCATTTTGAGATTGTTGCTTTTGCTACTGGAGAACCCTTGATCGCTTTTGCAAAGGAGACCAACACCTGGTTTCCATTACGAAAATTCCTTGTTTCTTGCAGATAGTATATTAAAGCTCCCCTTACATCCAAGATATGTAGCGTTCTTTCCATTTGTGTTTGTGGTTCCTTGAAGAATACTGGTAGCTGTATGCTTTGATTGACGTGAAAGTTGCTCACTAGCTCAGGTAGGAACTGTGGGTTGGTTCTCAGAACAACCTTGTCCTTGTGTATTTGCACATATGGTACCCGTGTGGTTACTGCTTGCAGTTCATTCACTCTCCACAGTGAAGTAATAGCAATCAGGAATGCTGTTTTGAGTGTGAGTGATTTGAGATCCGATTTGTGCATAGGCTCAAATGGTTTTGTAATTAATTGTGTGAACACTGTGTTTAAGTTCTACATTGGTGCTGGGACTGATCTTGAAGGTGCGGTTCTTTTTGATCCCTCTAAGAATCTATTCACCACTGGTAAAGTGAAGAGACTATTGCATGAAGTGCCCCTGGTGTAGGCTACTATCGCTGCCAGGTGTACCTTTAATGTTGAATAGGTTAGCCGCTATCCAACAGGTGAGTAAGGTATGTTAGTACCGTTTCCTGTCCTGTTTTTGTCTCCATTCTCTTGTTATTTGTGCACCAGTAGATGTATCTTCTCCATTTTGCAGCATAGCATTTTCTTGTCGTAGTTTTTTTTGCCTACTTATTTCCATTGTTCTGGGCAGCAGTTGTAAATGCCCAACTCTATGTATTCAGGAGTCAGGCCACTAGGCTGAGTGTTGCTGGCTCCGGGTGGTACACTCTCCCCTTCTGCAATATTAGCAAGTCCTTTTCTGCGTTGATCATTATCATTTGTCCCCTGGACATCTCTAGTAGGTCCGAGTACCAGGTCTGTCTGGCCGATTGAGGGGCTATGAGGATGAGGTTTTTCCCCAGTTGTCAGGCTTTCTCCAGCACCTTAGGTTTTACGGGAATTGGTGGAAAGGCTTAAGCAATTCTCCCTGAGCAGTTTAGTGACAGGGCATTCCCTTCTGACTGGTGGTTTTGAACCCTGGAGGAGAACTGTTGGCATTTTGATTTTTCTGCTGTTGCAAACAGATCTTTTGTCGGACTTCCCCAGGCCTTGAAGATCAACTCCAGTGTTTGTTGTTTCAGTTTCTATTCGTGGGAGCTACTTTCTTAGTCTGTCCGCCTCCGTGTTATCTTTCCCTGGTAGGTGGACAATTTGCAGAATGATCTTTTTCGTTATTGCCCATTGTCATATTTCTTGGGCTAGTTTGCCCAGGGTGTACGATTTTGTGCCCCCCTGTTTGTTCAGGTAAAACATGGCTGTTGTGTTGTCTGTTTGTATAAGTGCGGTTCTTCCTGTGATGTGTGCCTGGAAATCATTCAGGGCTAGGAACACTGGGGCCGATTCACAGAACTAATCTGAGACAAAATCCTAAACTTACTACTTCTGGTATTCACAGAAATCACTTACGACTCCTGGCCCCGATTCACAAAAGTGATCTGAGACAAAATCCTAACTTTACAACTTTCGGTATTCACAGAAGGCATTTAGGAGTACTAAAGTTAGGATTCCTAACGTTACTACTCCTAAACTGAGAACAAGCCTGACTTTACGACTTTCGGTATTCACAGAAGGCATTTAGGAGTACTAAAGTTAGGATTCCTAACTTTACTACTCCTAAAATGAGAAAAATCCTAACTTTACGACTTTCGGTATTCACAGAAGGCATTTAGGAGTACTAAAGTTAGGATTCCTATCTTTACTACTCCTAAACTGAGAAAAATCCTAACTTTATGACTTTCGGTATTCACAAAAGGCATTTAGGAGTACTAAAATTAGGATTCCTAACTTTACTACTCCTAAATGCCTTTTGTGTATACCAAAAGTCGTAAAGTTAGGATTTTGTCTCAGATTACTTTTGTGAATCGGGCCCACTGTCTTAATTTCCAGGAAATTGATGTGGTTCAGCGCATCTGTGTTGTTCCATTCACCCCGTACCTTCAGGCTGCCTTTGTGTGCTCCTCAACCCTTATGGGATGCATCTGTTGGAGTTGGTGTCTTGAACGGTCTCCCTAAGGTCATGTGTTTTGATTCCACCATTGTATCTTCCTTTGTACTTTTGCTGTGACAACCACTAGATCTTCCCAACTTCTGGTGGCGTGTGACCATTTGTTGCAGATCCATTCCTGGAAAGGTCGCATGTGCAGCCTAGCATGTGTTATGAGAGGGCTGCACGATGCCATCATGCCCATTAGTTTCATGATTATCCTCACTGTCAGAGACTGCCCCTTCTGGTATAGGTGAACTTGCTCTGCCATCAACTTTACCCTCTTCTGGACAGTGTATGCTCATGCTGTCCTTGAGTTTAGGGTCGCTCCCAGGAACAGTTTTTCCTGTTCCAGTTGTGGTGACGATTTCTTGTGGTTTATGGAAAAACCCAGAAGCTCTAAAGTCGTGATTACTGTTCGAATGTCCCTTTTGTATTTCTGTTTTGATTTTGCCTTTACTAGCCAGTCTTCTAGTTATGAATATTCCCTTCCTTCTTAGGTATGCTGCGACTGTAGCAAGGCACTTTTTAAAGACATGTGGTGCTGATTTTATGCCGAATGGTAGTACTGTGAACTTGTAGTGTACTCTGTCTAGTACAAATCTGAGGTACCTCTTATGTCTTTGATTCATAGGGATGTGTAGCTAGGTGCTCTTTAGATCTCAGATAGCCATATAATCTCCTTGTCTTGGGAGTGGGAAAACTCCTTGGAGTGTTGTCATTCTGAAATGTTGGGTACAAATGAATTTGTTTAAGAATCTGAGGTCTAGGATTGGCCTCAGAGTTAGATCCTGTTTTGGAACCAGGAAATAAGGAGAATAGTTTCCCTTGTTTCTTTCCCTTGGTGGTACCCTTTCAATGGCTTTCTTTTGTAAGAGTTCTTTCACCTCCTTTCTTAGTTGTATTATCTCCTTCCTTTGAAATCTTTTTGATTCTGGGAGTATTTGGGGTGGTTATTTGGTTAGCCTTTTGCAGTATCCATGACGTATCAGGTTTAAAATCGATTTGTCCGATGTGATTTTTTTCCCACTCTTCTTAGAAATGTGCTATTCTGCCTCCCACCGGTGTTATGTGGAGGCCTAGGTTGTTGGGCAAGTCGGTTTGGTTCAAGAACTTTATTCGGCAAGTTAAAACAGCCATAAAAGTACATTAAAAAAATCACATAAAACAGTGTTAAAACCGATTCAGCTGATCCACATGATGCATGCATAATAAAACGCCATAAATATATAGAAACAATTACAACATCACACTTTTCCTCAAATTCATCACTTCCAAAATAAATAAAGCAACATTAAAACATACTTGATGGTCATTCAGAACGAGCAAAAACTTAAGAGCATCTTTGTAAGTTCTGATATTCTGTGCGATAAACATAGGTTTGAGATAGTATCACCTGTACTGGGAATATAAAATACAGAACAGCATGAGGTGCATTGTGCTTTGTTTACTAGCACCATCCCATGGAGATGGGGTCATGGTAGGAGGGCAACATCTCATAGTAGGAAAGGCAACCAAGTAGTGTACAATTCCAAGTCTAAACCTGGTCAAGACAAAACGATGTTGAATATTAGTAACACAGGTTAAATATTTTTGGCGACCCTCCTCAAGCCCTAGAGACAGGTAAAATACTACTGCCGGTTTCATCCTCTCTGTACCCTTCTGCCACTCGATGCTATGTTGTAAAAAAGTATCTTTAATGCATTTCTTAAAAGGGGTAACACTTGGAGAGGGTCAGACCACATTGATAATTTAAATAAACTGCTAAAAGAGGACTGTATACATGCTAGCCAAGAGGTACGCAAACCATTTTCCAGTGCCATACAATCTGATATAATAGATTTAGTAAAACTGGTTTCTTCTTTTGACTAGATAGAAAGCCAAAGGAAAAGCGGTCTTACAAGTATCAAATACTCGAAAATATTGGAGGTCCACCTCATGATGAGCAATCAGAGTTGAGGTTGAAGCTGGTTAACACAATAAAAGTTTTTAAATTTTATTTCATTCTACTTGCAATGGCTTACTAGGAGCGTAGCCCCAAAGACCAGACCTATGAGTAACTGCAGCCGCCCCCTGGCCTTATATATCTCCACCTTTTCTTTAATGGGTCGACAACCCAGTTTTGACAAGAACCTAAAAATCCCATGAGAGTTTCTGCTCATCTTTTCTCTAGCGTTTAAAATCTGTTCAGCCCAAGAACCAGTACTTGTAAATAGAACTCCCAGATAGCAGAAAGTGTTAACTTTAGTAATAACGGTATTATCAATATAAAAGGACCTACATTTAGTTGGCTTGTGACTACAAATCATAGTAAAAGTTTTAGTTTTATTAATCACTATTTTTTTAGATGCCATAAAACTCCCAAAAGCATTCATCAATCTCTGTAGGCCAACTGAGGTCCTAGATAATAACGCAGCGTCATCAGCATATAATAACACTGGTATAGGGCTCCCGGTGGCACACGGGACATCAGCTTGTAGGCACTGCAGAGCAATATTCACACCGTAAATAAAAAGGGAAAACAACAAAGGGGCCAAAACGCAGCTCTGGTGGATTCCACCCCCCACTTTAAATGGGGGTGGGGGGAGCGTTTCTTCTGTGGGCTATATCTAACTTGACTTGATAGGTTCTCATACATACGTGCAAGAAGCTAATAATCGCCTTAGGGGCGCAAAGAGATAGCAGTGATGACCACAGGTGGGCATGGTCAAGAAGATCAAAAGCATGCTTAAGCTTGCAAAACAGAAGTTTAAACATCCTGGTTTGGCTCTAGTATTTTTCCCAATCACACCGCTCGATAGTACTTCTGCCCTTTCTGAACCCGAACTTGATAGCAGATAAAATGGAGGATTCCGGTACCCATTCCTCCAATCTCATAAGTAAAATCCGACTCATCACTTTCACTGATGAACCTAAAAGAGAGATTGGACGATAATTCTTGGGTTCTGATTTATCACCCTTCTTATAGATAGGTATGACTATTGAAATGGCCCAAGAAGTAGGGATCATACTGACAGCTGCTGCATTAAATACCCTTGTCAGGATGGGGCCCCATTTTTCTACAGCTGACTTAAAAGCGTCCACTGGTACCCCATCAGGCCCCGGGGCCCTGCCACTGGCACTATGATGCAAAGCTTGTGTATCCTCATCCAGAGTGATATCCAGTGGGAGAGGATCCCAGCTGCCCCTCACCCCTAATACTTTTGGCCGCTAGTCTCAATGTTCTGAGCAGAAATTGCAGAGAAATGTGCCATCCAAGCTTTGCAGGCAAATAAAAGAATTAAACTCAGGAATGGAGTCGTTTTTTAAAAGGGGACATTAACCATATTCCAGAATAACTTATGATCTTTAGATTCTGCTGCTAATGTTAAGTTTCAACACACCTCCTCCTAGAGCACCTTCTTTCTTGCTGCACGGGCCCGCTTATATTCAAAACAAAGAAGCTTGATTGTGGTATTATCCCAGGGGTAACTGTCAATTTCAATTGCTGGGAGGCCTGGGTACATGAGTGGTCAAACGATACCCTTTTCCTGGTTAGAGAGGAATTAGAGTTCCTAATCAGAAGTGAATTAATAGAGCAAGTAATATGTTCAAAACTAGACAACAGCCTATTAGGAGTCACCTCATCCTTTAGACAATAACTAATGTCAGAGAGGTTCCTATTTACTATTTCTTGAAGAATTTTATTTGGCTCTATTCCTGCCCATTTTATTCACACACCATTGGGCCTAATAGGATTAATGATTTCGGCTATCGGGGGAACTACACATTTCATGCCCCAAAAAAGAAAAGGCAGCAATATTAGGTCATGATCGCTCATTGCTGACTGGACTATCCTTGGAGACCCACACAGGCAACTAGCATAGGCAGATAGGACATGGTCTATAACTGATGAAGCCTTTCTGCCTATGAAGTAAGGAATTTGCTCCCCATTATTGCCACATACACATTTCAGTAACAATAAGTCATACTTAGAAACAATCAAATTTAGTGCATCCCCATAGTCATTATGACAGAAATGTGTGGAGCCCACCACGTCTGTGTTAGTGTAGCTGCATACACGTTTGGCTGGGAGAGGGCAGGACTGAATATTAAAATCCCCGGTGCATAGTATTATAAAGCTAGTTTGCATGGAGCGTAAAAAGACATCCAGGCCAGAATCAAGTGCATTGGCCACCTTGCTGCGTGCAGAGTCGAAAACATTATTGTAAAAATTAACCAGGACCAAATGAGGGCCCCCTTTGAAAGATAACCACAACTGGGAATGTGGACCTACCAAAGAATGCTTTTTACTGGTAACTGCAAGCTTATTAGAAATAAGAATTTGTAGCCCTCCTTTGGCCCTCCCAGCATTTGAAGGGATAGCACATAGGAAGTAGGAGGAAAAACCCTCAACATATTTGGGAGTCGTACACCATGTTTCCTGTAAGCAAATAACATCCAAGCCAAAAATGGCATTAGCCCAATCCAGTATTCCCAACTTATTTGATAGTTCCTGCACGTTCCATGTTGCAAGTTATAACATCCATCCAATTCTGGGGGGGTATTACACATGGTTTGCTCATTATGACTAGGATTAGCATCACAAGTTACGTTGTGAGTACCACATTGCACTGTATGCGGACGACCTGCTTCTCTTTCTCCAAGACACAGAGGGGGACTTAGCTGGAGCCAAAAGTATGCTAGAGGAATTCGGCCATCTCTCTGGACTGAGGGTGAATTGGCAAAAATCTAGACTATTCCCCACAACACCAGACAGACATCCTCCGGAGGGCCTGGGATGTCTACAATGGAAACCCACCTGCCTAGAGTACCTGGGGGTGAAAATATACCACAGGACTACAGACTTGGTGGAGGGCAATGTAGACAGAGGGATGAGATCCCTCCACTCCTGTATGGACTTTTGGGGCTCACTTCCGCTGTCAGTGGCAGGCAGGGTGGCCCTACTGAAAATAGTGACGCTCCCGCGTTTGCTATATATCTTTGGGACCCTCCTGATATGGATTCCGAGCACGACATTCCGGAAGCTGAGCTCACAAGTAATAACATTTATTTGGGGCGCAAGCCGCAGACGAGTAGCCCTAGCCACGATGCAACGCTCCACAAGGACGGTGGGTTTAGCGGTCCCTGACCTTGAGGCATATTACCTCGCAGTGCAGCTCTAATGGTTCGTGAGGTGGTTGGCGGACAGTAGAAACCCGGAAAGGGCACAATCCCCATTTACCCCAGAGACCCCAGACCTAGCGAGAATCCTGCTAAGACTAAAGCAAAGGCCGCACAGGGGAACGGAAGAGGCAAAAATAATAACGCGGTACTGGGCAAGATGGCTACAGCGGGCCGGATGCAGAATTCCCTATTCCCCAGACCTACCCATGTAAATGCTCCGATACTTACCACATGGAGGAAATTGGACAGGGCTAGACGACTGGAAGGAAGCGGGGGCGACAGTAGTTGGGGACCTATTTAGAGAATCTCAGATGCTTCCATTTGAGGAATTCCAAGAGGAGTTTGACCTCCCACAGGGACACTTCCTGATGCATAGAGCTCTCACTACGGCATTCAAGAAACATTGGGGCACTGGATCGACAGAACCAAGGGCACTGGACTGTTGCAGGTACGTGGCTCTGTCGGCGGGCAGAATCAAGACGGTCTCCTGCATATATAGAGCAATAAGGAGTGACGTTCAGAAGCCCATGGAGCGCTTGAGAACTCAATGGGAGGAGGATCTGGGGGTACCGATTACAGAAAAGTACTGGGAAACCATTGTTGAACGAACCTCTAAGATATCCAGGAATGCGCGGTTTAAGCTCATAAACTATTATGTTCTGCATAGAGCGTATCTTACACCAGCATGAATCAGGCGATACTTCCAGGCAGAGGAGGTGTCTTGCGCCCGATGCGGGGAAAAAGAGGCGCATGTACTGCACGTGTTTTGGGACTGTCCGGGCCTGAGAGGCTACTGGGAAGAGGTGATAAATGTAGTGGAAAGAGTTATAGATAAAGAAGTACCACATACACCGGGCCACTGCATACTGAGCTGGTTCCCACATACGGCCAAGACAAAAGTTACTGGGAGGTTTCAAGACCTGGCATATGTATTAGCAAAGAGAGAAATCGCAAAAAACTGGAAGTCTACAGGGGGGCTAAGAATAGGGATCTGGAAAAGAGAATTAGAGAAGTGGGCAGGCGCAGAAAGCAGAATCCTACTGAGGGAAGCAGGGCGAGGCATAGGGAACCTAGAAACTGCGAGAGCCTGGGGGAGACTGCTAGATGACATGTGGACATCATACCTCTATGATACAGCAGAAGTCCAATCGAACCCACCATCTGCAGACAGAGGAAACGAGATGAGGGCCCCAAAGTTACATTGTGAGTGACAAATTCAGAGCATATAACTGGCCTCGTGAAGCCACCTTCCCCTACAGTTTGAAAACTGGGCATTCCTTTGACAACGTCCATCAGGTTATCACCCAAATTGTCAACCCCAAGAGTCAATGGAAAAGATAGTTCGGTGTAGCAAAATCAATCATTTTTCTGTAACAAACTCAAAACCTGAAACCTATTCCGTATATCCAGGGGAGAAGAAAAGGAAAGACCTTGCCAAGTCATTCGCTGCGGTAGAGGGTTGTCTTGATGCATCAGATCGGTGCAACGCAGGTGACGGTAAAAAAAAAACAATGGGAGGAGAGCCATATTCCTGGAAAACAGTGAGGATGACACTGGTCTTGCCAAAGACTCACACGTAAAGCTTGGATGCTGAAAGTTAATAACAACGCAGTCCCCCACAAATGTTTTCCATCCCACTCTCCTAGTTAATAAAATTTGATGTGCTCTGTCGGCTGGAAAGATATGGTTCTTATTAAGCAAGTGAATTACTTTGCTCTTTAAAGAGACTGCAGTCTCACTTGATCCAGGGTTCAAAGAGGGGACGTTGGCCATAACCGCCACGTATGGACTGGTGGGAGGTTTATTGTCACAGGAATCCAAACAGGTATGGGATGCCCCTTGATAAACAGTTTGCTTCAGAGGCTGGGAGACAACAGATGGTAGTTGATGTGGGTATGGATTAGCCATGTTTTTTGGCAGCTGCGTAGTTGGACCCTGAGG
This sequence comes from Calotriton arnoldi, assembly GCA_963921515.1. Taxonomy (NCBI): domain Eukaryota; kingdom Metazoa; phylum Chordata; class Amphibia; order Caudata; family Salamandridae; genus Calotriton; species Calotriton arnoldi. The sequence continues at coordinate 753,754 of CAWUFW010007961.1, forward strand.
GATATGAGGTTCAATGTCCCCACTTTCCCCCCCACAATCATGCTCTGTCATCGACACCGGGGAAGGTGGCTTATATGCTGTACCAGCCCTAAGTGTGGCCCTATCATGGTGTCTAACACAACCCTGGCCTGTAATGGAATTAACCTGCCCCTGTAGTGGGGAGGAGTGGACCTTAGGGGTAACATTGGTTATGCTCTGGTTGGTCATATTTTGGCACATGGAGATAACTTCCACCATGTTTTCCTCCAGCCTATCCAGCTTTTCTCTAAGTGGTAGTAGCAGATCCTTGATAGTGTCCGTCAATTTACAGAGGGTAGTAGCCCAGACAAACTCATTGTTAGGTGCATGATGAAGTCTCCCCCTAGACAAACTGGGCCTGGAGAGGGTACAGGGCTTGGGCTAATGGCAACAACCCTCTGATGTTACCTCTTCCGTTTTGCTGCTGGAGTCTGAACTGTAGAGACAGAAGCCATGAAATGAGCTGCTATCCTTGTTCTGAAAGGGATAAGTGAGGAGGACTATCCCCTAAGGACACACTATTGTTAGACCTCACATCCTGGCTCTGGTCCCCACCCAAGCTGGTCACTATTGCTGTCAGAGTCTCTTTATTAGCCTTTGCTGCCCCGCTTGGCCCTGGCAATCCCATAGATAGCCGACGCTCCGCTAAGTTTATTTCTTTGAAAATTACACCCACAGCTTGTGCAAAAAGTATGTTTAGTATCCACAGCTCTTTTTGCGTTGCCTAGTTTATGCTTACCCATTATAGGAAAGAGCGACGAACAAGTCCAGGGCAAATGCATTGGGCCCAGTAAAGCAGAGGAATAGGGACCAGCACTGGGTATAACTTTTGAACTATAACAGGCCCCACTTAAATTCTTGTTTGCGCCAGTCTATTCAAAGGCAATGAGGGATCAAGGCTCTGTCAAGATCAAGGTTACTCTGGTACAGAGAAGCCAAGTCAAGGGGCAAGAGAGTGGGCCCAGCTGGCCTCATTCGACCGCGGGTCTTCGCCCAGTCGTATTCCCACGCGCGTCCCGCACTGCAGGACCGATTGAGCGCTTTTCAAGCACATCGCCTCCACTGCTCCCGACCTCGCCTCGTGAAGGAGGAAGTCTGGGGATGTAGTCCCACCCCAGGACTGCAATGCACAGTAGGTTTGGCAGGCAGGGAAACCGCAGCAAGTAGCCCATGCTGCGGAACCTGTTGAGATCTTTTCAAGTGCATCGTCTCTGCTGCTCCCAGCCCCGTCTTGTGAAGGAGGAAGTCTGGGGGACATAGTCCCACCCCAGACCAGCAATGCACAGTAGGTTTGGCAGGCAGGGAAACCGCTGCAAGTAGCCTGTGCTGTGGGACCCGTTGAACGCTTTTCAAGCATGTCGCCACTGCTGCTCCCGGCCCCACCTTGTGAAGGAGGAAGTCTGGGTGACGTAGTCTCACCCCAGACTAGCAATTCATGGTAAGTTTTCACTTGCCTGCTGCTCCTCTCCCTTAGGGGGTTTGTCCTCTTCCCCTTCCTCTCGTGTGAAAGGGCTGCCTGACAGGGTCTTGTCACTGCTGATACATGGACTGTTGTGTCACTTAGTAGGAACTGCTTTGTGGCTGTTGCTGCCCTAGTGTGAAAGCTGCTCTGCCTGTGGGCCTTCGGGTAATGTTTCCTCCCTTTCGGAATGAGCCTCTGTATTGTAGAGCCCCCATTGCTTTGGTCATTTTGTTGTTTTTCTATATTTGTTGTAAAAACTCATTGACTGCCTGGCCGAACAGGGAGTCTCCTGTAAAGGGCATGTTGATTATGGAGGCTTGTACCTCTGGCTTAAAACCCAACACTCTTAACGAGGCATATCTCCTTTGTGTCGTGCGGGTGCACATCTGCCTGCTGGCAGTGTCTGCAGTATCCAAGGCTGATTTCAGGCATGTGTTGGCTATGTTTTGCCCCCCTGCATGACTGCTTTTGCCCTCTTTTTGTACTCCTCTGGGATGTGTTTCATGAGGGACTCCATCTTGTCCCATTGTTGATGGCTGTATCTGTTCAGCAGTGCGTTTGAGCTGGTAATTCATCACTGTGTTGCAGCTTCCCTCTCCATCTTCCGTCCCACCATGTCGAGCCTCTTGATCTCCTTTCCTGGTGGTGGATCAGTGGAGGTGCGGGCGTTGTTACACCTTGCTGTGGCTACAATTATTGAGTCAGCCGGTGAATTCCCCTGTATATACTTTGGGTCCTGAGTTGAAGGTTTGTACTTTTTTTATCTATTGGTGTTACTGCCATTGCAGTGGTAGGTTCTCGAAACGCCTCCTTTTCCTAGTCCAATATGCTGGGCAGGATTGGTAAATAACAGGTTTTCCTTGTTGATCGGCATTAGTGTTTCCAGGAGGAAACAAAAGTCTCCTTTTTCTTCCTCTGGCTGTACTCCATATGTTTCAGCAGCCCTCCTGATGAGATTGTTGTGCATGGAGAGGTCGTCTGGTGGTGATGGCCTCAAAGTGTTGTTGTCCACGCCTTCTTCGAGTTCGTACCATGACTCTTCGTTGAACCCTGCTGCCCCTTCAGCCTCCTCAGTTTCGTAGAACTCCTCCTTGAGTTCTTCATGGGGCTCTGGTGCTGCTGGAGCCTCCAAGGCAGATTGGTCATCTTCCATGTTGAAGGCCGTCAGAGGTTACGACAGGATCTGAAATTTCTTTAAGGAGTTGTCAAACTCCTTTCTTTTTAGGAATGCTGCCATTTCAGCCTCAAGCCTTCTCTTTTTCTTTTTGACCTCCTGCTCCTTTTGTTCAGCGTTGAGCGTTGTTGAAGGTCTTTTCTTGGGCATCAATGGTTATGCTGTTGCCGAAGGCTTGGTGCCTTCTTTTGCTCTCTCTCAAGCGGATGGGATCGTCGAGGGCTTTGCCAGAGTTTTGCCTGAATCGGCATCCTGCGGTCAGGATCCATGGGCCTCTTTGGAATTTTGTCTGACCTTCGGTCGACGTTTGCTTCAGCACTGAGGCTGCCTTGTGGGACTTTTTGTCCGAGGGTTTAGGTTCAGGACCTTTCAGCAGTGTGATTACCTTGTGAGTTTTCTTTTCAGTGTCCTGCGCCGACTTGTTCGCCGCATGTTTCGTTTCAGCATCAGCTGCGTATGCTTTGACGTCTGACTCTCCACCATGTGCTGTTTCAACTTCCTCAACATTATAGTCATCGTCACTTGACAGACCGAGCTCTTTCAGTGTTACCTGTGATCCCTGGGTGACCATGGTATAGTGTTCTAGCCTCTGTCTTGGGTGTACCTTCAAGGTTTTAGGTCTGAACATGGTGCAGGCTTTGCAGTCCTCATCTCAATAGTCCTTCAGGAGACAGAAGTTATAGACCTCGTGGGAGTCTCTCTGTGCAAACTTGTGGTGGCAGTTGGGGCAGAATTTAAAGGGGTTATTTTCCATGTCCCCTACCTGCCCTCATTCTACTACTGCATGGCAGGTTCCGGCGGGGTCCCCCGTCGGGAGAAAGAGAGAAGGGGACCCTTCTCTTTCGTCATCCTTTTTGCCTGTCTTCAGCGATTCTGTTGTTTTTCTCGAAAACTTTGAGTTTTTCAAAAAACTTTCGGATCTCCTCCGTTGCTTTCAGACCCAATGGCTGAAAAAATAATCTGAAGATGGCGACTATGCCCAGGAACATCCGGGGCGCCATCTGATGTCATACAGGGGATGGGCTTACCACCAAATGGTGGGTAACGACACCCATGAGAGGAAAAACAAGAGAAAGAAAAGACAGTTCTGGACCTGACCATTAGATGGCAGAATAATGCACAGTATGTGAATCCAAAAAAGGATTCATGCTGCAAAACAAAGTTAGGAGTGTTTCACTACTATGACATGTAAAACTTAAAAGTACATGTCCAACTCTTTAAATACACTGCACCCTGCCCTATGGGCTGTTTAGTGTAACTTATATGTATTAAAAGGGGAGGTTTAGGCATGGCAAAAGGTTTATTTTTCAAGGTCGAAAGGGCAGTTTAAACAGTGCACACAGACTGCAATGCCAGGCAAGAGACATGTTTGAAAGGGCTACTTGACAAACTAAATCCTTTGCCATTATAGCAGGGGCTGGAAAAAGAGACAAAACCCCGTACCTCCAAGCGAACTCCGGAAGAATCGAGGTGGTTGATACCTTCCCCTACCTGGGGGTTCTCTTTGACAAAAATCTAACGTGGTCAAAGTTGGTGGAGGGAAGGATGCTGGGAATGGAGAGAAGCCTTTCAGCCATAAAATCTTTTTCCAAAAAGCTGGGCGCCAGACCATTACTCCCTATAAAGAATATTTATCAGGCCAAGACAAAGGCCGCAGTAACGTATGGGGCAGGCGTCTGGGCTATAGCATCGATAGACTCACTCCAAACTATTGAAAACAGTTTTTTTAAGTCTCTAGTGGGCCTCCCCCCTCTTCCCCTAACTATATCTTACACATAGAACTGGGCTTGCCCTACATCTCAGACTCAATTCGGTTAGCCCCAATCCTATTGTGGCACTCAATCTGGCGGAGGGATACGGTGACCCTGACGCAAAGTATAATAAGGAAATGCTTAAAACTGGAAAACCACAGAAGGATTAGGTGGCTTAATTATGTTGAGTCAGTGCTGAATGATATTGGGTTCCCTGACTTATTCAGGGATCCATTAGCATGTAGAAAGGTCTCAAAACAAAAGTTAATTAATATGTTTTTATTGAGGGTAGAATACAAACGGATGGAAAAGAACCGGGACAAACAGGCAGTCCTTACCTATCGCCTGAGCCTGCCCCTGATAGAGGGAGGGTACTTCTATTTAGCAAATGTCACCAGTGCACAACACAAATTCATATTATTAAGATTTTGCATGAACATGATACCACTGATGTTAGGTTACCCAGAAAAAACATATAACCACTCAGATCTGATCTTGTGCCCTTGTGATAACCTTTCCTCACAAACTGAGCTATATTTAGTATTGTTTTGCGGGCTCTATGAGAAAGAAAGGAACGACTATATTGTCTCAATTTTAAAGCGCCAACCTTTTAAACAATGTCGGGTTGCACTTTATTTTTTTAAATCATTGTCTGACCCCCTAGTCTGCTTCTCGGTAGCCATGTTTTTATGGGCTTGCATAAAAAGAGGAAGGGGGCTGTAAATAGTAGTGGTTGTATCATGGGGTAATTTTGCACAACACACTTTGGCCCTTTTTTTTCTCTTTCAGATCATGGCCCTTGAAGGATTACTTAAAAATAATCTTATAACGTGAAAGGAAATAGCAGTTATTGATTTTTATGTAAGATGAATTGGAATGTTATACTGTTTTATCCTGTTTTTACCTGTGCTTTTATGATCTTATGTTTTGGATCGAATAAAGAATATTGATATTGATACTGAAAGGGCTACTTGAGTGGGTGGCACAATTAGTGCTGCCAGCCCACTAGTAGCATTTAATATACAGGCCCTGGACGCATGGTAGTACCACTTCACTTGGGACTTATAAGTAAATTAAATATGTCAATGCGGTATAAGCCAATTCTGCCCTGTTTTAACCTTTTCAGTGCTCATGACGGAATGGTTCCGTCATGAGCACAAGTGCTGCTGTGCTCATGACGGAACCATTCCGTCATGAGCACATGCTCAGAGAATCCCTCTGCTGCAGGCAGCAGAGGGATTTCCCTTTTTTTTTTTTTTGCCTGGGGAGGTGGGGAAGAGCTCCCCCAACCTCCCCAGGCCTATTTTTTGTTTTTGTTGCAATGACGATCGCGCGCATGGCGCGCTATCGTCATTGAAACCAAACGAAACTGAAACTTAGTTTCAGTTTCAGTGTTTCTGTGCTCGTGGGGCTATCTCAGCCCCCCGAGCACCGAAACACTTGGGAGAGGTATCGTTGGAAAGGAGAATCTCCCTTTCCAATGGTACCTTTCCTAGTGGATCTCTGCTTGGGGATCACCCCAGGAGGGCGATCCCCAAGCAGGGATCCAACCACTAGCACCAGGGAGGGGAGCGGCCCCTTGGGCAAGGGCCTTTGCTCCCCCCTATGTTTTGTGGGCCAAATTCAGTCTTTCTGCCCCCCCCTGGGGGTCAGATGGGGCAGTAGCCCCCAATATGCCCCCCGGGGGGGCAGGAAGCCCACTAGAAGCCAGGGATTTTTTTTTTACTGCAAAATAGGGGTGGGGGCTGCCCAATATGGGCACGCCATAGCCCCCCCTGCACAATTAGAGTCTTTCTGCCCCCCCGGGGGGGGCAGAAAGCCCACTAGAAACCAGGGATTTTTTTTTATTGACGTTGGGGCTGCCCAAAAAAGGGCATGGCAATGCCCCACCCCCTCCCCAGAGAAACGTCAGTCTTTCTGCCCCCCCAGGGGGCAGACGGGGCAGTAGCCCCCAATCTGCCCCCGGGGGGCAGAAAGCCCACTAGAAACCAGGGATTATTTTATTTTATTGACGTTGGGGTGGGGGCTGCCCAAAAGAGCATGGCAATGCCCCCACCACCCCCCAGAGAAATGTCAGTCTTTCTGCCCCCGGGAGGGCAAAAGCCCACTAGACGCCAGGGATTTTTGGGGCAAATCTGAATTAGGGTGGGGGCTGCCCAAAATGGGCATGCCAATGCCCCCACCCCTCCCCTGCAAAAATTACAGCCTTTTTGCCCCCCAAGGGGGCAAAAAGCCCACTAGACGCCAGGGATTTTTTGGGGCAAATTTTAATTAGGGTGGGGGCATGCCCATGCCCCCACCCCCTCCCCCGCAACAATTACAGCCTTCCTGCCCCCCCGGGGGGCAGATGGGGCAGTAGCCCCCAATCTGCCCGCCCGGCGGGGGGGAAAGCCCACTAGACGCCAGGGATTTTTTGGGGCAAATTTTAATTAGGGTGGGGGCTGCCCAAAACGGGCATGCCAATGCCCCCATCCTCCCGCAAAAACTACAGCCTTCCTGCCCCCCCCTGGGGGGCATATGGGGCAGTAGCCCCCAATCTGCCCCCCCGGGGGGGCAAAAAGCCCACTAGACGCCAACGATTACGCTGGCTTTTTTTATGCGTGGGGGTGGGGGCTGCCCAGAATGGGCATACCAATGCCCCCACCCCCCAAAAAAATAGCCACAGTGTTTCTGCCCCCTTGGGGGCATATCGAGCAACCCCACCCCCGATACCTCCCCCAGGGCGGCAGAAAGCCGACTAGGCACGGACTTGTTTTTAGCAATGTGCCTACCTGTAGATTTTGGGCCCTAGCGCAGCCGGCACATAGGGAAACCTAGCAAACCTATACATTTTTTAAAACTAGACATCTAGGGGAATCTATGATGGGGTGACTTGACTGGCTCTCACCAACGTTCTGTTACCCAGAATCCCTTGCAAACCTAAAAATTTGTCTTAAAAAAACACATTTTCCTCACATTTCTGTGGTGGAAAGTTTTGTAATCTGTGTGGATCCACAAAATTCCACCCAACCCGCGTTCCCCAAAGCCTTCCAAGAAAAATGGTACCTCACTTGTGTGGGTAGGTCTAGTGCCCGCGACAGGAAACGGCCAAAAACCTATTGAGGCGACATCAAAATTACCTATCACAAAACAACCTAGTTTTGCAAGGGGGGTCCCATGAGTTTTTGGCCCCGGGCTCGGTGGCCATCTAGGGAAACCTACCAAACTTACACATTTCTGAAAACTAGACACCCAGGGGAGTCCAGCGAGGTATGGCTTGCGTGAGTCCCCTAACGTTTTCCTACCCAGAATCCCCTGCAAACCTCAAATTTAGCTGACAAAATCACTTTTTTCTCAAATTTCTATGTGGGAAAGTTCTGGAATCTACGTGGATCCACAAATTTCCTACCACCCAGTGTTCCCCCAGGTCTCCCGATAAAAATGGTACCTCACTCGCGTGGGTGAGTCAAGTACCCGCGACAGGCAAGGGCCCAAAACGTATTGAGGAGACATCAAAATTACCTATCACAAAACAACCTGGTTTTGCAAGGGGAGGCCCCTGGGATTTTGGACCCGGGCTCGGCGGTCATCTTGGGAAACTTACCAAACCCACACATTTCTGAAAACTAGACACTCGGGGGAGTCCAGCCAGGTATGGCTTGTGTGGGTCCCCCAACGTTTTCCTACCCAGAATCCCCTGCAAACCTCAAATTTAGCTGAAAAAAATCACTTTTTTCTCAAATGTCTGTGTGGGAAAGTTCTGGAATCTACGTAGATCCACAAATTTCCTACCACCCAATGTTCGCCCAGGTCTCCCGATAGAAATGGTACCTCACTAGCGTGGGTGGGTCAAGTACCCACGACAGGCAAGGGCCCAAAACGTATTGAGGAGACATCAAAATTACCTATCACAAAACAACCTGGATTTGCAAGGGGGGTCACCTGGGTTTTTGGCCCCTGGCTCGGTGGCCATCTTGGGAAACTTCCAAACCCACACATTTCTGAAAAGTAGACACCCGGGGGAGTCCAGCGAGATATGGCTTGCGTGGATCCCCCAACATTTTCCTACCCAGAATCCCATGCAAACCTCAAATTTAGCTGAAAAAATCACTTTTTTCTCAAATTTCTGTGTGGGAAAGTTCTGGAATCTGCGTGGATCCACAAATTTCCTCCCACCCAGCGTTCCCCCAGGTCTCCTGATAAAAATGGTACCTCACTTGTGTGGGTAGGCAAAGTGGCTGAAACAGGAAATGGCCCAAATCGTATTGTCGAGACTTCAAAATTACCTATAACAAAACTACTTGGTTTTGGGGGGGCACCTGGTTTTTTGGCCCCGGGCTCTCCGCCATCTAGGGAAACCTACCAAATCCACACATTTCTGAAAACTAGACACCCTGGAGAGTCCAATGAGGTATGGCTTGCGTGGATCCCCTAACGTTTCCCTACCCAGAATCCCCTGCAAACGTCAAATTTAGCTGAAAAAAACATATTTTCCACATATTTGTGCGTGGAATCACCGTGCTGGCACAAATGTCCTACCACCCAGCGTTCCCCTTGTTCTCCCGAGTAAAATGATACCTCACTTGTGTGGGTGTCCAAAGCAGAATTGGCTAAAAATGTATTTTAAAAAAAATGTAGCGCTTAGAATTCTCAGTGCTATACTCTAAATCCCTATGTTTTGGGCTCTTCCTAATCACAGGCCTTTGGTCCACCCACACAAGTGAGGTATCATTTTACTCGGGAGAACAAGGGGAACACTGGGTGGTAGGACATTTGTGCCGGCACGGTGATCCCACGCAAAAATGTATGGAAAAAGTGAATTTTTGAGCTAAATTTGAGGTTTGCAAGGGATTCTGGGTAGGAAAACATTGGGGGACCCACGCAAGCCATACCTCGCTGGACTCCCCCAGGTGTCTAGTTTTCAGAAATGTTTGGGGTTGGTAGTTTCCCAAGATGGCCGCCGAGCCCGGGGACAAAAACCCAGGTGACCCCCCTTGCAAAAACAGGTTGTTTTGTGATAGGTAATTTTGATGTTGCCTCAATAGGTTTTGGGCCCTTGCCTGTCGCGGGTACTTGACCCACCCACGCGAGTGAGGTATCATTTTTATCGGGAGACCTGGGGGAATGCTGGGTGGGAGGAAATTTGTGGATCCACGTAGATTCCAGAACTTTCCCACACAGAAATATGAGAAAAAAGTGATTTTTTTCAGCTACATTTGAGGTTTGCAGGGGATTCTGGGTAGGAAAACTTTGGGGGACCCACGCAAGCCATTCCTCGCTGGACTCCCCCGGGTGTCTAGTTTTCAGAAATGGGTGGGTATGGTAGGTTTCCCTAGATGGCCGCTGAGCCCGGGGCCAAAAACTCATGGGACCCCCCCTTGCAAAATCAGGTATTTTTGTGATAGGTAATTTTGATGTCACCTCAATACGTTTTGGGCCCTTGCCTGTCGCGGGTTCTTGACCCACCCACGCGGGTGAGGTATCATTTTTCTCGGGAGACCTGGGGGAACGCTGGGTGGGAGGAAATTTGTGGATCCACGCAGATTCCAGAACTTTCCCACAAAGAAATTTGAGAGAAAATCGATTTTTTCATCAAAATTTGAGGTTTGCAGGGGATTCTGGGTAGGAAAATGTTGGGGGACCCATGCAAGCCATACCTCGCTGGACTCCCCCGGGTGTCTAGTTTTCAGAAATGTGTGGGTTTGGTAGGTTTCCCTAGATGACCGCTGAGCCCGGGGCCAAAAACTCATGGGACCCCCCTTGCAAAACCAGGTTGTTTTGTGGTAGGTAATTTTGATGTTGCCTCAATAGGTTTTGGGCCGTTTCCTGTCGCAGGCACTAGGCCTTCCCACACAAGTGAGGTACCATTTTTCTCGGAAGACTTTGGGGGGCGCGGGGTGTGTGGAAATTTGTGGATCCACGCAGATTCCAGAACTTTCCACCACAGAAATGTGATGAAAATGTGTTTTTTTGACAAATGTTTAGGTTTGCAAGGGATTCTGGGTAACAGAACCTGGTGAGAGCCAGTCAAGTCACCCCATCCTGGATTCCCCTGGGTGTATAGTCTTAAAAAATGTATAGGTTTGCTATGTTTCCCTAGGTGCCGGCAGAGCTAGGGTTAAAAATCTACAGCTAGGCACTTTGCAAAAAAAGGGTCAGTTTTCACTCTAAAAATGTGGTGTGTCCACGTTGCGTTTTGGGCCGTTTCCTGTCGCGGGCACTAGGCCTACCCACACAAGTGAGGTACCATTTTTCTCGGAAGACTTTGGGGAACACGGGGTGGGTAGAAATTTGTAGATCCACGCAGAATCCAGAACTTTCCACCACAGAAATGTGAGGAAAATGTGTTTGTTTGGACAACTTTTTAGGTTTGCAAGGGATTCTGGGTAACAGAACCTGGTGAGAGCCAGTCAACTCACCCCATCCTGGATTCCCCTGGGTGTCTAGTTTTCAGAAATGTATAGGTTTGCTAGGTTTCCCTAGGTGCCGGCAGAGCTAGGGTTCAAAATCTACAGCTAGGCACTTCGCAAAAAAGGGTCAGTTTTCACTTTGAAAATGTGGTGTGTCCACGTTGCGTTTTGGGCCGTTTCCTGTCGCGGGCACTAGGCCTACCCACACAAGTGAGGTCCCATTTTTCTCGGAACACTTTGGGGAATGCGGGGTGGGTGGAAATTTGTGGATCCACGCAGATTCCAGAACTTTCCACCACAGAAATGTGAGGAAAATGTGTTTTTTTGGACAAATTTTTAGGTTTGCAAGGCATTCTGGGTAACAGAACCTGGTGAGAGCCAGTCAAGTCACCCCATCCTGGATCCCCCTGGGTGTCTAGTTTTCAAAAATGTATAGGTTTACCAGGTTTCCCTCGGTGCCGGCAGAGCTAGGGTTCAAAATCTACAGCTAGGCACTTTGGAAAAAAAGGGTCAGTTTTCACTCTGAAAATGTGGTGAGCCCACGTTGCGTTTTGGGCCGTTTCCTGTCGTGGGCACTAGGCCTACCCACACAAGTGAGGTACCATTTTTCTCAGAAGACTTTGGAGAACGTGGGGTGGGTGGAAATTTGTGGATCCACGCAGATTCCAGAACTTTCCACCACAGAAATGTGAGGAAAATGTGGTTTTTTGGACACATTTTTAGGTTTGCAAGGGATTCTGGGTAACAGAACCTGGTGAGAGCCAGTCAAGTCACCTCATCCTGGATTCCCCTGGGTGTCTAGTTTTCAAAAATGTATAGGTTTGCTAGGTTTCCCTAGGTGCCAGCAGAGCTAGAGTTCAAAATCTACAGCTAGGCACTTTGCAAAAAAAGGGTCAGTTTTCACTCTGAAAATGTGGTGTGTCCACGTTGCGTTTTGGGCCGTTTCCTGTCGCGGGCACTAGGCCTACCTACACAAGTGAGGTACCATTTTTCTCAGAAGACTTTGGGGAATGCGGGGTGGGTGGAAATTTGTGGATCCACGCAGATTCCAGAACTTTCCACCACAGAAATGTGAGGAAAATTTGTTTTTTTGGACAAATTCTTAGGTTTGCAAGGGATTCTGGGTAACAGAACCTGGTGAGAGCCAGTCAAGTCACCCCATCCTGGATTTCCCAGGGTGTCTAGTTTTCAAAAATGTATAGGTTTGCTAGGTTTCCCTAGGTGCCGGCAGAGCTCGGGTTCAAAATCTTCAGCTAGGCACTTTGCAAAAAAAGGGTCAGTTTTCACTGTAAAAATAAAAGTGTGTCCACGTTGCGTTTTGAGTCGTTTCCTGTCGCGGGCACTAGGCCTACCCACACAAGTGAGGTACCATTTTTATCGGGAGACTTAGGGTAACACAGAATTGTAGAGCAACTGTTATTACCTTTTGACTTTCGATGCGTTTCTGCCTTCCAAATGAAAGACAATGTGTAAAAAAGAAGTCATTTTGAAAAATGACCTATAATTCTCATGCTAGTATGGGCACTCACAATTTCGGAAATGTGCAAATATCTACTGTTTCTAAACTGTATATGTTGTTCCTATTTCAGAAATACATAGGTGTCTTTCATACCGATTTTTCCATGTATATATTTTCCCAAATGAATTGCTCTATACCCGGTACATAATAAAAAACCATTGCAAGACTCTGCTCAGTCATTGGCACAGGGTTCATCGGGGTCTTGGTGAACCTACAAGTCCTATATATCCCCACAACCAGAAAGGTCCAGCGGATGTAACGGTATATTGCTTTTAAACAGCTCTCATAATTTGAAGAAGTTACAGGTGAAAACGTTGGCACAAATGGCTGCTTTTTTCAACTAATTTTCAATTTTTCCTATATTCAACTGTTAGTTTCTATAAAGAAACCTTGAAGGATCTACACAAATGACCCCTTGCTGAATTCAAAATTGTGTCTACTTTTCAAAAATGTATAGCTTTCCAGGATCCATTATTGCTTTCATTCCCATTTCTACCATTAACTGGAAGAAGGTTGAAAGCACAAAAATTAGCAAAAAAAGGCTGTGTCCCAGAAAAATGCTAAAACTGTGTAAAAAATGTTGGTTTTCTGACAAAAGTCTGCTTGTCCCTGAAAGCTGGGAAGATGGTGATTTCAGCACCACAACCCCTTTTTTGATACCATTTGGAGGGAAAAAACCAGACGCTTTCATCTGTAGCACTTTTTCCCATTTTTACAAAAAAACACAAACTTTTGCTGTATTTTGACTAATTTCTGAGTCCCATCCAGGGGAATCCACAAACCCTGGGTACCTTTAGAATCCTCATGATGTTTGAAGAAAAGGACGCAAATTTGGCGTGGATGCCTTATGTGGTCAAAAAGTTACAGGGGCCTAAGCGCGAACTACCCCAAATAGCCAAAAAAGGGCTTAGCACAGGGGGGGAAAAGGCCTAGCAGCGAAGGAGTTAAGAAGAGAACAGAAGCACTTTAGCACTGATTAGCAGTGGTCTAGTGCGCGGAGTCCTAAGGCCAAAAAAAAAAAGAAGTCAGCAAAAACAGGAGGATAGAAAGCAAAAAGGTGTAGAAAAACCATGCCAAGGATTTGAGGTCTAACAGGTATTATGTGGCTAAAATCCCAACAACACCAGTCATGGGTATGTCAAGGCATAAAAAAGGAACATAGAGCTCATGAATGAAAGAAGTCAGCAAAATCAGGAAGATGGAAGGCAAAAAGTTGTATAAAAACCGCACTAAGGATGTCAGGTCTAACAGGTATGTTGTGGCTAAAAGCACAACAACATCAGTTATGGGTATGACAAGGCTAAAACAAGAAACATATGGCTGATGATTGCTCAATAGTTCTTCTTCAAGAATCATATACACATAAACAAAATGAAAGCAATTCCAACAGGCTTTGGGCAAGCCTATTTCTCCTCGGCATCTACTGCACATGGAGGGGTAGTTATTGTTACAAGGGGTTTTCAAGGGCAGATCTCGACAGTAGTACACAATTAACAAGGGCAATGCGTGGTAATTTCCCAATTAAGGGGGCAATTATTTTTTGCTATCACTTCCTGTTATGGTCCTCTTGAAGAAGCTCATCAGACTCTCCATTCTCTACCACCAGCCCTCGCTCCATCATGGGTTCATTAATTGTAGGATGTGTATTGCATTGGTATTTATATAGTATTTTCCTACCCATTGCACGGCCAAAAATGCTTTCAGGATTGTGGAGTAAGTAGTTCATCTGTATACATCATTTATGTAGCACTGACAAGGTTATACAGGGCTCCCATTTGCTTCAGGTACCTGGACCTCCTTGATGTGCATGGGTGATAGGGTATTGGTTATAGTTTGCCCTAAATAGGTACAGTTGGGTGCAGTGCATGATTTGTTAGGCATGGAAGCCTTAATTTGCACGAGGAGCTGTTAAGAGTCTGAAATAGATGCTGGAACACATGCAACTACTCGCAGTCTGGGGAGTAATAGTGTTAGAAATAGAAGTGGCCGTTGAAGGCATCAGCAAGGTACATTTTATATGGACTACACCCAATGATGAAGAAATAAGCCATTATCAGCATCCGGTTCACCCAGCAGTGCTAGGCCTAATCTGGTGGGAAATTGAAGGCTGCCAGGAATCACTAGATTTAACAATGAATAACAGTTCAGAGACCCGGCTAAGCCATAGTAACATTTATGTTCTACGCTAAACACACTTTAATGTTAACTATGTAGACACTTTCGTTTAATTTTACTTGTAAACTGCAGTCAAAGGAATGGTTGGCAACAAAGTAACACTTTTTACTGAAACATTCGGCAACAAAACAACACTTTTAATTGAAACATTTGGCAACAAAGCGACACTTCTAATTGAAACTTTTACATTCTTAAACTCTGCCGGGCTACACGCATTTTCTTTAGCCTGCAGTTACTTAAATACATAGCAAACAATGTCTTGCATGCAATCAGTGGCGGCCGGTAAGTTTTGGAGGGAGGGGGGCGGACGGGACACGCACTCATACACATAACACTCACAGCCATGCATTCACACGCGCACACACAAACACATCCATTCACACTCTTTACCAAACATTCATACATGCACGCACCAAACATTAATTTAAAAGAAAAAAACTCTTTCCTGCAGCCAGCTCTGCCTCAGAGGTTCCAGGAGGCTTGAGACTGCTGCCTTCCCTCATTGGCTGACAGATCAGCCAAATAGGGAAGGCAGCAGTCCCAACGTCATCACAGAGTGGGATAGGGTCAGTGAGACTGCTGACCTCACCCTACTCTGTGATGATGTGTCACTGATTGACTCTCGACCCTTGGCGCTTCAGGGCTTAAAACTGAAGCGTCCAGGTGCGAGGCAATCAGTGATGCTACCCCTCGTCACTGAGTGGAGGGTCTCAGGGACCTTTGCTGTGTTGAGGACGTCACACCCACAGGAGCTGAGACATTCTCAGCCCAGCAAAGTTCAGCTCAGGCAGCCAGGAGCCTGCGCATTTAGCGCATGTCTGGCTCCTGGCTGCCTGACCTGAAATGAACAGTGTATGTCAGGCTGACCTTTGTTCAGCCTGACAGACACTGTTCGTGAGGGGCAAAAAGTGGAGGGGCGTGGCCCCTCAGCTCCAATGGACCAGCCGCGGCTGATGCAATAAAACGACATGTGCTGTGATCCTGGCAAACTGTCACACGCTCCTTATTGAGGTACTATGCTTTTCTAATACCTCTTCTCTTGTGTACCCCGTGCTTAATTTGCACAAATATTAAGTATCAGGGACCACGATAGTCCACAGAAGGCCACTGCAGCTTCCATCACCCACTGCCCCTGACACAGCTGCCTAACACTAGTACCAGTGGTATCTACTCACCATCACACTCCCAAATTTAACAGTTGTGACTGTTCCAGTTCACTCAAAGATGTACAAATGGCACAGATGTTTTGGTATTACTCATTTGTAGGAATATATAGCGAATTGCTTAATTCTGACATGTAGCTTCTTAATGGGGATATAAGCTGTCTTGCATGTTCCATGATTAGAGGGGTGCTGATGCATACACCCTATCCTGGTATGCCAGGAAAGAGGAAGTGCGTTAACTTCAGAAGCCATAGTCTTTTTCTGGTGCAGTAAAATATTTTATAGTTCAAATGTAACTCCATGGAGTGCCTTTCTAGATGTGAGTCTAACAAAATGGTGAGGAGGTCATAGTGTGGTGGAACATCTTTCCATAAGCCTGGGGGTAGGCCTGAGAAAACAGTGCCAACCAAAGACCATACGAGGAAGCTGTGGATAGAGATGGTGTGGAAGAAGGCTCAGTGGCTGATCATACTTGCCCCAGGATAGTCAGTTCCTGTGTGAGGAAAGAGAGTTGTCTTGTTTAAAACACCTGAGGATTAGGGCAGAGAAAGTTGAACAACTAATCAAGGAGTGAATTGTTTTAGGTAGCATTACAGTAATACTTTGTATTGACCATTTCTATGCAATACTACTCAAAATGAAATATGAAAATGTCAACACAAACTATTCAGTAAAAATGAAAAATAGGGATATAGAGGATCAGTAAAACACAAATCAACTGGGAACAAGAAGAGCGAAGGGAAGAGACAAAAAGGGTGTTCCCCATCAGAAGGAAAAAAAGGAGAAAAGAAAATAACAACACGTAGAAGGCGGCAGGGATGTGGGTGAAAACCATTAAAAAGGGAAGAGAAGAGAAAATAAAAGGGGCAAGAAGGATTTCCTCCGTTCGGGAAAAATGTGGCATTAAATGACAAAAATGTTGAAGGAACTAAGGGAGGAAAAACGGGTGAAATGTTGTACATGATTTACTCTTCCATAAGACACCCAGCCTGCTCCCTCTTTGACTGGCTCCACTTGTTTGTGCGGTATAATGTGTTTCCTTCTATGCGATAATACTAAGGGGTCGGCTCCGATCTCGGTCAGAAGGGCTCCAAATCGGATTCAGAATTGCCTAAACCGATCTGGAGCCCTTGTTTCCGACCGAATCGTTCACAGTTCCAAACGACCAAGAACATACCTGGAAAGCCTTAGCGCTGCCCGAATCGGTTCCGGAAGGTATTCGGAGGACAGAACCTTCCGGGGCCGATTCGTACAGCTCTATGGACTAGGTTTTCCGAGCGAGCAAGTACGATGACCGATTCGGACAGCCTTTCCTATTCGGTTTGCCCGGATCAAAAAGGCTTCCGGAATCGGTCTTTGGGGGCCCACAGCAGGCCCCACTTCACCCGGGACCCTCCGAATCGGGCCTGTGAGGGTACCCATGGGTCCCCTTGTCCCAACCATGCACAGTGTGGCAGGCACCAAGAGGTGCCCGCCACAGGGTGCACGATTATCCCCAACCACCCCTTTTGTCAATGCGAGCCTGTGTACGCGTTCGGTACACAGGCTCCCATTGAAGTCAATGGGAGTCCGACCGAATCGTATCCAGGTACATTCAAATGCATTATACTCGTTCGGTCGGACTGCCCCGATCCGAGTTGTACAGAAAGCATTCCGGACCTGAGTCGTTCGGTATGCTTTCCGAACGAGATCAGAATCGGTCCCTAAATGTGAATGCATAGAAAATTGGTAATCACCTTCACTTGAAATTGCTGCAAGGGTCTAAAGTCATTTGCTAGATGATACACAAATAGCTAACTCTTTGTATCAGATTCCGCCAGTACAAGCACAAAAGCCGTCAGGGTAGAACAAAGCAAGACCTCTTGTATTTTCAAAACATGGCTTACCACTAGTTATTGCCTTTCACCTATTTCTATATCTGCAATTTGTGTGTTGCTTTGCATTGGTTTCATTCTTTCTGTTTGTTTCAATGTTGCCTTTGATTGGTATTATAGTTGCCCTAATACTTGTTTAAAGAATGCCACTGACTGTTTTTGTTTTGTTTCTGTTTCTTACAGAATAGCTACATTTGTCTTCCAGAACAAGGTTTGGAATTAAAGCAAAGTTACAATTCTACGTATCTGCTTGCCATTGACTGTTTTTGTTTTGTTTCTGTTTTTACAGAATAGCTATATTTGTCTTTCAGAACAAGGTCTCGAATTAAAGCAAAGTTACAATTCTACGTATCTGCTCGCTGTCAAACCTCCCTTCGTCTATCATGCAAAACTGCGAGGTCTTCCAACATATGAAACCCCTCAATTCAGCCAAGCCCTGCATTGTAACATAGTTATATTTAGATAGCATGTAATACTCCTGACAAAGTGCCTAAATGCATCAGTGGATGGGTAGCATGTTGCACCGCAAGGTGTGCTTGATTGGAAAATATTTGAATCGCTGTATGGCCTATATGGAAACATTTTGATGTTTCACTCGTTCTGTGTAGTCTTTTTTCTCAATTTTGGATTTATATATAACTTACCTAAAATGGCGCCCGGCATATGCCAGGATCCGTTTTTACTATTGACATGAGGAAACTGGACAAATGGCTATTTTTATGAAAGTGAAGGGAAGAACATCTATTACTTCAAAACATAGTTGTGGAACACCCGTTTTTTTCCCACAAGTATTCTTTCTGAAGAGCAATGGTGCCACCATTCGTATAACTAGGCACTGTCCTTATATACAGTCAGTTTTCACCTTTGTGAATAACTTGTGGTACTTATAACCAATCCAAGATAGTTTTCAGTATATACAAGCCAGGAGCCAGGCTAATAAGAGACATGTTCCTTACAGTGATGTAATTTATAGATCGCCTGAGACTAACGTAGAAACATATTTTTCATGGCATTAAAATGGTTTGCACATGCATCATCTGTTTTATTTTTTCCATTAGAGTTCAAGGACTGTGTTCAAACATATTAGAACTTGTAAGGAAACAGAGTGTTGGAATGCTTTGGACATAATACATGTCTAAATGCTTTGGATATTATTTAGAAATGTATTAGGCCATCAAATTTGACTTAAACAGTCAAAGCATCCACTGATCAATATATCAAAAACTAATACCCGTGTCATTGGTTTATGATTTTAGTAATTTTTTGCTTTGGGTTCTTCTAGCGTAGTGTGCTCTATTTGTAGCATCTACAATTGTAATAAACAGACGTAGATGAGCAGACCGCCGAGATGACACATGCATTGATCAATTGGTAAGCATTGTGTCAAATGAGCTTAAGCAATTGTAGCATTGTCCCACTTAGAGATTGGCGCATCGTAATTTAGGCTCCCCCCTGTATACGTCATGAATATGCAGTTATGCACCCATATACAACATTTATTTTCAACGTGTGACTTAAATTCATTAACCTGTGTTACATTTAAACATATATTAATAGTGTGTAATCATTGCAACCACTAATGTTTTACCCATAAGTGAATTAAGTTAATCAACTGACTAATGTAATCATGTTCTTTGCATATTCTCGTTTTACTTTTTCGACCATTATATATACATAATAATGTAAGAGGCATCCATTTTGACTTTTGAGATAACTTAGCTTGACATTAGGCCTTGATTGAAAGTGTCTGGTCTAATGCTGCCAGTATGTTGTCTTTCTTTTGCAGGTGCATTATCATGTTCCTCGTTAGCTAGAGAAAGTCTTATTGTTTGTATTAGAATACTGATTGTGAAGCCTGTGGGGAGGAAGTTGATAATGAACCCAGAGAAAAGATGGTGAGAGGAGGCCTTCTGTTTGCTGCATACCAGGATGGCGAGATGCTCAAGGCTACCAGCTGCATTCCGAATTCTAAGGATATGAGACCTTAGTTAGTATGTCGACTTCTCTCACACACGGTTACTGGATTGATTCTTGGTGGTGGGAGAGAAATATGGATGTTCTTGAAGCTACTGTTTCTATTTCATTGGTATTTCCATAGTTAGTAAGGCAGACTTCCCTTCAACTCTCAGAGCGAATAGAAGTCTTTGCCGGACTTTTCCTGAGTGTGAAGTTTTATGCTGAACACTTCCTTTGCTTCCCTAAACTTCCACAGAAGTTCGACTCTTTGCTGACACCTTCCATGCTCCTGGCAAGGAATCCCTGTTAGAAAAATTGGTCCCAACCTATGTTTAGATTAAACAAGGAACGTTTCTTTATGGAACACCTTATTGCAACAATTGTTTTTTTGTTTTTTTTTGCATTGTGGCTGTTACTATTTTGTACCTTATTATATTATCATTAAACTTACTTGCACATTTTGGCTATCAAACAATATTACTATATCTTCTGATTTCATTTCTACTTTGCATATATGCTGGTTGTATTCATGTTTTAAAGTAAGCCGATATATTGGAATTAATTGATGCTTATTTTCCATTGTGAAGTCATATTGGCTTTACCAATTAGGGAATGTATTTCTGATGTCAACTCCCATACAATGCTTCAAGTCCACTAACAAAGAGCCAAACAACCAATGGGGAAATATATTTGATAATTTTAATAAGAGATTGATGTGCAGATATCCGCGCTTCATCAATATCAACTTGATTAGAAATATATAAAATTACAGGTACTGTTGATGTGTACTAGTATGTGTTTAGTAAGCTCCCATAATGACAATAAGCACACACTTAGGACCCAATCAATGAAGAGTATAATACAATATGTTCACACTCTTTAGGCTCAACAATTTCTCTATGAACAGTATTTAGTTTCAGATTTTTATTTGCAAATATGAAATGTTTTTAATCATGTTAATCTTTAATAGTTTATCCAATTTTAATTTTTCTGCTGTTATCCAAATAGCCCTGAGGAGGTTCCATGTGTACAGGAGCAAAACACGTTGACTGTGTTGTATGTTCTGAAGATCTATTATTGAAAAAATAAAGAAGCTTTTAAACTATTTTTAAGTTTAAGGGAAGTTTATTGAAGTTAAAACAGTAACAATAAGACCTTACAATCAATTTGAAATTAGAAAATGGGAAACAAATAGGCTACAACTGACTAATATGACAATATCATCAAACAGGTAACTAGAATTGCTTATAGTAAAAGCAGTCTCATGTTCACATAAGCAATTTTTAAATGTATAAAATCGTCTTAAATGTTATCATTGAGAACAAGAAAGTTGGAGTACCTCTTCTTTATGTTGAAAGGATGATTGTGCATGGTCATCTAGAAAATTAGTGCCTGAAGACCATAAAACAGTGCTTTTCAAAACAAGTGATACAGGGTGAATGTTAGCGGTATCCAGTCTTGATTATAATATACAGTGTACCACCATGTTCAAAAAGATAATTGAGTAAAATCTTTCCAATTTTTTGTTATTTGCTGGAAAGCAACTGCCAGTAATATATGTATAATTTGTAGATTTACTGAAACATTGTCCCAATTACCAGACAAACTTCATAAGAAAATATTAATAAGAGAGAAAGGAACTGTTGTTTAAAGATGAGGTTTATCTGGTTCCAGATTTTCAACCAAAAATTATGGACAAAAAGGACATGTAAATAGCAAATGTTTTAAATCTGCCTGTTATGCACAACATGACCAGCAACCATCAGAAAGGTCTAGGTATATGAAGTGTAAAAATGGGGGAGGGGTATTAAGAGTCTATTGTAGATATAAAAGGAGTTGTGAAGTATTCACTGCAAGAGAACATTTTCAAAGTTTTGTCCATCTGTAGATAGACCATGTTACTCTGAGATCATGTTCCTAGGATATTTCAGTGTTGGTTTTATTCCTGTTCAAAGGGACATGTTGTAGAAAATTATAAATAGTAGATGCTTTTTTGAGTCAACGACAATATATTACTTGAACAAGTAGGATAAATTGAAGTAGGTTGGGAGTGAGAATGAAAACTAGCATATATATTAGAAGTAACGTTTTGAAGTGTTTCAAATCTACCTTGAAAAGAAGATGAGGAAGCATTTGCAATGCAATAGGTCTCGCATTTATGAGAGTTTGAGCTATTGGCATTGTAAATGACAATGCCTTTTATTTACGTATTGTTTTTAAAACCGATAAAAAAAAGGCATTGTCATTTACAATGCCAATAGTTTAAACTCTTGCAAATGTGAGACCTATTGCATTGCAAATGGGTGCTATAATTTTTTTTTAAAGCGTTAGGAGAGAGCGTGTCCTGCGGACAATGCTATTTGAGAAAATATTGCTCGGAGGCGGTAATTAAAGCCTACCGAGCAACAACACACGTAACGGGGTGTCGCCATGGGAGGTTACAAAATCAGACAAAGCGGTACTAAGGAGGGAGTAAGCTTGCCCTGGTGCTGCTGTCCATACTGCTGCACTGCATGTCTCTGCTGCACTCCTGTGCCTGCCGTGTACAAGGAAGCCTGAACTGTGGTTGCTCCATAGCACTGGGTGGAGATCAGTCTCTGCTCCCATGGTGCCTGGGTGGAGATCAGCCTCTGCTCCCATGGTGCCTGGGTGGAGATCAGTCTCTGCTCCCATGGTGCCTGGGTGGAGATCAGCCTCTGCTCCCATGGTGCCTGGGTGGAGATCAGTCTCTGCTCCCATGGTGCCTGGGTGGAGATCAGCCTCTGCTCCCATGGTGCCTGGGTGGAGATCAGTCTCTGCTCCCATGGTGCCTGGGTGGAGAGCAGCCTCTGCTCCCATGGTGCCTGGGTGGAGATCAGTCTCTGCTCCCATGGTGCCTGGGTGGAGATCAGCCTCTGCTCCCATGGTGCCTGGGTGGAGATCAGTCTCTGCTCCCATGGTGCCTGGGTGGAGATCAGCCTCTGCTCTCATTGTGCCTGGGTGGAGATCAGCCTCTGGTCCCATGGTGCCTGGGTGGAGATCAGCCTCTGCTCCCATGGTGCCTGGGTGGAGATCAGTCTCTGCTCCCATGGTGCCTGGGTGGAAATCAGCCTCTTCTCCCATGGTGCCTGGGTGGAGATCAGTCTCTGCTCCCATGGTGCCTGGGTGGAGATCAGCCTCTGCTCCCATGGTGCCTGGGTGGAGATCAGTCTCTGCTCCCATGGTGCTTGGGTGGAGATCAGCCTCTGCTCTTATGGTGCCTGGGTGGAGATCAGCCTCTGGTCCCATGGTGCCTGGGTGGAGATCAGCCTCTGCTCCCATGGTGCCTGGGTGGAGATCAGCCTCTGCTCCCATGGTGCCTGGGTGGAGATCAGTCTCTGCTCCCATGGTGCCTGGGTGGAGATCAGCCTCTGCTCCCATGGTGCCTGGGTGGAGATCAGCCTCTCCTCCCATGGTGCCTGGGTGGAGATCAGCCTCTGCTCCCATGGTGCCTGGGTGGAGATCAGTCTCTGCTCCCATGGTGCCTGGGTGGAGATCAGTCTCTGCTCCCATGGTGCCTGGGTGGAGATCAGTCTCTGTGATAAGGGTTTGACTGAGTGTGCGCTTGTTCAGATTGAAAGAAAGAAAAAAATGGAAGGGAGAAGAATCCACTCCCTTAATCCTGCTTTATTTTGAAAAACCTTAAAATCTTGCAGCAGAAGACGCAGCTATGACAAACGTAGGGGATGGAGGTTGGCACAGCAAGTAGTAAACTGGGGTGGGAAAGAATGTTCATACGATTGCTGAACCCCCAGTCTCCCTGAAGCCCAGGTGACACACATAGGTTGCGCTGTACTGTTGTCCACCAAAGCACTACTGCATGTCCCATGTAGAGCTTTTGAAAATAAAACAGCATCACCAAAAGCACGAAGAGGCCCTTCAGTTTGTGGCGTGTGCAAGAAATATCATAGTTTTGGATACTGGTATCGAGAATGCAGCGTAATTCAAGCTCCACCAATAGAAAATACATACATTTCTCTTTTACGCATCCAGTACAACAAAACGAGTTTGCAGGCAATGTGAATTGTTGTCAATGACGTCACGCGTGGCACTGGCGACACTGACAAGCCACTAATCTTTCGGCCTCAGGATTTATAATCATATGAGCAGAACGCACAGACAAAATTGGTATAGAATACATACATTTATAGAATATGAATGCATTATGGCCCTATCGTGGGCCACCGAGACGGTCTGACAGGCCAGACAATGGCGCCTCTTGCAGAAAAACTGGACAGGAGGCCACATTCACACGTTTAGCTTTTCAACCTTATTTTTTAGGACAAGTGCTACTGAAAAGTGATGCCTTTAACACACCACGTGGAGCAGTAATTGGATTAGTCGCGGGAGACCCCAGGGCAGGCTCCAGGCCTGCTACACATACGGGACCTGTTGGACATGCTGGAATCCCGACTCATCTTCTAAAGACCATGTGTGTCCTAACTAGGCTCTGGGGAGCAGAAACCAGAGCCCCTCCCGGGATGCTGGGCAGACGGAGCCTTCACATCACTTCAAATCTAACGTCAGTCAAGGCTCTCCCGCCCACTACAGCATCCCGAGAGTTCAAGACTTCCTGCCCTCGCAGTCAAAACAAAAACATGGAAAATTAGTAGCTCCTTCCAAATATATATACAAAACATAACATAATAATAAGTATTTATGTTTCTGTAGCGCCGCTACGCAGTCTTGGAGATGTTTCAAAGCGCTCAGCCAGCACAAAGTCACATACAAAGCAGAACGTACCAACGCTATACTTGTATACAAATAAAGTTTATACAAAGTGTGGGTGCCTTCTCTTCAAATTATAAAGTAGCTAGAGGGTCGGATGGGGGGGGGAGGGGTGGAATTAGACAGGATAATAAAAACAACTTGAACAAATGTAATTTGGAGAATCACGATGTACGTTGAAGCCAGTGGGAAAGCTGAGAAAAACAGGAGATTCCTGCGGGAAATCATAAAATGCTACAGTTGCACAGACCGCAAGCAAAAACACGACTGTTCTGAAATTACAGAGTGTACTAGACCAAGCACACACTAGAATAAAACACATTCCGTTCATCACAGAGGCACAATAAGGAATGCAGATAGATGGGCACATAACTTTATCATTTGCATCGATAACAACAACTGACACCAACCTTCCTCTAGACCAGAAACTACATGCAACTACTGGTAAACCAACTCGAATAATGTTGCAACACTTGCAAGTAACGCTACAAACTAACTCTGGCTCCCACGGAGTAGAGCGCTATCCTTAAACAAAGCGCTTTCTCATCAGGGGTATTGAGGCTATATACATGTACTATTAACTAAATACTGTTGAAACACAAATTCTGCTGCAAGGTTTCCTTCTGTGATGCTCAATAAATCGAGTGATCTCCCTGAATGTAGAAACTGGGCAAATTCGCGAGCTGCTGTTTTTTCGAGACAAAACACCGATAACTCCAATTTTTAAAAAAGTAAAAAGATTTTAAAGTCTGCTGTTTACTCGGGGCTTGGGGTCGTTTACGGCTCACATTGTCTCAAGTAGGGCAGCACAGGCCATCATTAAGGGGGAGTGTCGTGAAAGCTGGACGCTGTTGTTTGTACTCTATTTGCCAGGGTAATCAGTAACAAGCACGTAATCGAAACCTGTGGTGCGCGCGCACCACAGAGGAGCCGAACGCGGGAATCGAAAACAGTGGTGCGTGCGCACAGAGGAGCGGGGGGGCGAGGGAGCCTGTCGTCTGTGCCACGCACTGATGCGCGTCCTAGACATGGACGGGAATGGGCGGAGCAAAGGCGGGACATGCGCCCGCCTTTGCCCAATTGCGTGCCGTTTTAAAGAAAAAAAAGCACACTACAGCCAATGTGGGCTTCCGAAAGCAAAACCACACGCACGAGCATGTGGTTAGCTTTCTGAAGCCCATACAAGAAGTCTGGCGCTGCGCGAGCAGGTCTACGCACTGCAACGCTAGGCGCGAGACCTAAAAGCCAAAAGGGAATTGCACCTGTGGGAATGTCAGAAAGGAGTTGTTGACTATTAGCTGATTAATTCACATGAAACCCTTTTTTCTCCATGATTTTCAGTAAATGAGTTTATTTTTGATGAGTATTAATTTGTTATGCCAGATTGTGGAGTTGAGGAAGGAATTAATATCAGTGGGGGTGCATGACAATATCGGATCTAACAGTTTGCATTGTTTTTTAAATATTGGTGTGGAGAGACCTTGTGGTTTGCATAAAAATGTCAGATATTCATGAAAAGAAAAAGGAGATAAAAGCCTTTTTCCAAATCTGCCCATAATGGATAATACTCCAAAGACTCAGAAATCCAGTACACAGATTGTTTTAATAAGAAGTCCATATGATATTTATAAAAATCTGGGAAATTTAAACCACCATCACTTTAGATCGTCTGAATTTCAGGAGGGACATGTGAGGTTTCTTTTTGTTCCAAAGAAATGAAGTAGGTGTGGAGTTAATTTTCTTAAAATATTTAGAAGAGATATTTAATGGGATGTTCGATATAGCATATAAAAGGATGGGTACTACCATCATCTTCATAGTATCAAGACGACCCTACCAACAAAGATGTAAAGGGTGCCATGGGTAATAAGTGTTGCCAATTTAGTTCTCCATTCATTCAGGCTTAATGAAATGGAGATTTTAATTGATTAAGAGAACAATAGCCCAAGAAATTAAATTTTTGCCATATTCCATAAAAAGGTTGGTAATGAGAAATTCATGTTTAAAGGCGATTTTATTTAAGGCCATATCACATTTACCGAGATTTAACTTGTAACCATACACAAAAGAATAAGAATTAACTTAATTCAAAAAAGCTGGAAGTGAGGACTGAGGTTGTGAAATAAATAGCAAGATATGATCAGAATACACTACCATTTTAACCTGTTGTCCATTGCTGAGAAAACCATGAAGATCTTCATTTTGTCGTAATTTAGATAGAAAGGGTTCTAGTGCTGAGTTAAAAAGAAAAGGAAAAAGGGGACAACTTTGTCGCACTCCTCTAACCATGAAAAGAGCGGCTTGTGGAGAGGCATAAAAAAGACATATGAGAGTGATTATTTTAGAGTCAAAACCAAACCATTCAAGAGTGTGAAAAACAAAGGACCAATTGACATGGTCAAAAGCCTTTTCAGCATTTAAAGTGATTGCTGCCAAAGAATCAGAGATTTGGGTAGACTTGGATAGAATAATAAACAATAGGTGTGTATTATCAGATATAGATCTCCACTTAGCAAAGCCAGATTACTCCTTACCAAGAAGGGAAAAAATTCTAATCGAAGAGCTGAACCGTTAGAAAAAAAGTCATAATATATATATATAATTAACAAGAGAAATGGGTCTGTAATGTTTACAATAATGTAAGTCTTTACCTTCTGAGGGTATCTAGAAAGAATCCAGAGGACCTGCCTTTATGTAAAAAAATCTATAAGGGAAGAGAGTTTGGAAAAAAACAAGTTGGAAAAATGTGTAAAGAATTTAGCTGTAAACCCATCTGGGCCTGGTACTTTGTCTTTTTCGAAGTGAATATATTGCAGTATAAAGCTCCATCAAAGGTGTATCTCTTTCAAGATCAGAGAAATCTAGTTGTATTGAAGAAG
This sequence comes from Calotriton arnoldi, assembly GCA_963921515.1. Classification (NCBI taxonomy): domain Eukaryota; kingdom Metazoa; phylum Chordata; class Amphibia; order Caudata; family Salamandridae; genus Calotriton; species Calotriton arnoldi. The sequence continues at coordinate 780,860 of CAWUFW010007961.1, forward strand.
ATGTTTATATAAAGAAAAGAAAATTAAGAATTTCAGTGTAAGATGGAGAGGTTTCTGGGGTGTAAACTGTTTTGTTAAAAAAAAGTACAAATTCATTGAGAAAATCTGAATCATTATATGGTAAAGTTTGATTAGTAACAATAATAGATTACATTTTTTATTTTTTTTTATTTTAAGGTAACTGGCAAATAATGTTCCTGATAAGTTATGTATTTGGCACTGGATTTAAGAAGATATTCAGAGGTATTTTCAGTGGACAGTGTATTAAATTGAAGTTTGGCATCCATAAGGTCTTGTAAACAGTCTTTTGATTTTGATGTGCAATATGTGTGTTCTAAATGCTTAATTTTTGCAAACACTTCTCTACATTTAGCAATGGATAATTTCTTTTTTCTACAGACGTAATTAATGACAAAGTCCCGGGCAGAGGATTTGAAGGCATCCCAAATGGTGGAAAAAGCAAGATCATCTGCCTATTTTTTTTTTTTATATATTTCTTTTTATTAATCAAACATTCATCGGCATAAAATATACAGTACAGAGGAAACGAATTACACCTTTTGGGTAGCAAAAATATTATCAAATAACATTGCATAATAGTACATTGGGAAGACATTCTATGGGGTAGGGGGCTCATCCAGATCAATACTATGCGGTGGGTTGCAGATATTCCCTCGGTAGACATTCCAGGGGCTCCATACCCGTGACCACTTTCAGGGGCAGCCTCGTGCCACATATACTGTCTTTTGTCTATACATACACCAATCAAGGTCTGCTTCCCATGCCTCTATCTAGGTGGATGTGGGGCTCCCCACAATTGCGCAATATTCCTTTTTCCTAGCATTAGTCCCAGTGTGACCCATTGGTTTGCATAGTTGTTGAGGTCTGTAGGTTCCCACACGTTGAGAAGGCACCTCCGTGCCTCCGGGTGGAGGACAGACGTGAGTACTTCATTGAGAATTTTATGCCAATACGTTTGTATGTGAATACATTCCCATATTATGTGCATAAATGTGCCCACTTGACCGCATTGTCGTTTACAGTCTCCTCTTACAGCACTTCCCATGCGCACCAAACCAGGTCCCGTGATATACACCCTGTGGAGTATTTTGAGTTGTACTAATCGGAGTCTAGCCGAAATCGCCACCACCCTCTGGTATGACACTGCCTCTTGCCACTCTTCATCATCCAGCTTAATGCCGTCCCTCACCCATTTTTCTCGGAGCGGCCGGAGAGGGTCAGCCATATTATTGATTAATTTCTTGTAAGTTAAGGATATAGTTTTTTCGGGCAGGTGGCCGTCTAGCAGTCGGTCCTCAAGTGGAGAGGATTACGGAGGGGAGGAGCCTGTCGGGATATGTGATCGTGGGGCGTGACGGATCTGTGCGTATCTAAAGCATTCCGAGTCTGCTAGGTCATGCTGCTGTTGCAAGGAGGCGAAAGTTATCACCTCGCCTTTCCCCCAGATATCTTTGATCTGTGAAATCCCAATGAGGTCCCATTTATCGAACCCTTTTGTCCTCCACAAGTTGCCCAGCTTCTCCGAGTCCCATAGAGGGGTTGCCAGCGTGAGTGTTTGGTCCCACCCCAACGATTTGTTTGCAGTATGTCATACTTGGACCGAGTGTTTGGTCGGCCCGGTGAGGGGGTCACGTTTGGGTTTCGAGTAGAGCGCCCTATTGTAGTTCCCTCCCGGTAGGAGCCACCTATCCATGGCATATCCCGGATTGTCCGGGTGGCCATAAGTGCCGTGGTTAATAGCCGCAAGGTGAGCTGCCCAATAGTATTTTTTGATATCAGGGAGACTAATTCCCCCGTCGTACCAATTCAGTGTGAGTTTGGCTAACGCTATCCAGGGCTTCCCGTCCCATAGTAAGTCCTGTTGCAGGCCCTCGATTTCTTTAAAGTATGACGCTGGAACAGGGTCCAGGGAGTTCTGTAGTGCGTATAGAAAGCGTGGCAGGGACATCATTTTAAAGAGGGCCGCTTTACTGAGAAGTGAGAGCGGAGCGTTTTCCAGCTGGCAATGTCGCGTTTCAACCTTTGCAGTGGTGGAAGAAGGTTGCGATTGAAACGGAGTGTCTGATCCAGGGAAATAAAAATACCCAGGTAAGTAAATCCTATTGTGCTGATTTGGATGGGGCAGCCTCGTGGTGGGACAGGTGGGTCGTCTTTGAGGACGTATAGGAGGGACTTATTCCAGTTAATGGAAAACCCAGAGTATCTCCCAAATATCGCCTGGATGTCCAGAACTGCAATAAGTGATGCTTTCGGGGAGGCTAGATACAGCAGTATATCATCTGCGTATAGAGAAATACGGTCCTCCCATTCGGGGGACCAACGCAGACCTCGTATCACTTGGTTTTGCGGATCCACGCCGCAAGCGGCTCCAGCGCAAGGGCGAAGAGAACAGGGGAGATAGGGCATCCCTGGTGAGTCCCTCGACCCAGGCCGAATGCGTCAGATTTCTTATTGTTAACAACAACCTGTGCCAGGGGTTCTGAGTAAAGGAGCCGTACCCACTGAGTGAAGCCCGGGCCAAATCCCAGTTTTGCAAGGACTGCGAAGTGATACGGCCATTCAATAGTATCGAATGCCATGGTCGCATCCAACGATACGATTATTGCTGCTTCCTGAATCGTGGCTGCTCTCCCCAACACCCCGTGTACCCTGCGCAAGTTCAAGGCGGTGTTTCGGTGCGGCATGAACCCTGACTGATCAGGGTGGACCAAGCCTCCGATCACCTTAACAAGGCGATTTGCAAGGAGCTTGGCGAGGATTTTGGGCTCTGCATTGAGTAGGGAAATCGGCCTATAAGAGGCACAGTCAGTCTTCGGTTTGCTCTCCTTTATGAATAGTGACTAATGTGGCAATTCTTTGATCCATTGGCAGGATACCCAGATCCCTACTTTCTTCGAACATGGCCCGCAGATATGGGGCTTGTTTGTCGGGTTTAAGTTTGTACAGCTCAATGGGGATGCCATTGGGGCCAAGGGCTTTTCCTGAGTGCAATGACCTAATGGCTTGTGCTATTTCGTCGTTCGTCAACTCCCCTTCCAGAAAGTGACGTTCGTCCTCTGACAGGGAAGGGAGCGCTATATCTTGTAGTAGAGACTGGGAGTCCTCTTCAGGGAATGGCGCAGCGCTGCAGTATACAGCACTGTAGTGAGTTGCGAATTGGTTTACAATGTCTTGTGGGTCAGTCAGGAATTTACCGCCAGTGCCTATGAGCTCCAGCACCAGCCTACTAGTCCATTCCTTCTTGTCGAGCCACGCGATCAATGTACCTGCTTTGTCTCCCAGGTCGTATATTCTACCCAGCTTTTCCCTCCCCAGACTTTTAGCCCTGTCCGTGGCCAATGCTTTGTAATCATATTGTTTAAGTTGGAGTGTGTGGAGTTTTTCGCGTGTTATATCAGCTTCTAGCTCTTCCTCCAGTTGCAGGATGTCATTCTCTGCTTCTACAAGTTCTTTCTGTCTTTCTTTTTTCGTCCTAGCAATTTGTGACAGCGCCTGACCACGGATGACTGATTTAAATGCCTCCCATAGGGTCTGAGGGGAGTTCACCGACCCCTCGTTTTCCCGGAAATAGTTGTCTATAGATTCAAGTAGTGCCTTGCGGACCCCAGGATCTCGTAGGTACTATGGCTTAATAGGAGCAATTTTACCCACCCTTACCTAGCTGAGAACTATCTGCGTCCATACCAGGGAATGATCGGAGATTCCTCTTGCTAAGTGTTTGATTTCTAGGATATTAGTTACCTGAGAGGCCGGAACTAGAATATAATCTATGCGGGATAGACTATGGTGGACCCCGGAGTGAAAGGTATGCTGGATCCTGTCTGGGTTGTATGTGCGCCACCCATCCACCAGCCCCAGCGCTTCCATGAAGTCAGGCAGCCATCGATAAGAAGGCCCAATTTCGCGAGGAGGGTGGCGGTCCAGGGTGCCCGAGGCTACTGCGTTAAAGTCACCCCCCACTACCAGGAGACCTTCTGGGATTGAGAGGAGGAGCGAGCCCAGATCTTTAAATGTTTTGCTCTGGAGGCCAGGTGGCACATACACAGATATGAGCGTCAGCGTGGTCCCTTCCCATAAACCCGTGATCCCAATATATCTGCCCCGATCGTCTGTCCATGTGGACTCTACAGAAAGTGGAAAGGAGGTTCTCGCCATGATACCGACCCCCCTCGAGCTGGTCGTGAAGCCGGCATGCGCCATTAGTTTGTAGCCCCATCTATTTAAAGCCCTACAGGAGTTACCCACCAGGTGTGTTTCTTGGAGAAGGACGATATCGGGGGCTTGCCGTTTGACATACTGTAGGATGACGCTGCGCTTGACCTTATCCCTGAGCCCGTTGACATTCCAACTCAGGATTTTAACACTTTTGTCCCAATGTGTACCCATTTGACTCTGCATAACTTTTCGCTTCCTCTGCATATATGTCAGACTGTCTTGCCGGTTCAACAATTACAACATTTGAGAACTGTGGATCCCAGTCCCAACAACCCCCCACCCTCCTCCCCTGCACACTAGGTGCGGAATCCACCCCAACCACCCTCCTCCCTGCCCCCCTGCCAGTGGATCTACAACTACCCACTCCCCAACAAGGCAGAGTGCCTGTCGCCCTACCCAACATAGAAGAGGGAACGTGGGTGCAGCCTTACCCCACCGCTCTGGATAAGGATGGAATCATATTATAAACATTAACAGGGGACACCGATAGCCAGCCCCGGTCACAGCTTCCATAGGAAAGCTACCAATCAAAGAAAGTTCAACACCTTACTTTAGTTGTGGTGAGTGACACACCCGGCGGAGTCCACCAGTGACAATCTAACAACAACATGTGGACCCTGATCCCGGCCTAGTAGATACCTCTTGCAACGACCCAGTCCATTACAGTCTCACCAGTGTCTGTTATTCAGTCACTCGTCGTAGCATCCAGTTCTTTCCGATCTGAGCCGCCTCGCTGCATTGTGTTGTTGTCTGTTCTAGAAGAGCGAGGACCTCTGCTGCAATCTCTGTGAGGCTTCTCCACTCGTCGCCAGCCTTCCAGCCAGTCCCATGCCTCTTTAGGGGAAGAGAAGAACCACGCCTTACCCTCCGACTCAATACGGAGCTTTGCTGGGAAGAGCATCGCATACTTGATCTCTTTCTCTCTCAGCGCCCGTTTTACTGCCAAGAAGCTGCGGCGCTGTGCTTGAACCTTAGTGGTGAAGTCCGGAAAAAAGGAAATTACACTGTCGTCCAGTTTAAGTGGCGGGTTGGAGCGTGATGCTTGGAGGATGATGTCTCGGTCACGGAAGTTGAAGCCTCGCGCAATTATTGGCCTCGGGGGGGCCCCAGGTTTAGGCCTTCCTCCGGGAACTCGATGTGCGCGTTCAATGGAGAAGTATTTCAAGTCTGGCAGGTTGCAACTGCTTCAGTATCAAGTTTTCTACAAACAGATCAATCGCTGGCCCCTCTGCCCGCTCCAGAATGCCTAAGATACGTACGTTATTTCTACGGGCCCTTCCTTCATAATCATCAAGTAACGCCTCCATCTTGCTCTGTTGGTCCTGTAGTTGGCCCACTTGCAGCTTAAGCAGGGCAGTGTCCTTACCCAGCCCGGCCGTGGCTTCCTCGACCTCCTTCACCCTGGAGTCCATTTTCCTGAGGTCGGCCCTGATGAGGGATACTTCAATGTTCACTGAGTCTATACGAGTCTCCAGGGAGGTCCGAACTCCCGCGATAGCAGCCATGATGTCCTGAAGGGTTGGTTCCTGATGCTGAGGTGGACCTTGTTGGCCGTCGGCTCCCTCCTGGGAGGCGGCATCTTTGTTGTCTTTCGCGTTGGACCAAGCAAATTTGGCAAGCTTATTCTGTGCCGGCGTCTTGGATCCTTTCCCACTTGCCATCGCGGCAAGGGAGAGCCGCAAGTATGGTCAATAGCACCACGGGTAGTCCCAGTACTAGCCGCCGCCTGCACAGGGAAGAGGGGTCCCTGCCGGCCTGTCGGGTTTCCTAGGCCTTCAACCGTGTGACGCCGGAGAAGCAGGTGGAGGGAGGGGTCGAGGTGCAGAGTCAAACAGGTATCGCTGCTGTCATTGTAGGGGGGGGCCCCGCATCGCCCCATCCACCACTTAGCATCCACTCCACCGATGGTCAAGGAGGGTGGGGTCCGATTCACCCTATTATTGTTGGCCAGGACAGGGTGTGTTTAGGCGCTCCTGAGAACAGGGGCAGAGGCGTGCGCCCAACGCCTGGATGTCAATGCCGCCAGCAGCGCTGCAAGTCGCGGCTGCCTGGGTTCCCAGGGTCCAAATTGTCCGGTACCACTCTCCTCCTGTGTCAGTGTTTGACTCCCCTACCTTCTCGTTGTGGGGTCTACGGGTGGCCTGTCGAAGCTGTCTGCCCGCTTGCCTCACATATGGCCAAGTTCGCCGCTTTCGTGGGCTGTTTCCTGCCCAAAACAGTATTGGTTCCGAGAAGCCACCAGGAATTGCGGGCTAGGAGGTGCAGGCCACCGCGGAGTTGCTGAGAGGTGGGCTTTCCAGGTGCCACCCACGGGGGGACAGCAAAGGTCCTGGGCCCTCTGTGTCTGTGGAGGGGCCTCAAGCCCTATTGCGGGTAACCTGGTGATTGCCGCTTAGCGGCGTCGGCGGATGGGCAAACACGGAGAGAGTGCGGCGGCACTGTCTTCCTCACCAATGCCCCGAGGTCCGCTATATTGTTCTCCGTACGTCGGGCACTTTAGATTATGGGCCTGCAAGACCGGGGTCTCAATTTCCGCCACTCCCGGTCACCCGTTAGTGAGGGCGGCAACCGGGAGTCCTCAAGCAGCCGCGCGGAGCGGTGCACACAGCAGAGCTGGCCGCTCCCTATCCCAGCAGCGCTTCCACAGGGGCCCGCTACCGCTGTCAGCCGGCCCCGGTCCGGGCTCTCCGGCGCCGCAGTCCCGCAGTCTCGATCTCCTCACAGCGCCAGCCGAGGGCAGACCGCCATCTTACTACCAGGAGCGCTCGATCGCTCCCGGGGACCTCCGCCGAATCCGCATGTCACCAGGCAGCAAGGTGTTCGATTCAGGTGCCGCGCTGGCTGCGGGCCGGTATCCCGCCGTTGCAGGGGGAATTATTCGGAGATTGCCAGGATAACTGAAGGATAGGCGGTAAGGGCTCAGGAGCCGAGTTAGCTAGCAGCCATTTCCTTCGGCTTCTCGGCCACGCCCCCCCATCTGACTATTTTAATTGAAAGTACGCATGAAAGAATAGAGAGAAAGATGTGAGAAATTAAGTATACAATAGTGATGAATTACTACATCTGCAGCGCTTTGGGGTTTTGGTTTCAGGTATGACTAATTGTATAGATACAGGGGCATGATCAGATATTAAAATGAATCCTATTTCTGCAGACTGGAAGTTTTGAGTTAAATTATGAGAAATAAATATGTGATCAATCATTGATTGTGTATGATGGGTTTGGGAGAAATATGTGTATTTTCTTAAACCAGGATTACATAATCTCCAGGAATCAATTAGTGCCTTTTGTTTAAGGGCATGAACAAATATATTTTGCGATTTGTTTAGCAAAAATGGATAGGTAGAATTGCTGTTAATAAATGAATCAACAATTTGGTTACAATCTCTTCAAAAATGAAATCATCATCTGAATGTTCTTGCAGCTTTTGAGTTATAGTAGATCAGAATTGACAATCAGTCGCAATAGGCCCATAAATATTGAAAATGGAAACTGGAATTTTGTCAATTAGGAACTGTGTGAGTAGCCATCTACCCTCCGTATCTGTTTCTTGTAAGGCTATATGAAGGTTAAGAGACTTGTGACATAAGGTTACAACACCATTCTTTTTACTATTACCTTGAGAAAAGAAAACATCCCTAACCCACCCCCTCTTCAATAGGAATGAGGAACGAGCACAGGTCTGAACAGGAAGAGAGCAACTGTAAAATAAAGGTAAATTAGTTTTGAGGTTACAAATAAAGAAGTCGATATCTGTGTGCATAACAATAATAAAGCAAATCAAAAACTCTCTAATATATACAAATACATCATATGAGATAGAACATCCTGAAAGAAGAAAATGCAAAACAGGAAACAAGTGTCAAAGCTTAAAGGGCCTGGAAATCCCCATGACTTCAACTTTACGTTCTTCAAGAAACGTTTTGAAGTGCGCTGTATATTCATACAGCTTGTTTTGCTGTTGTAAGGTTATAAGTAACCTTAAATAAGTACTGATTTGAAAAATTTAAAATGGGGTCCAAGAGTGCGCAATGCTGTTCTCATGTTCAGAAATTCTTTGATCTTGGCTACAGTACTGTTAGCGTTATCTTGCGAGAAATAAATGGTGTTGCTCGACCATGAGATTTGTTTCATCAGTTTGATGGCAGATAGGACTCAAAGCAAATCAGTATATTTCCAAAAATATAAAATGACTCCTTGAGGTTTCTCGAAAGTTGATGCCGTGTTAGGTTGATGGCCTAATCGATGGGCTTGTTGTATATTAAGCAAGGGGGACTCTGTCAGCTTTAGCAACCCAGGGAGGAAAAATTTGAAGAAAGCCCTCAGCTGAACCATAAATGCGTAGATTGTTTTTTTGTTTCTATTTTCAAGATCTTTAACTTGTCTTTGGAGTGAAGAAACTTGTGTTTGTAGGTGATTCACATGGATAGTAGTTTCTGCAAAACTGGAGAATTGTTGCTCAGCTGCCAAAATCCGTTCCTCCATCCAGGACAATCTATCATCAAGCCCCTGCAATTTAGCATTTGTCTGTCTCTTATGGTGAAAGGCCTGTATTTCTTCCAATAAGAGATCCAGAGACACTGGAGGAGGAGTTTTGGTAGGCAAAGGTGGGTCCATCTTGAGCATTTTAGTGGAAGCGATTTCCGGCCTGGAAGGGAAGTTGGCGGTCTAGCTGCCTAACCCCCTCCATAAAACCGGATGACACCTCAGACGCGCAGCGGAAGCGTGCAGCGGGCGCGCCGGCGGCGCCCCGAAGGCGCGGCAAAGGCAAGCTTGTCTGCGCTCGTCCGCGCAACGGTCGCGCACAGCGCCAGCCACGCTGCTAGTTTTGAGAGAAGCACAGAGTGGAATAGACGCCTTTGCTACTCAAGTGAACAACTTCGGATAATAGGTGAGCAGGAAAGTAATATGGGTGAGCTTAAGCTCGAAGGAGACAAGGAATTAGCCACAGGAGGGGATAAGCTCAAGTGTGGCCTAATTAACCCCAGATCCCTGGTGAAGCACCATTTGGAGATCCAATTAACATTGGAATCACTTGACTTGGATGCACTGTTTCTGACAGAAACATGGTTGCGCACGGATTCAGACTTTGAGTTAGGGTTGGCATGTCCACTGGGATACAAAGCTTTTCACAGGCCTAGGAACAATGGCAGAGGAGGTGGGGTTGGGGTAATTTTTAAAGATAAATGGAACCTCACCTCAATGGATATTGATGAGGTGGAGGGGATAGAATTACTGGGGTTCGCACTGAAAGATTACGAAGGACATTTATTGACTGGAATCGTCTGCTACAGACCCCCAGGTCCAGGTAGTCACCAGCAACAAGCACTGATTGATGTTTTTAGTAATATGGCACTTACCCATGCAAGACTGTTAATCATAGGGGATTTCAATCTTTGGCCCAATGGAAGCTTAGACACTGCTTTCAAAAACCTTCTCCAATCTTGTGAGAATCTGAACCTGCAACAGTGGGTAACAGACCCAACACACAGGGGAGGGCACGTATTGGATTTAATCTTTTCCGCGGAAAATGTTATAGGAATAGAGGACACTCTACCTGTAGACTGGTCTGATCACTACTTGATAAAGTTCCTGGTATATATACCTAGACGCAATACCTCTACTGGTACTAAAGGAAACAATTGTAGAAGAAGGGACTGGAAGGGACTTTTGGAAAAAACAAAACTATCCCCAATATGTCCTGCGCTAGGTCCTTTAGACATAAACAAACAGGTGGATGAAAATTACACGCTGTTTTGTGAACAAATAAGTAGTATGTTAGACCAGGTTGCCCCCATGAAAAATGACAAAAAACCATGTCGGCAGTCAGCTCCGTGGTATAATGAAAGGTTAAAATTTTTTAAAAAGGGCTGTAGGCAGGCAGAACGGAAGTGGAGGAAAGAATATGCAGAGGAGGACAAAGTTGCCCTAAAAAAGTAAGAAGTAACTATAAAAAAGAAATCACTATGACTAAAGCGGAATATTATGCAGATATTATCTTGAAGGCCTCAAATAGTACTAAAAGTGTTTTTAAAATAGTGACTGCACAAAAAATAAGATCATTGCCACACAGGATCTCTGTGACAAGCTGGCAATCTTTTTTGTGGAGAAAATTAACAAGATCATTGATGGCCTTAGATTATGCGAGATAGATAAAGTGGAAGACCCTAGCAGCATTCATAAGGGCTCACCACCAGCGATTCAGAAGGAGGTATGGTTAGACAGGGAACGAAAGGCAACTCTGGATCACTTTGATATACCTCAGAAGAGGAATTCAGCAGGTTAGCCTTAAGTGTTTCCTCAGGCTACCCAATGGATCCGCTACCCCATAGAATCTGGAAAGAATTAAAAACAGAATTTTTTCTGCTGCTCCGACAGATCTGTGGACAGTCAATAAGTAGCGGATCAGTACCAGCCTGTTGGAAACAAGCGATTATAACACCGCTTTTGAAGAAAGCTACTCTCGATCCCTTGAGCCCTAATAACCATAGACCAATCTCACTCTTACCCTACCCTATGAAGATCACAGAGCGCCTGGTTAGTAGGACACTCTCGCAGTTTCTGGAAAGTAACAATAAATTGGAGGATGTACAATTTGGTTTCCAGCCGGGACATGGAACTGAGACTGCCTTGGTGACTGTATTGGATGAACTTCGAATGCGAGCAGACAAGGGACAATCAGTTATACTGATCCTATTAGACCTGACTGCCGCATTCGATACGGTAAACCATAAAATCCTCCTGATGAGACTGAATGATACCGGGGTGGAGGGCACGGCACTGCAGTGGTTTCAATCATACCTGGCGAATAGGCAACAGGCGGTAGCACTACCCCCATATCAATCAGATTTCATCAGCATCCAGCATGGTGTTCCGCAGGGCTCAGCAATCAGTCCGATTTTGTTTAATATCTACATGAGTCCCCTAATCGCTATTATTAAATCCCACAATGTCAGCTTGGTGAATTACGCAGATGACACTCAGCTCATCTTGTCGCTGGAGGGAGACCAATCAACATCTCTGCAAAATTTCCATGCATGTATGCAGGAAACTGTACGCTGGCTTAAAGATAACTCTGCAATTCAACGGGGAAAAAACTGAGATTGTATGCTGCGCAGCCAAGAAAATCTCATGCCCACTCCCGACAAATTTTTGGCCGCTGCCAGTGGACAAGCCACTAACACCGACTAAGGCGGTACGCAATTTGGGAGTAGTAATTGATGATAGACTGAGTTTAGAATCCCAAGTTAACAAAATGGCTGGAACCTCTCTCCCTAATAAGGGTGCTAAGGAAGATCCTCCCAATGCTACCAGACGCAACTAGGGCACAAATAGTCAGAAGCGTGGTCCTGAGCCGGTTGGATTACTGCAACACCTTGTTGCTGGAGGCCCCGAAGTACTTAATAGAGAGACTTCAGAGAAGTCAGACGATAGCGGCCAAGTTAGCCCTCACGCAGATCATCAGCCTTTCTGGCCCTCAAGGAACTTCATTGGCTACCCGTGCCACAGAGGATTCAGTTTAAGTCAATGTGTGTAGTCTTTAAGGCCCTTTATGGGATGGGGCCTAAACCATTGCAGAACAAGTTTAGCTGGTATATTCCTACCAGAAGTTTGCGCTCATCTTCAGCCAAACTAATAATAGTACCCAAGTTTAAAAGAACTAAACTAGGAGGAAGAGCCTTCAGCGTGGCATCCGCCAAGTTGTGGAATGCACTACCAGATAGCCTCAGACAAATAGAAGATCTTTTGCAATTTAGGAAAAAATTAAAGTCCTGGCTCTTTCCTAATGGTGTTGCATAGGCCCGTTTTTGCCAGCAAATGCTTTTTACTGCAACCTTTGTGCAAGGTTAAACTAGTACTTTCAGCGCCAGGATGCCCGTGGGGTGATAGAGCGCTTTATAAATCTGTATAACATTAACATAACATTAACAGGTGCGGAAAGTGTAGCAGTGTTGTTTGCAGGCATATTTGAGGAGTGAGATATTTCTTGAGACAAAGAAGGATTTGACTCATACATCCCCAGGCTCTGTGAAAGTTGAAGAGGGAAGGAGGTATGTTTACAAGAGGTTCTAAAGCTTTTAGATGATGTAAGTTTTGTCAATTGGCCCATAAAAGATCAATCAATTAATTAATCACAATTTATTTATGCGCGGCAATTCACCTGTGAGGGTCTCAAGGCACTGGAGTTGCTGGCTGCTTCGTGAAGAAAGCAATGAAAAATGAGGAAAAAGCAGGACAAAGAACTCCGGAACCGGGCAGGAAGCAGAGTAGTGCAGCAGCATGGCAGAGCTTGGCCTGGAGCCCACTCAATGGGGTCACACTGCGGCCTTCATTAAGTAGGTTCTGGGAGGAGGTAGGGCACTGGGAGGTAGTGTGCTGGGCTAGGCGGGAGGTGGGAAAACAGGCGGCAGGCAAGAGCAGGCAAATGAGGAAAAAAACAAGAGAAGCAATGAAAAACTGGGAAAAAGCAGTAGAAAGCACTCGGAAAAACGGGGAGAGGAAGGAGAAAGCAATAAGAAATTAGGGAAATGCCGGAGAAAAATGGGGGAGAAGAAAGGAGAAAGCAGTAAAAAATTAGGCAAAAGCAGGAGAAAGAACTCAGACAAACTGGGGAGAGGAGGGAGAAAGCAGTAAAAATGAGGCAACAGCGGGCGAAAGCATTCAGAAAAATGGTGGGAAAGGAAGGAGAAAGCTGTAAAAAATGAGGGAAAAGCAGGACAAAGCACTCAGGAAAACGGGGAGGAAACAGAGAGGTGCAGCAGCATGGGAGAGCTGGGCCTAGATAGAGTTTGCTGTGTAAAATGAGAAGTACAAGAAACACTAAGGGCCTGATTACGATGCGGTTAGAAAGGCCTCCTAACGGCATTTGCTCCTTCCGAATCGGATCGGGAACGTGTCTTCCCGACCAAGGGCCCGATTACGATGCGGTTAGGAACATAGGCTCCCATTGAAGTCAATGGGAGTCCAACCAAATCGTATCTGGAAGCATCCGTATGTATCGTACTCGGTTGGTCGGACTCTCCCGATCCGAGTGGGTCGGAAACCACTTCCAAACCGATTCGGTCGGGAAGATTTCCTAACCGCATCGTAATCGGGCCTATAGAAGTGTATCTTTTACTCCAGATTTAGAGATAAGAAGCAAGGCTGGAGATATGTAGGAGTTTGACTTCTTAGTATTAGGCAGGCGGAGTAGCACTCTGAGCTAATGTAGAAGGAGACATAGTATTGTTATGATATAAAAATACAATAGTCATTTTCTCAGTTTAGTTCTCAGAGGCAGAGTATATAAGTTGTCAATGTCACAGTCACCAAGCGAGTAGTAGAATGATCTTTTAGCCTTACAGGATTGAGAAGAACAAAAGCACCTCAGCCCTACTCGAAAGATTATGAAGAAAAAATATATTCTTGCCCTCAAATACACTTGTAAGTCATGTTTGCGTTGAAGGAGGCTCTTTCAGGAAAAATCATTGGTGAGATGGGCGGTCACGGAGGAAGAAATATTAGCGCAACATACCAAAATTGCGGGAGCCATATGAGGAGAGACACACCTTGGTCCGTACGCAGGAAGAGTTGTCCTTTAGCGGTGGAAAACAGGACAGAGCGGTGCTCTGTAGAGTCACAATAAAGTTCCTCTGGACATGAGTAAGCAGCGGCAGAGGGAACCTGCGATAAAGTATGTGTTCCCCACGTCCCTAGGAGAGCTAGCAGGACACCACCATCTTCTTAGGGTGTCAATCCAAGCCCCCAAAAAGATTTTAAACTATGACCTCTGAATTTCCTTTTACACACATATGGTTATTGAAACACTATTGAGTTATTACATTTTGGAGAAGAGAGACATATGAATTAACTGTTCAAGTTGCCTCTCCACCTTTTGTATTAGCTTAACAACATGCTTTAGAGACCTTTCTGAAGGGGCAATCATGAAGAATTCCAATATTTCAGGTTTTCTCAGACAAGCTAGCCCTTCCTAGGGCTGTTTTAGCATATGTCTGTTTCTTTTCTTTCAAGTTAGTAAAAACACTGGATTTTTTCTGCACACAACCTTATTTCATTTGCTCATATCCCATAGGTTTTCAAGCGGTTCACAAAAAGAGGGATATGCAATTTGACAATGCCTGCTATAATTTATTTAAATATATAAAGCATCTTCTGCTGCTTCTACTTTTGACTTCTTTTAATTTTTCCAACATGCCTACTCAGCATATCAGAAAGACAAAGATTTTGTTACAGAGATTATCGTGTTGACAGATTTACTGATTTTCAGTGGCATCCATGTCTTCCATTTAATTTGTGGTTTTTGTGTGAATTTGTTTTTGCAATTCCATATTAGGCACAGTGCCAATTTAATCTGCTGATGCTGTTTGTAAGCATTTTTGTTGCCTTGTGTGCTCAAAGAGGGTGACTGCCCATCAACACAGGTAACTCTTCAAATGCATAGAAAAACACAGAGAGTGACCCCTCTATACCAAGAGTCAGGGTACCATAAATGGCTAAAATATTCAATTACTCTTGGAAAGCTTATATTCAACCTCTCATTGCACACATCATACGGCACTCAAAAGATTCCACTCCACCAGTCTTGAAAGGGAAAAGCAAAACAAGTAGAAATATTAATAAAAATGTAATCTGATGTCATAATTTTTTTTTGCTCATACATATGTATACAAAATCACAATAGCGTAGTTAAAAACAATTCAAATAATTATTACACAATATAATAATTTAATTTGAAGGAATTTGATTGATTCCTTCAAATTAACCGTTATTAATGACAAATGTATGTCTTGTACTGTATCTCTCTTCAATGGTTTTAATATTATGTGTAATAATTATTTGAATTGTTTTTAACTACCCTATTGTGATTTTGTATACATATGTATGAGCAAAAAAAATGTTTTACGATATAAGATTACATTTTATTTATTATTTTTACTTGTTTTGCTCTTCCTTTTTAAGACTGGTGGAGTGGAATTTTTTGAGTGCCGTATGATGTGCGCAATGAGAGGCTGAATATAAGCTTTCCAAGAGTAATTGAATATTTGAACTCTTCAAATGCCTACAGACATTTATGTACATTCTATTGACTGCCACATATGCACATCTTGGCATATATTGGTGAAGATGTGTCTATATTCTGGGTCTGACGCTTCCGTTGGCCAATACATTCACTGGAGGAATATGTATTTTTGGTTCTCTGGTCACAGGTTCATATGGCGATGGGTTTACTAAGCCTGTCACTTCCCTGAGGCCAATAAAGTTGGGTGAAAACAAAACACCTGTTATAGAGCACCACCAAGAAGCATTTTGTGGTCATCTTGTGGTAACATGTTATGTTATCTTTCAAACCTACATTGAGTGAGACGGGGCAAAGAGGGAAGCTTACAACAGCAATCACAGTCTCAGGTGTAAAAGTATTATCCCTATTAGAATTGCACTTTGGCATCAACCAATGTTGTTTTAAAATCACATATATAATGTGCTCATATGTTGTACCAAGATGATGCAACATTACATGATTATGAGCTAAGCGCCTGTTAAAATGTCAATATTATAAATTCACAGAAGCAACTCTGTTTTCTATTGTTTTTGTATTAATAAAAAGTAAGATTTCTTTTGTGCAACAAATGCTGTGTTTAATAGCCAATGAAAAATGTGCAAATATGTGTTGATTTGAAATTAATAACATGATTAGTGCTGTGCAAATTATGTTTTTTCTGCTGCCCATTTCTTTGTCCAGAACATTATAAAAGATGTACTCTTTGGGGAAAGCCAATTTTCTTAGGCTTTTTGACTTTTCTGCTTGTTGCTAAAAGAGAGCTAGATGCTGCTCTCAGTTCTTTCTGTATTTAGGTCTATTTACTATTAATTTAATTCATTATCCAATGTGCTGGGGCTACTTAATTTCCTAAAAGCACATGGCATTTTTCATTAGTATGATTTGGTTTTATCCTAATTCTCTTGACTCTAATTATACTGAGAACTGGAAAATCCTTGTTGGGAAGGTTTTCTTAATATGTATTTATTTATTTGTGAGTTTTGTATAGCGCAAACTAGACCCGAAGCTATCAGAGTGCCTTACAGAATAAGCACAAACAATAATAACATAAGGTACTAAACAGGTGCATAGGGATATCTATAGTAATGGTAAGAGTAAGCACAACAATAATAACGTGAGGTACATAAAAGATACATAAAAATAGTAATGGTAAAAAATGCACACGGTATACTACAGGATATGGAACAAAATAGCAGCACATACCGGGGTTACATAAAGCGCAAAACAAAATACACAACAACAATTGTATAAAAGAGGAGTCCAAAGGACACTTGGACACATGAGCGCCGAAAGTCCTGAAGTAGATATGAAAGGGAGTTGCCATGGAAGGGAGAGTTGCTGCATAGATTCACTCGAGGTAGTGAAGGTACATGACATCTTAGGACTAATGTTCCAGGCAACTTGGCGCTATACAAAGTAGGAACGACATCAGTAACATGAGGTACAAAGAGAGAAAAATACAAAATATATAGTGCACCGGGAATAGTGGGATATATAAGCAGAAGATCAGCGGTGCCTGAGTTACATAAAAGTGGCAACAGCCGTGCAGATAGACAGTAAAACAAAGAAGAGTATGAACAACAGGGGGCCTGATTACGATAGCGGTGAATCCGCCACTGGCAGCCTGCCGGAGGTGGATTCACCAGCAACTTGCTCCCATTCTCCGCCCGCCAAATTAGTATGGCGGGCGGTTTGCTGGTGGATGGGAAGTCCGTCCGCCACGGGTCCGCCACAGGCAATCGTTCCGATTGCCTGGCGGACCCGGAAAGCATACCTAGAATGGTGGTGGTGCCGAGCAGGCACCGTCCGCCATATTAGGATGCTTCCTCTCCGCCAGCCGTGGATGGCGGTTCAACCGCCATTCACAGGCTGGTGGGGATCGCATTTGGGGTCCCGTTGGGGGGAGGTGGGTGTGCACTGGGGGGGTACCTTTGGTATCCCCTACATTTCCCTGCACCAGGTGGCAGGCACTGCGTGGTGCCTGCCACGTAGTGCAGGGAAATGCAAACAGTGCATTTAGAACGTTGCGGTGGGTGCTGCAGCCTGCAGCACCCGCCGCAATGGTAGAGCTACACGATGCGACCGCCACGGTGGCGGTCGCATCGTAATGTCATGTGCGGGACCGCGGCGGGTCCCGCAAGACTGAGTTAGTTAAGGAGGGAGGATTCCAGTTGGGGGGGTTAGTGCACAGTTATCCCCCAGGTAGCAATGCATAGAATAACAGGGGGTCGGGGTAGGGGTGTGAAGCGAAAAATAAGTCCAAGACTCGGGCAAGTTACGGAGTTCACAATGTAAAGCATCCACGTGTTGGCATTTCTATAGCATGGACCTAGTCAGAGAGCAACAGAGCATTGCACATTATGGGAGGTGATGGAAAATCATGCGACTTGTATTCATTAAGTGGTGGCTTAAATCCTTTTATTACACACATCTACACTAGTATCTCACACATTTAACTGTAAGGCACATTGTGATTAGGCGATTACCTAGAACTGCACAATTTTCAGTCAATACCAAGCTGGATTCAGACTAAGGTCCTCAGATCAACAGCTTAGCCACTAGACCACATCTCCTTCCTTAGTTGATGTAATAAAACTTCAAAAAAACTTCAAACATTTGATTTCACCAATCTTTGTGAACACTCATGTTTTGATGTTTTAACACAGCCATTAGGCTGCATTTCTTATGCTGTCTAATTAGTAGAGCGAATGCAAATTATTTTTGTATTTATGTGTTATACATGGGTAGCACCTAATTGAGTTGTCTTTTGTTTAAAGTTGAGGTTTATCTATTTGCATATACCAATGCTTTAAAGTTAAATACATACAGAGCATGCATAACAGGTAACTGTGTAATCTGGTTCAACATTATCATTGAGGGGTTCTGGTGATATCTTTGGCCTTGTAGTTTTTAAATGTCACCAGTAGCCTGAGATGGCAATAACAAGGTACCCGTTAATTATGCCGTTTTTTATATTACAAGCTGTTTTATTCAAAGTGTAGCTAACAATGGGCATGGACTGAAATTAAAATGTTGAGGTTTTGTTTACCTGTCACAAATAAATTCTTGATTTAAAAAAAGGCAATGGTAAGATCAGTGGGTTTATGTGCCTCTGTGGCTGCAGTTTACAACATATTTATGGATGTAATGAATTTGCCACATCATTTTCAAAATATGCAGATTTCACCAAAATTGTTGTTTCTAGTTCAAACGTATGAAAATAATATCGCCAGACAAAGTACCACATAATTTGAATGTTTTGCCACATAATGTAAAGATAACCTTGGTCCTCCAAGCAGCATAAATCTAGTAGCCTAGACAATGCAAAACCTCTAGACAGTGGTTTGGGGGCTACGATTATTATGACAAAATCTGTATCAGTTTTATACCACTGCTTTTTGTGCAATAAAAGCACCCAAACATGTAATGCACACAGGTTAACTCGAAAATGTAATGACTTCTCAATAATCTCCACTGTACCCATCTGTGTGGAGCAGAGATCGTGGTGGGGATGAGCATCTTTTTTAATGTGGTTTTTCTGTCATCTGGGGTAGTGTTCAAATGACTGAATCTTTTTTTCTTTTTTGGCCCTACAATACTTCTTTAAAATGGCTAAGCAGTGCTATGAGAGAAATGAGGCAATATCATAAATTACAACTACACTCTAGGTTAATGTTCTTATAAAAATACACACTTAAACCTAAGCCAAACCTGCACTCAGTCACTTCTTCTTTCTCTCCAAATGAAAGAAGATTGGACAAAGATGCACAGGTTCAAATGTGTACATGTAACAACAGAAATTCAGAATGGGAAGTAGTGTTGGCAGCAATATTAGTGAAGGAACTGAAGGCATGCAAAAATTAAATTCACTCTTGTTATGGTGAGCATCAACAGCATAACACACTTCAGCAGGATTAGACTGAGATGGCCAAAAAGAGAGCTGTGTGTAGACCCATAGATGCGGGAAAGTGTGTGCATGCCCATAACCCTGCTGCACCGCTCTCAAAGGGCTCCTGTAGCTCCAGCCAGTGCACAACGCCTGCACCCTCAGCCACTGCAGAGCTCATCGCTGGAAGACGAAAGGTACAGCTAACTGTATAGGGGAGTACACAGAGCTTTTGTCCACAGAGGGGACAATGATTTGAGGGCACTATGATTGGAATCCTTCCCTTTGAATGTGGTGCCACCAAGCCATACATTAATGATTAGCTCACACGCGCTAACAGAGGCTCTTGCAAGAAATCCATCCTATTGCACCCTTGAAGATGAGCTGCCCTCACAAGCTTTATGCTTTACTATTTTGTTCACTTACTTTGGGGTTAGTCTGCTTCAACCAAACCAGGGAAGTGAATATATAAAACTCAAACTCATTCAGTATGTGAAGGGTTTACGTTTGATGTGCCACATGAAACACAATTTTGAAATAGATCAGACCACATTTTACAATTCTAAAACATTGCTGCCAAGTAAATCTGTTACATGTGCAACACATTCACTCCAACCCATTGCTTAATTTGCTAAAAAGAAATATGTTGTGTTGACCAAAATGTTTCTTTGGAGACTGGTATCCGCACCATCTACAGCCAGCACCAGCACTGCCCAGTGACACAGTGAAAGGCAGATTTCTGATGAAGGGAGCAAAAGAAATGGGTGTAATGTGCTGTAATATTTGCTTTAGTCAATGTAGTCACTGCCTTCTGCTTCCATACCCTCAAAATGCTCAATGAAATACTCAAATAGCTCCCAGTTAACACATGCAGAATTGTCAACCAGGCCCTCACCACCAGCAATCTGGACTACGGGAATGCAGTCTGATGGAATCACTGTCTAACTACTAGAAGACTTCAAACTATACAAAACCCAGTGGCCATACTCACATTCAGGCTTTCCCCACGTTTACATCACCCCGCCCCTCAAAGCCCTACACTGGATCCCCATTCACAAACCCACACTCTTAAAACTGCTCACACCCAGATACAAAGTCCTGTACAACCTCTATGCCACCTACCTCAATAGTCGCTTCAGCTTGACATGCCCCCCAGACACCTCTGTTCAGCCAGACTCCTGCTAGCATATGCATGGCCCCCACATAAAAAGAACCAGTCTGCTGTTGTGCTTTCTCCTACCTTGTGCCCAAAGCCAGGAACAACCTGCCCCAACATATTAGAGCTGCCTCCTCAGTATTTGAGCTCCACAAGCAGCTGAAAACATGTCTCTTCACCTAGACAAGGCCCAGGCACAGCCAATATAACACCTGCTTTCGCAGCACAGGGAGACTCTCTGTGGTAAGCTGCGCACTTCACAACTACCCTTCACATATCATGACATAAAGTTTGCCTTAGCATCATTGCTGTGGTGTTGTTCATACATCTCTCACTCTCACCGCTGCATGCATATTTATTTATTTATATTTATTTATTTAAGAAAAACTGTGTAACATGACATCATTGTGAATACACCCCCGCCTACTGTGGGGCCCCAGTGCATTTCTTTTTAGCAGTGTTTATGAAATCACAGATTTCGTGATTTCATGACCACTGCCAGCGCTCAGGTCATCCCTCTCTGCCTCCTCTCCAGGCTCCTGGTGACAGATGAACGAGGAGTGGGCTGAGAGGGCTGAGGCATGATCCAGCTACAGAGTTTATTGAAAAATAACACACTCTGTAGATGGATGTCTGCATTGTGCATGTGAGGGACATTCCTCTCACAAAGGCAGAATCCAATTTATTTAGCAGACATACTGCGCATGCCTCAGGCAGCACAGTATGGGCCTGATTTAGATCTTGGCGGTACTCCCATCGTCCCTCCACGGCGGAGTGTCGTCCAAGTACTCCGTCAAGCTGACGGAATACTGCCTGCCATATTTGGATGTGTGCTGTTTGATACTCAATCCACGCCGACAGAGAGTTTCCTATGCGGTAGACTCCCCTTCTGATGAACATTACTCTGTCGCCTTCAGGGTGGCAGGATTGCAACAACTAAATTTACATTTCACAGTTGAGTTTACATTGTCCTAGCAGCAGATTCCCGACAGAGGAATTCCGTTGCCGGACATGTTCAACGATGTACCATTCTTGTGGCTATTGGATGGATGCTAGCATCACACACCTGATGTGTTTTTGACTAATTTCCTGCACCTGCATGCCACCCTATAATACACACTCTCCATTTTAGACGTTGATTGTTTGCCATTCCACTGTAGCACAACTTTTGCAAGCAAAAATGTTGTCAGTGTAGTCAGGTATTCAGTTTTTTGTTTTCTCTGTTTCTTGTCCCTTTTATTTCCTTTCATGTATTTTATTGTGGGTAATCAAATTTATATAATTCTCAATTTTTTGGATAATGGCAGGGAGGAGAAATCCACATTTTACAGAGAGAGAATTGTCAGTCATGGTGGATAACATTATTAAAGTAGAGCCACAATTGTTTGGAGCCCAAGTATAAAATATAACCATAACTCAGAAAAGGCAAATGGGGACCAGAAGAGTTGACAGAGTGAATGCTGTAGCAAACAACCTGCACACAGAAGAGGAAATTAGGAAGTTAGGAAGAGGTGGAATGGCCTGTGGGGAAGAGTGCATTCCCTGGCCTCCAAGTGTCACCTGGAGGCCCAGAAGACTGGTGGTGGTTCTCCCAGGACCCCCCTTACAGCTGTTTTCCTGGAAGAAGAAGGTCTTGCAGATCCTACATCCTTTAGGCTTGACAGGAATCCCTGGCGGAGTGGAGACTGATAAGTTACACTTTTCAATGTGTCACTAAACCTAAATGTCGTTTTTGCTTTCAATTGACCTGTTGCCAATGTGTTTTGCACCTTTTTTAAACATATAAACCTCTATATATTTGTAAAATATTTTTTGTAATATTTGTTTGAGTGTATTTTGTTGTAATGAAGATTACAGGTCTCTATCTCCATTAGATTACAAATTCCCCTTTTAAGAAATCTCCAGCACAGACTGTCGTTCTCATTAGATTAAAAATAGGTTCAACACTTTTTTCAAAAACTGTAAATATATCCTCACACTCATGTGAAGAAGTTGTCAATAGCATCTTAACATAAGTCAATTCCTTCCTCTTCACCACTGTCATCTTCCTTTGGCTATGTTGTACAACACGCAGCAGGCCATGGTGATTTGGCACACCTTATCGGGTGAGTAGAGGAGGACTCCACCAGTCTTATCATTGAAGTTGACTTCCCCTGGTTTTGTTGGATCCCTCAGTGGTGCCAACAACCATGGTCAGTTAGGATAAGCTGAGCCTCCTATATGTCAAAAAAGAGCAAAAAAATGTATCACTATTGTAGATCATGAAGCTTGAACTTAACCAAACAATATATTGACAGATTGTACTTACCAACAAGCCAGGCCCTCTCAGGTACAAGTTGTGACATTTGAAGGGGTATGCTGCTGTTCCGTATTACAAAGGAATCATGGGTTGATCCTGGAAAATGCGCACACTCACTTGTGATGTACAAATCAGGTAAGCAGACAACTTGCACATTGATTGAATAGAAGTTCTTTTGATTGCGGTAGACTTTTTCCCTGGCATGTGGTGGCACTAAGGCAATATGTGTGCCATCAATTGTACCAACCGCATATGATAGGTGACCATAGCATAAAAATCTCCCTTCACATAGGCAAAGTCCTCATTCCATGGAAACTATATGCAGGTGTTGATGTGTCTTATCATTAAAAATAGAAAATCTTGTAGCACACCACTGAAAGTTGGTTATGATATTCCACCAGACACTGCCACAGTGTTTTCGAATGATCCTGTGGCCACAAAATGAAGTATTGCCATGATTATGACTAGTGATGTTATAGCTGTGGGATTCCTATTGTGAGGCACAAGATCTGGCTCCTGCTGATGACACAAATCGATAATTGTTTGCCTATTCAATCTGAATCTTTTGATAATATCCCATTATTCCATGGTGGCAAAGTCTGGAAATGGTTAAAAAAAATTGAGGTTGTCATCTTCTCTCTCTCTCCCTGGGTTCATATGTTTGCATTAAAAAAATGAAAATAATGAAATATAATTTGCAAACAATTTTTCTAAATCTAATACAAATGTCATGTATATGTAAAAATATAAATTTCTCAGTGTTTTTTTAGTGAAAATTAAATTTTCGACATTATTTTTTTCAGAAAATATGTAAATCATACAATTTAAATGTATTATTTATACATAATTTTTTTTTTTAATTGAAAGAACCGTCAACGGGGTATAAACAAAACCACGCAACAATCACATTTAACCACAGTAATGCACTACATAATACTGTTTTTTTTTTTTAGAATAATGAGTAACATTAGCATGTTACACCTGTCAACAAACTAGCCACCATTTTGAGTGGTGGTGAAGCACTTTACATACACAAACACACATTTAAGCAATCTAAAATGGCGGGCTCCTGACCTCACATCAGGACATTTGCTATCAGACTGCTGTCAGCGAAAATTGACCAGGTAGTGGACCTAAAACTCCACGATGGATATAGCCATAGGCTAACGTGTGTGAAAGAAACATACAAAAGCCAATGGATGTGTCCATCTCCGTTGACGATTGCGTACATCATGTACATGTACGAGAAGTTTCAAAAAAAGCTCACTTGCCTCCTAACACTGCAGCTAACAACACTCCATCAACTTTTGCCGCTGTTTCAGAGCCTCTGGGAGCCATGATTCCAGGAAGAGTAGGTGACAGGGCCCCAGACTTCACGGCAGAGGAGCTTGAATTGCTGGCTATGGAGGTCCTGTCCCTGTACAGCCAGATCTGTGGCTCACCCGAGGAACAGGTACATGTTTAAAATAAAAATGTTATTCTGACCAACTTGATGTTTTTTAAACACAGGCTAGAATATCCCTTTTAGTTCCTGAGGGAAGTGTAGTGAATAAAGTGAAGTTTCTGTTCTTTTTAAATTACATAGAACAATGATCGTGTGTATTTTTAAACACATTATATTTAGACAACACCACAACATTAGTATATGTTGTGTGTTTGATGGCCTATATTTTATTTGGTGTGTATTTCTATTTATATATATATATATGTATATTTGATAAGCTCATGTGTTATCTACTAAATTAACATTATGTTATTTTAGAAGATACATTATATTTTCAGTACAATTTAACATATATATACATACACACACACACTAAAAATATACATAGAATGTCAGCGAATACCCAGGGGTCTGTGAATATTAGTCCTACCCACTTTGAACGACATGGATCCAGATTTACTCACACAGTGGCAAAGGGACACAACAGAGTGCTCAATGAAACTTATGAAAACCCTCATTATACATGCGGAAAGGAAACTGTCTGACATATCGAACAAGGTGAAAGAACTGGAGAAACTGTTGGAGAAATTTGCCGCCACAGAGGAAGGGAAGAAAACGTTGGAAGAATTGGAAAGGAAAATGGACAAACATGAGAAAGAGGTCCAGATGAAGAAACTTAGAAAGTTCAACAGGGACAAGACTGATTATGCGGTAGGCAGAGTGTATACATTTGCTAGACGATTTGATGCCCTCCACACAAGACAAAGAATGGATCAAATGAGGGGAAGAGTGTACCCCCCCCCATCCAGTGTGGAAAGCTCGGAAGTGAGCTCTGGAGATGAGGGTGCATCTGGGAACTTACAGAAATTGGATTTTTCCAGGGAGCTTCGCCTGCTCCAAATGATGACGAGGGGGAGAGGCAGAGGTCTAAATCAAACAAACACCACAGAACAAGAAGGGGCAGGAAAAGGAAAACGTGGCAGAGGAGGAGAGAAAAAGAAAAATCGAAAAGATTGACGGGGGTGGGAACTGGATCTATGGATGAAGATCTAGTTATCAATCTCTCGAGCATGAAACTCAATGAGAACCACACACATCTGCTCAATAAAGGTTTGTCCTTTTGTCCAAATTCAAACATGGACTTTGCTAATTCCAGAATTGACCTGTACAAGTTTTGCCGGAAGCTCAAACTGAAAAAGTATTTTGCAAATAGAAATAAGAAAATTCGGAAACCAGCAAGAGAAAATGAACCGGAATTATCCATTCTCACAGTGAGAGATCTACCACACCTAACAACTCTCATCAGCTTGGATGCACAACCAGGCGATGAGAGAGAATTGAGTGACAGAGAACTGTGTGTGACTTTTAACATCGACCCGGACATGTCAATCCCCAGTGGAAATA
The DNA here is from genome assembly GCA_963921515.1 of Calotriton arnoldi. Lineage (NCBI taxonomy): Eukaryota > Metazoa > Chordata > Amphibia > Caudata > Salamandridae > Calotriton > Calotriton arnoldi. The sequence continues at coordinate 806,344 of CAWUFW010007961.1, forward strand.
AGAACAGTTCCAAGTTTTGTCCCCAATTGCCACCTGGAAACAGAGTGGATCTCTTTCAAGAATTGGTGTCAGATGGCTTGAGAAAAGTGGCATTTAAGGCCAGAAAAGGCAATCCCAGGAGAAGTAGTGATAATATGACATCTGGTGATTGGTCAGCATTGAGTGAACTACAAGAAAACAAGGATATCATTATAAAGCCCTCTGATAAAGGGGGAAATATTGTGAATATGGACAGGAGTAAGTACTTACTGGAAGCAAGGAGGCAATTGAACAACCGGACTCACTATGAAAAGCTCCCAATAGATCCATCTAAAGAAGTGATGAGGAGATTTCATACCAAACTAAAGGAATGGCATGATCTGGAACTATTGGATGATAATGAATTTGCATACCTAAAAAAGGACTGTCCAATTTTGCCAACCATTTATTTTTTACCAAAGGTTCACAAAAGCTTAGACAACCCCCCAGGGTGACCAATTGTGAGCTCCTGTGACTCCCTCCTAGAGAATGCCTCAAGATTTGTGGACATTTTCCTTTTCCCATATGTTTCCAACCTCCCCTCTTATATTAGGGATTCTATGGATTTTTTAAACAGAATCAACGACATCCCTTGGAAACAGAACTACATCATGGCTACAGTAGATGTCGTTTCCCTATATACGTCAATCAAACATGAGGACGGCTTGGAAGCCAGCAGACACTACCTAAGATCTAGATCTCTCAATCTGCTAAGCCATACTGAGATGTTGTTGGGAATGATGGAATTTTGTCTGTTCAATAACATCTTCATCTTTGATGGAAAATTCTATAGACAGATGCAAGGGACAGCAATGGGGGCTTCTTTTGCCCCAACGTATGCAAATCTTACAATGGGCTTCTGGGAGACGGAAACAGTGGGAGCGGGAGAACATGCAGAGAGCTTGAAAAAGTCGTATAATTGTTACACTTCATTGATGACCTTTTTTTGCTGTGGGAGGTGTGAGAAGGTGGCCTGGTATATGCTGTCCACTAATTAAAGTGGGCACCTTGTACCAGTCCACACGACCCTTATGATGTATGAGGTCAAAGATAACCTTTAGAAAGCTATCCTAGTGGTAGCTGTGGAGAGCAGCCTTCAGGTTTAATCTTAAAGGAATGTAAAGAAGCTTGTTTTACCAGAATATCACCTCCTGAATGACCAAATGAAAGGAGAACCACACAGTAGTTACATAAAAATAGGTATTTATTAATATAACACTCTCTACTAATCTCTACATGAGATTAGAACACAAAGCACACAATACTGAATCAATAGAACATTCGTAAGTAGCACAATACACAGCGGGCTCCAGGAGGAGACCGAACCATATACTAAAAAAGTGGTATAACAATCACGACTTGACTAGACACAGTGCCTAGAGCATGTAGAATTGCTGGGACCCCAAGGAACCACCCAAGGCAGTGAAACATGGAGCCCACGGAGGACGGGTGCAGTGAGGAAACACGACCGCGTGCTCCGTACAACTCTATGGGAAAGTCGCGGTTGAAAAGTTACAGTTTAAGGACACTTCTACGAGGACTTCAAGCGAACCCTTTGAAACATAGGAGGTTCTAGAGTCAACACACCAGTGAGTACCGAGGTACCCGTGTTACCTATCCCAGAGGAGCCGGGTGCATAGGGGTCAAGTGGTGTCGGAAACCTTTGTCGTTTTCAATGGAGAGTTGCGAAGAAGTGCTGCTGCCAGGAAGGCGAAGAGTGTCCGGAGGAATCCAAGCATGGATTCTAGTTGAGAGGAACCTGAAAGCAGAGGGGACAGAGTCTGGGTCGCTTCAGGTGACCAAGGGCTCGGTAGACGAATGCCCACCGATGTCGGGTGCTTCTGGTGCGAAGAAGGGATGCTTGACTCTGCAGCCACGAGGACCAGGAGATGTCGTGGATGACCAGGACCCGGAGGTGAGCTGTCCTACAAAGGATGTCGAGTGCTGAGGGGTCGGTGTCCGGCTGGAGCACCAACAAGCCTTGGCAAATGCAACCCACACAGGAAGAACAAACAGGTTTCGGTGCGGACCATCAAGGTCCAGGGGACTCTCCAAGCAATGGGGAGTCAGGGCACGTCTGGAGCAACCAGGGAAGCCCAAGAACAAACAAGGTGACCCTCGCCAGGACCCACAGGCCAACAGACCAGGGATTGCAAGGAGACCTCAAGCGAATTTACAAAGCACCAGCCCACAGAGCACTCGGTGAGTGGAGGCCAGATATCTTCAGTGCAAATGCTGCTCGGGGTCAGGACTACACGGAGTCCAAAGCACAAGCTCAGGGATTGCCAACAAGCATATGCTCTTGCAAATGTATGCGGTGCACAGGGGTTCGGGTTGCACAGTCCCCACGAGGGATACTGGTCTCAGAATTGCTGAGAGGTCAGATCAACATCAGAGACCTTTGGGAACCCACCTCCTGTGTTGCTGAAATCTTTGGAGTCTGCAGGAGCTCTGGAGAAGCAAGCCGGCCCGGTGCGCTTAGGTGCCTGCTTTGCAGGGGAGTAACTCCTTTACTCCAAGGGAGATTCTTCAGTCGTGCAATCGTTGTGCAAGCAGTCGAAGTACTTGGTTTCTTCTTAGCAGAATCTTGTCCAGGTAAAATCTAAAGTCCTGTAGCCAGGTATCCCACTTTATACCCACGGTAAAGGGTTGGAAAGATTCTGGGGACCCTCCTAGGGGAGGGGCAGGGCAGAGGGGTGGCTACACCCATGTCCTTTGTCCAGTTTCACGCCAGAGCAGGAGCCAATGGCTCCCAGAACTGGTTTGATCTGGACTATGCACAGGGACACCAAATGTGCCCCCAGTGCAGACTTTCTGGCACTCTGAGTGCACCCACCCAGCCCCAATACACTAAACCCTGTCTGGGAGGTGGTCACACCTCCCTGTGACAGGATGCCTATTGTCATGCCTTCCTCTGCTCGAGCTTGGCTCAGCAGAAGGAGAGCAGAATCGTGTCTGTGGCTGGCAGCGTCCATTTTGTGCTGCCCGGGTCAAGAAAGCTGGTACCGGGTAGACCAGTGACCCACAGTAGTGGTTTCAGAAGGGTGGAATCATACCTCCCACACCAGTTACTGGTGTGGAGGTATGATTCCAAGGTGTTTGACACCAAACACGACCTGTTTCTAGGCAGCCGTTTTAAAGTTAGCATTTCCCGCGAGGTTATAATGCAACTTAACCTATATGTCTGGCTGCATCACTGACAACCCCGTAGAATGGTATCCGAAGGCTGCAGAGGGGCTCTGCTCATGCAGGGGCACCCTCTCACGTAAAACCCAGCACCCTGCCTTCAGGATTGATAATGCCTGCCATAGGGGTGACTGATAGGTTTTTAAGTGTAGTGATTTAGATAGATATAGTGAACCTATATCTAAGTAAGTGGTGCAAGCACCATCTTACACAGGCTGCTGTAGCAGACCTGTTGTGTCATTTTGAATGGCCTCTCATGGGTGGCATAATACATGCTTCAGCCCATGGGAGGCCTCCGGGGTACCTATGCCCTGGGTACATGGTGTACCATATACTAGGGACTGATAAGGGTACCCCAGTATCCAATCTGGAGTGTCCCTAAGTACTTTACACAACCAATTTAGGGAGAAAGCAAATAGACTGGGGCCCTGATTAGCAGGATCCCAGTCGGACTAGTCAAAAACCAGCAACACACTAGGAAAAAAGTGCGGTTAACCATGCAGTCAGATCCTACCTTCCTACAGGAGGGAGAAGAGACCGAACTAACCACTTTCTTGGAATCACTGAATATCAATCCCCAAGGCTCTAAATTCACCTATACCATCAGCAAGACAGAGCTCACTTTCCTTGATGTCCAACTCTACATATTCAATGATAAAATCTGCACCAAAGTTTTCAGAAAACCTACCAGTGGAAACAATTTATTGTTCGCAAACAGTGCACCCAAAAGCTCTAAAATGGAGCATTCCGTATGGCCAGTTCCTTAGAAAGAGTTTTTGAGGAACAAACATCAGAGATGACACAGAGGTTCCTAAAACGTGGATATCCAGTGTCTGCCGTGAGGGATGCCTTAAGGAGAGCAAAAGAAAAGAAAAGGAGTGACCTATTATTGCCAAAAAAGAAGAGTCTGGTGGAGGGTGATGGAGAATGCAAGATAAAGTACATTATGGACTTCAACAAATCCGAAAAGGAAGTGAAGAAACTAATTAAGGACAATTGGAAAGTCCTGGAGCAAGACGGCGATTTGAAGGAGTTCATACAAAGTTATCCAAGCATAACCTATCGGAAAATGCACTCTCTTGGTGACCTACTGGCTCGAAGCTTTATGCAACAACAGCAGAAAATCAGTGGTTGGACACTTCCTAAAATTTCTGGATTTCACAAGTGCACAAAGTGTAAAGCCTGTAAATGGGGGGACAAAAGAACAGAAGTGAAACTGATAGATGGTAAAGTGAGGAAGATCAAAGAACATATTCACTGTGAGAGCACCCATGTTGTGTATGCATTGGAATGCGAATGTGGCATGCTGTACGTAGGAAGTACGATTAACAAACTCAAGCTACGAATTTTGCAGCACATTCGGGCAATCACAAAGTAAGACTACACATATGTCATTGCAAAGCACATCTGGAAGCATCATAATGGCGACGTTGGTAAATTTGTATATTATGGAGTTCAACAGGTTTTTGTGAACCCAAGAGGAGGCGACAGGGAGATGAAATTACGGAGAGCTGAATCATGATGGATACTCTCCATGGGCACTGAGAACCCATGGGGTTTGAATACGGACGCAGAATTATATGTACATCTTGACTGAGGTTTTGAGTGGTCATTTCGAACATCATGCAAGGTTGTATAAAGGACCAGGCTCCCCTCTTGTCTTCTCCTGCTCCCTGAAACACATGGCATGAATTTTAGAAATAGCAAGATCTATGTATACAGGGTTAGGGAGCTCTGTAATTACTTTAAAAAAAACTTCTTCCCCCTCCCCCCTCTTTCCCCTTCTCCTCCCCCTCCCCCCTCTCTATATACAAAGAAAGAATGTCCTGATCCCAGTGAGAAAAAGATGGGAACAATGGGATTTGGTTGCAAACATTGTCATCTTCAAATTCATTCAATTTGAATCTGAAATAATGCACTCTTTTATTGCGTATCATGTTTCATATTTTTACCTTCGTATGACCCAGAAGGCCCATTTATCTTTGCACATTGCACTTTGACAAACTTTAGATGCTGCTATATTGATATAGATTTTGCATTTTATTGTTGCCTATCTATTTTTGCACATTGCACTTTGATTGACACTAGATGCTGCTACAAATATATTTTTTGTGCTATATATTATTGCATGATAGTTTCCTCAATGACCTATTTATCTTTGCACATCACACTTGGATGAATTCTAGATGCTGCTATATATATTTGCATAGTCAATCCTACTACAATCCATGCTTGTAAATTTGGCACATAGTACTTTTAGCGGACTCAGTTGGTGGTAGCCTCCATGTCAACTTTGGAATACAACGATAGTGGGTGCCATGTTCCATGTAATGGTTCGAGCCTTGGGCGAGGCAGAATGATGGAGAATTGATTTGTGAAATCTAAGATTATCTTCAGATCCCCCTGATATAAGATAAATGTATGTACCCTCCCTTCGCTGGCTCTGACACACATGCACTTTAGACTGAGGGATGTTTGTGTAGGTTGACCTCAGGCATTATAAATCGGAATTGGCCCTATAGCGAACAGGCACTATGTGTTATTATGGAAACTTAAGAGCAGCTCTTATGTGGAAGAATAGGTTTACTGACTTGGACGATGTGCAATAACCACTTAGTGGGAGGTATCACTGGAGATTCATGTAAGACTTAAGCACTATGCACTTTAGTAACAAATTGTGCGAATGTACTGTACAAACTTTAATGGCAGCTCTATGTTTATTTGACAGTAACGATCAGCTGGATAATCAAAAATGTGTGTTTTGACTTGGGCAATGTGCAAAGACTACTCAGTGGGAGGTGCCATTGGAGATTCAAAAAGACATAAGCATCATGCACTTTATTGGGTAATGTCTGTACAATTTTCAATGGTAACTGCATATTTAATTGGCAGCTATGAACAGCCAGATAATTAAGTAGAACAACTTCTGTCTGGGGGCTGTGATAGGAAATGTCTGTTTGAGAGATATATACTTGATGATGCTTTAGGATAGGAGAGAGGGAATCTCTTGCTTATCTCAGGGTATGTAGTCAATATTCAAATGGAAAAAGAAAAAAGAAAAAAAAAAGCTTTGGATGCAAATCCAGCCAAACAAGTAAAATTGCTATTGTGGAAAATAACTGTAGGAGTTTTGGACTAGAACATCCCCCCCCCGAGAATTTGCATAAAAAGTGCATAAAAAGAGGGTACTTTACATATTATTTGTGGTTCTTCCTTCTTCTCACAAAAATTCTCTCTTTTCTTTCCTGACATAAAGTGCATATATTTGGTGATTATAAGAAAAAGTATGATAAAAAAAATTCTTTGTGTTGCATATACCCTTGTGATGGTGCTTCTATATGTAACAGGCTTGTGTCCTGTTTTTGTTAATAAAGTTTTTGTTGCGGTGTGGGTGGGGACGTCTGCCCCTTTAAAATGTACACTCTATACAATGTCTCTATGGCCCTGTCGAAGGCTATGTTTGAAACGCGTAGGCCATTTCACCTTGGTGCTATGTAATGTTTAAAATAAATTAATTCTTTGTAGAATTACCTCTTTGGTGGTGCCGTTTCCTTCTGTGCATGACGAGGTGTATGCTATGCGAGGGCGCTCCGACCGCTGCAGAAAGGGACTGTTTCACACACACACACACACACACATATATATATATATATAACTTCCACCCGATACTGCAGTTAGCGGTTCCCTGCCTGCGGCGTTGGTGCCTGCCAGCGGCAGCAGCGGCCACTTCAATATCCACAATAGGTCCCAGTAAACGCCCCAATCGGCGCGAACAAAGAAGGCGGCACACCAGGAGAAAGCACAATAATTTTATTGTGCACTACGTGAAGGACGACGCGTTTCGGCGTTAGCCTTTGACAAAGGCTAACGCCGAAACGCGTCGTCCTTCACGTAGTGCACAATAAAATTATTGTGCTTTCTCCTGGTGTGCCGCCTTCTTTGTTCGCGCCGATTGGGGCGTTTACTGGGACCTATTGTGGATATATATATATATATATATATATATATATATATATATATATATATATATATATATATATATATATATATATATATATATATATATATATATATATATACTTTTTACATTCCCAAAAAATGTTGTTGTTGCTATTTGTGTTGTTCCAAAATTCAATCAGCCTGAATCAGGTTTCTTCAACCAGTTGATCACAACCTACAAGTAGCTCCCAGACACCTTCAGAGTAGCTCACAGCCTTGAGTACATTTTTAAATAAGCACAAGGTCATATTTTAATTTTAAAGTTAAGGGAAGGCTGTGTTTATTTTACATTATTATCATCAGACTGCAGATAGCAGGGCCTGATAATGAGCAGTGCACAGTCAGATTTTTGAGCCAGGCAGGGGCTGGGTCACAGAGGTGAGCAAGTGAAGCACTGAGGTATATTACTCCTAAATAACAATAAATAATTTACAAACAGCAGGCCCCTTACTCCTAGTAGACAGTGTGCCATAAGCATAATGGAAAAACACAGCCTTTTTTTGTAATGACAGAAATTTAAAGTGCAGAGAAATGTTCCATATTATGAACGTTTTGGCTGACTATTTGTCTGCACTTTAAATTTCTCCCATTTAAGAAAAATTATTGTATGTTTGTGTTATACATGAAAAGATGCTATATATGGCGAGAGGTATGTCCTGTGCAGCAATTACATATGACATAGGCTCTCAGTCACCCATACAAATATATCCCATTCATACATACACATGTTCATACATCCTCAATAGTGTTTAGTTAAATCCATAGTATCTGGCGCTATGGACATTAGGCTTAAAGTCTATGAAGCTGGGCGTCGGGGTGTCTGGTAACAATGCGAAGTTTTTTAGCCTTCACTAGTTCATAATGATTTTCACTGATCAGAAATAGCTCTCACTGCAGAAAGTGTTGAAGACCCCTGGCCTAGATAATTTGACTGGCCTGGATTAGTAAATTTAGGACATGACAAGGAATAAGGGTACTCAACAAGTTACTACAAACGTGTTTTTTTTATTTTATCAGAATGAGAAAACAAAATATTGTGTTGTAACTTTTCACCAATGCTTGTGATTGATTTCTGAAAATTGTGTCACATCAATACAGGCAAACAAAAAGTCACAAAACAAATTTTGTTTCTTTGATTTCTTGTATCCATGTAGGTCAATGCCCATCAGAAGAAGACCTTATGTAAGGCCATTGCCAAGAAGGTGCGGACCCTGGGGTTCTACAAGTGGTACAGCATACATTGTCGCAAGAGGTGGGAGGACCTACGATGCTGGACCAAAAAGTAATCTGAAGTCCAGCTCGGGCAGTCCACCCAACATGAGAAGTACGTTTGCCGCACCCTGACCCCTAATGACCCGCATTCTTGCAGTGGCCTATCCGGAGCTTGATGGGCAGTTGAGAGCCCAACAGCAGCATCAAAGGGGTAAGTTCTTGTTGGAGTTTAACATGATAAATAACTATTTTTTTGAAACAGCAATGAATTATGGCATCAACATTAAGGTCAACACATGTCAAACGCACAAGAAGAGTTCTTGAAGGTGTAAGTTTTGCACAACGTGTATGATGATGTGTTTTATGCACGCACACAAGGCCCTCCACGACCTGGGCCCAAAGTACCTCAACGACCGCATGTCCTTCTACACGCCCACACGCCAGCTACGATCAACCAGCCACGCCCTCGCCACCGTACCACGCATCCGCAGAACCACCGCCGGAGGAAGATCCTTCTCCTACCTGGCGGCCAAGACCTGGAACTCCCTCCCCACTCACCTTCGGCGAACCCAGGACCATCTCGCCTTCAGGAAGCAGCTCAAGACCTGGCTGTTCGAGCAGTAACTTACCCCCTCCCCCAGCGCCTTGAGACCCTCCCGGGTGAGTAGCGCGCTCTATAAATGCCGTGATTGATTGATTGATTGATTTTATATATTAAATTGTGGAAAAAGATAACACCTGACTTCTGATCACTACCAAAGGACTGTTTTGAGCACACATGTCTACCTAAACAACAAATATACATGAGTTTATTTAATGTGATACGGGACAGTTGTACCAAACAGGCCATAAGTTATTATTGTGTCAGGTGTGAAGCTTCTTCACTATTGTGAATGATGTTACGTTAGCCCTATTACAGGGGACATAGCATAAAATGCACTTATGATACAGTGGATGTTCCAAACGTCACAGTGGTGTGTAGTCATGGGCGGTGAACTCCACTCCGTTCACCAAGTTTTCCGCGCTCCGTGGAGCACGCAGAGTTCCCAAAAACTTCGCTCCAGTTTTTTCCTCGCTTGCGCTCGCCAACGTCAAGTTGGTGAGTGCGAGCAAGGAAAATCCACCTCCTGACGAGATTTCTCAACGCGTGCGGTCGGATTTTCTCAACACGGATGGTCGCGACCGCTCGCGTTGAGAAACCTTCAGTTTGCATTGAGAAAGCTGGCGCTCGGGTAGAAAATCTACTCAAGTGGCAAGAAAAAAAAAGCAGCGCTCTCTTGTGCTCTGCGTGGTGCCATTCACACTGTAAAAGTTTATAGCGTGGGACAAACACCCAGCCCGGAAAATCAACGTAAATGGCATGACAAAATGCACTCTGCCACTTGCGGAACTCTGCATAGTTTGGCAGTGTTTTTTGGTCTGCGAACTCCGCCCAGGCCTAGTGGTGAGTTGGTATTATTACCAGACAAGAGTGAGCATGTGAGCCAAAATGATTGGAAACATCTGAATAAAAGGCTAACATTTTGATTTCAAACATATCCCAAATGTGTTTAGAATCAGAAATACAATTTAATTCATGTTAAAAGTGACAGATTTGCATGATGTCTTACTCCTTCACAAATGTGCATGTAAGCCAGTCTGTTTGTTAGTAAAATATTTTGATAGGCAAACAATTTTTAGAAAAAACAGACATGTATGTGAACACATTGGTTACAGAGTAACACATATCCACAAATATTTGTAAAATGTCCTTTGTCATGTCCAGATGATTAATCAATGATGAAGAAAAATAGGATACTTAAAGGGACTTTTGCACATGGAATGTTACGTCACATTTATGTTGAAGTATCCCATCTGGATAACTCACAATCAGCCACAACTCATGACTCATTAGGAAATTGTGGAAATCCATCAAGGTGTAATCTGTTGCATATTGTGCTTTGCATTTTTATTTTTGAAGTAAAAATGATATACAAATCAGAGTATGAAATATTTACTGTGATGTTGTACCAATTCTAGCCTAAAGTAAAAGACAGCATATTTAAAAAAAAATCACAATGGTAAAACAAACTGGAAATAACTTGCGATGTTTTGGAGTCAGATGTACAAATGTTTTTGCTCTGTACTGAAGTGAATTTGAAATGTATCAAGCCCTATTTATTTTCTTATGCTGTAGAAGTCATTTGTCAATACCACCCAAAAATATTTCTTCAAAAGCATAGGTATGTATACAGTACGTGATACATTGATAAGCATCTTCAGTACTGAATGAGAAGCAGCTTCAGTATTGAATCCATATAATATTATGAGCATTTGAAATATACTTAGGTTACTTGAAGTGTTACCATTGTGAAATGCCCAAACAAAGGAAATAGGCTTTCAGTTTATACAAATATTGGTACAACATTGCAGTATTTGATGACACACATTGATTCATAGTTTAATTTTTGGGCATGAATATAACTCAGCTCTTTTCTGCCTTGTACACACACTGTACAAAGGTATTTTTGCTTTATATCATTTTTAATGACATAAGTTCACTATTCTAAACTTCAAATCAGAACCATTCAGAGGTGTTAAACAGTTCCTGGAGAGAACTGACAATGGTGAAGCAAAAAGATCATAAATGATATAGGAGCAATAATGGTAAATTACAAAACTGAGACATTGGGCCAGATGTACTAACATTTTTTGCTGGCGCAAATGGGTTTTAGACCAGTTTGCGACCGCAACAAAATGTACTAATCCTATTTTGCGAGTCGCAAATCAATTTGTGACTCGCAAAATAGGATTAGCGACTCGCTATTAGGAAGGGGCGTTCCAAGGGCGTCCCTTCCTAATAGCGACTCCTGAAGCTATGTATGACTGTTTTGCGACCTCAATTCCGGTCGCAAAACAGTCACAGTTTACCACCCTTCACAGAAGGGTGGTAAACCACTTTCAAATGCCTTCCCCTTTGTGAGTGGCTATCAAAATATTTTTTAAGAGCAGGCAGAGGTCCCAGGGACCACTGCCTGCCCTTAAAAATATGAAACTGAAAAGTTTCAATTTTTATTTTTCAAATGCATCCCGGTTTCCTTTAAGGAAAATGGGCTGCATTTACAAAAAAAAAACTGCTTTATTTAAAAGCAGTCCCAGACATGGTGGTCTGCTGACCCCAGCAGGCCACCATCCCTGGGAGTGCCAGCCATTCCCAATGGTGCCAGCCATTCCCAATGGGGTCGCAAATTGCGACAGCCTCATTAATATGCATGAGGCTCGCAATTTGCGACCCCACAGGGAATCGCAAACAGTGTTCCAGACACTGTTGTGCATCCCAATTTGCGAGTGGCTAATTGCGAGTCGCAAATGCGACGCAATTTGCGAGTCGCAAATGCGACGCAATTTGCAACTCACAAATTGGTGGGTCGTACATCTAGCCCCAAATGTTTTCTGAAGAAGTTCCTGCCATGCATGGGATCATGATAAAAATTAACGAAAGTTTGAAAGCCTTAAGCAGGTGGAATCTGAAAAATTGAAAATGTTTAGAGAAAAAACATCATAATTACTTCTATTTACACAGATACAATTCAGGTTTTTGTATATGTCAACATTACACACATATGCATTACACATTGGTATGTTATTGCTTGTTGGAGAGATTTAAAAATATACGAGTCCTGAGCAAATGTTATCTTTTGGCTTGTCTGTTTACAAGTTAAAAGTAGCAGCTTTGATTCTGCCGATGACAGAGTTGATTTGCTTCGTGGTCAAGTGTCAGAGCAGCAGCATGACTTATATGATCAGGTCCATGACGGAATAGGAAGTGTGCAACAGAGAGAAGGTTAGTTTCTGCCTTATGTCCCTTCCAATCTGCCAACTCAGGTGTGGTTTCCCCGCCACAGTTGCGTTGGCAGGAAGGCACATCATGATTATGCCAGTGGAAAAACTGACTGTACTCCCTCCGACAGCCACTTTTGCCTATGGCGACGTCGACACGGGTAGAAAATTGTGACGGAGACGGTGGCACTCTGACGGTCCTTCGTCAATGAACCCGTCAGCATCTAAATAGAACGGGAGGACCGCCTATTTGGTGCACAGAGAATCCAACGGTAAATCAGCGGCAGGACAAATTCTGCAAAGATCTAAATCAGGCCTTATATCAGCAAAAATGGGGCTGTCAGTGCTCACATCAGCGCATCGCTGAAGCCAATAACAAGACAAACAGTGCAGCAGGTGCAGGATCCCCCGCTCTATCCCAGCTTCTTTTAGGCCTGTGCTTCTAGACCTATCAAGAAGCTGGTAGAGGGATTGAGGTGGGGCTTCCCCTTGTCAATCCTGCCCTTGCTGCTGCACCTGGCTTCTCGTTGGGAATCATGGCTTGCTGGTTCCATTGCCCAGCACCAGAATCCTACGTTGCTGCTGCCATGGAGCCTCCGAGTTGCCAGCTAAGTAAGCAAGATAGGTAAAGCAAAAATTTTATTATTTCTCTATGCAAGGGTGTATGTGTTTGTGAGTGACTGAGAACAAATGGTATTGAGTGAAAGTGTGTGTGTGTGTGGGTGGATGTGTGTGTGTTTGAGAGTGTCAATGAGAGTGAAAGTGAGAATTCAGAGTGTATATGAATAGGTGAAAGAGAGTACGAGGGAGTGATTGAAGGAGCATGAGTGTGTTAGAACAAGTGATTGATTGGAGGTTGTGAAAGTGAGTTGTAGGAGTAACTATCAATGGTGCAGCAGATGCAGTTGCACCAGGGCCCAGAGTTAGTGAGTGTTTGTAATTTTGTTAGTGATTGAGAATGAGAACCAGTGAGTATGAGTACCTTTGTATGTGAGTAACAGTGAATGGGAGAGAGTAGGAGTGAGAATAAGCAAGTGAGAGAATGTGAATTAGAGGGAGGGGAAAGAGACTAAAATCCCGATTAGGACCACCGTTGTGGGGGTAGGAAGAAGTACGCCAAGCCGGCGGCATCCCGACCGCCGCATTATGAACTTACCTCTAGGCTGGCGGTGTTGCAGCAGTGGTGCCACGGTGGTGGCATGCTTCGGCTCATAGAAAGAGCCTGAATCACATGCCCACGCAGTGCAGCGCCACTTGCACATCGAGTGCACTGTGTACCATGCACCATGTTGTGCATGGCACACAGTGCACACAGAGGGGGGCACATGTGCCCCATGCACAGTCCGCAATGAGCAAAATCACCCTGGGGCTCTGTTTGGGGCCCTTTCACTGTCTTTCTGCCGGCCCTTTCATGGCAGGATCCCCGCTATGAAAAGGTCGGCAGAAAGGCAGGTTGTGATCAGCACTGTGGTGCCGGTATCACCACTGCCCAGGATCCAAGATCCTGGAGGTTGCTGCAGTCTTGTGGAGGTCCGATTGCCCTCCTTGTAATTGGGCCACTGAGGAGGTGGCGGTCGGACTTCCACCAATGGCATACTCATAATCAGCTCCCTTGGACCAGATTATCAAAAATGTCACACAACGCAGCGCAGCACCCAAAGTTGAGGCATCCCATGAGAGGGAGATAGCAGTAAAGCACAAAATCTACAAAGATATGGCACTATCCTGCTCTCTCCCAAGCACTGGTACACAATTAGGCTGCCCAGCACCACACACACACCTATGCGCTATAGTGCATAGGTGCCTGCGTGAGTCTGTCATTGGTACTGTACTGGAAGGCTGCCATTTCAGTACAAAATACTATACTTTAACTAACTTTAAAACTTTTCCCACTTCAAATGTGTGCTGTACAGTGCAGTACATATGAACATTGGGAAAAGTTAGGAAAAATAAACCATTTCTCCTTTTTAACGCCTGCTTTCAAGTGGTGTTTATTTTTTAGCACAAAACACTGTCTACTATTGATAGTAGATAGGGTTTTACCTCAAAAGCCATGGGTCCTTGCATGGAAACTCCCATATAGCACCAATGGAACGCCCCCTTGATGCACAGTAACATAAAGCAGTGCTTTGAGCGGCTTTGCATTACTTTCAGGCAACTTTCCAGCGCTAAACAGGTTTTGCACTGGAAAGTAAATTGGAAAAAAAATTGGGCAGGTTTGCATCCCTTTTATGACACAAAAGCAGCGCAAATCGGTTGTTAATCTGGGTCTAAATGTGGGATGAAGTGAGTATGAGTTATTACGCCCCACCACTTTTTAAGATCACCAGTTGCCACTGATGCCAATACTAACTGACGAGATAAGGCCTGAGCTGCAAACTTTGGAACTGGGAAATGAGGTTTGGAACTCAGCATCAAGTCAACATCATGTGATCTTGGGCAAATCACTTAGGGCCTGATTTAGATCTTGGCGGAATCGGTCCCACCGTCGTTTTTCCATCAGATTCCCCACCTGCCTAATAGGCGGTCCACCCGCTCTACTTAGATGCTGCCAGGTCGATGGACAAAAGACTGTCGGAGTGCCGCCGTCTCTGCCAGATTTGTTCACCTGCGTCAACGCCGCCATAGGCAAAAGCAACTGTCGGAGGGAGTTCAGCCAGTTTGTCCACCGGACCAATCAAGATGCGCCTTCCCACCGGTGTAACTGTGTCGGGAAAAGCTCCAAACCTGAATTGGCGGATTGGAACAGATATAAGGCCGAAACTTACCTTCTTTCTGTTTCACACTTCCTTTTCCGTCATTGAGCCGATCAACCAAGTCCTGCCTTTGCTGCTGCTACTTGACCACAAAGCAAATCAACACCGTTGTCGCCGGAATCGAAGGTAAGCTTCTATTATAACTTATTACCTTTTGATCTGGACTCATGTATGTTGAAATGGGTCTTACAAGCAATAACATACCAACATGTAATGCATATGTGTGTAATGTTGTTGTTTAAGAAATTTAAAGAAATGCACCTGTATAATTTAATTGTAATTTTAAATTTGGTGCACGTTGCCTTCATGATATTGGACACTTACACAAAAATAGACATGAATCCAAAAATCAAAAACTGAATATACATGGTGTGTTAACTTAATGTTCCTAAACTATAAAATCATAAACATATGCATTGCACATTAGTGGGATAATTTAAATGTAATATAGCCTTATCCAGCATTTAAGGGCCCGCTCCAGCGTTTCGAGAGCCTTTAACAAGGGAGCGGGACTTTAATGTCGGTATAGCCCAGCTACGAAGGGCTATAAGGCTATTAGAACATTCTGCCACTAGAGGGCAGAATGTTCTAACAAATAAAATATAGGCCTCACGGAGCCCGAGGGGACTGAAAACCCCTCGGGCTCCGTGAGGCCTTTGTTCACAGCAACAGCTGTGAACGACAACGTTGGAATATTGGAGCTCCGGGCTTCTACCAGCCATTAGAAGTTCGAAGCACTCCATTGTTTTCAATGGAGCTCCCAACATTCCAATGTTCTAATATAATGTAGAAATTGCACTTGACAAGGTGAAAAGTTTGTTTTAAAATAACTGCAAAATCAATGTTAGTTCCAAACTTTAATCAATTAATTTATGTATCAATTTTACATTTCCCCTTGTCTAGTACATTTTCCTGTATTTTAATAAAAGTTATTTGTGTCATTATTATTTTAAGGTGCAATGCACATGTGTTTATTTTCATCACTTATCAAGTACAAATAAACTCATCTGTAATAACACTTAAAAAATGACAAATCTGTTTGTTGATGTAAGTGTCCATCATCATGATGAATGCTTGTACCAAATTTTAAATGTCCATCACATACTTTTATTACTAGTGTATGGACTTTACAAATTAGACAATTAAAAAAACGGTTGCATTTTATGTCATAATTTTAAGTTAAAATATGTAAATCACGTTTTTATCATTAACAGTTCTAGGAATCAATGAACACTAAATGAAAAATCATGTCAGGACAAACTTTGTGAAATTAAAATATGCTTTATTAAGAAATAAGATACTTCTCTCAAATCAATATTTAAATGCAAAACATAAAACAGTAAGAGAAGTAAATGTCACAAAGACATGACATCAGAGTGTTGCCCAAACTTGCCTCCTAAACAGACTGCCAAAGGGGAACCTCTTCAGGAAGGGGCATCTAATGGGCTGAGAGCAGACACTTAAAGGATCTTTCTTAGGAGGGGTGCTTTGGGTTTCACTGGGGTTATGGCCAAGTAAAACATGAATTCAGGAGGAGGAGTACCGGTAGCAGGGGTGGGGGTGATTGGATTTGGGAGGTAGAGGGAGCTGCAGTGTGTGATGTGTGTTTCTGTTGGTTTTGCAGTTGCAAGTGGGTCTGGTGTATGTTGTGTATGTTTGTGCGTTTGTCCGCTGGCAGGTCTATGTTGTTCAGGTGACTGTGTGGGTTAGTGTTTGGTGGGTATTAGTTTGCATGAAGGTGTGCTTACGAGTGAAAGTTTTGCTTTGGATGAGTGTGCTATTGAGGTGGTTGGTGTGGTTGTAGCACCTGTGGGTGTATGTTTTGCAGTTGCATGAAGGTCTCGGGTATGTTTGGATGTGTGTGGTTTCTCAGGTGTTTTGTATTCGGGTGAGTGTGTTTGTGTTTGGTGGGTGTTGGTTTACATGTAGATGTGTGTTTAGATGAGGCTGCTGTTGAGGTGGTTGGTGTGGTTGTGGTGCTTGTGGGTGTGCTGGTGGTCATTGGTGTGCTGGTGGTTGAGGGTGTGCTAGTGGTTGTGGTGCTGGTGGTTGTGGGTGTGCTGGTGGTTGTGGGTGTGGTGGTAGTTATGGGTGTGGTAGTGGTTGTGGATATGCTGGTAGTTGTGGTGCTTGTGGGTGTGCTGGTGGTTGTGGGTGTGGTCGTGGTTGTGGGTGTACTGGGGGTTGTGATGCTTATGGGTGTGGTGGTGTTGGTGATCCTTGTGCGTGTGGTGGTAGTTTTGGTGATTATGGGTGTGGTGGTGGTTGCGGTGTCTGTGGATGTAGTGTCAATAGTGTCTGTATGTTGTTTGGGTGTTTGCTTATGCTTCTTTTTGTGTTTATGTTTATATGTGTGTGTGAGTGTGCTGCTTGTATGTGTTGGAGTGGATGCCTGCAAAGAATTGAGGGGTATATTCACAAGAACGTGTGATAATTACCGCAAGAGTAGCGCAACGCAACTTTCAGCATTGCAGCCTATCGCGGGAAATAAACCCCGTGACAACGTGGAATTCACAACACGGCGGTAGCATGCGATAGTTGGCCGACACTGCGGCCAATGCTCGCGATACACCCACCTCGACGGAGATAAAAACACAAACCACAACGCAGAAAAAGCTGCGATGGGCCAAAGCGTGATAAGAAAACAGTGACAACCAGTGCGAGGGCAGCAATACACATGCGCAATGCGGGAAAAAGCACAAGAACAGCATACGGAAAATGCCACAGAACAAAATACATCAACAGCGGAGTACCACGGATGCACCCTGGCCAACTGCAGAGGACAACATGCACACCACAACAACCAAGCACCGTGGAAGAACAGAACCTACAGGCACACCGCATGAAAGAGACCAGTGGCAGACAAATCAGAGCCGCAGGAGCGACACACCCACCGTGTAGCATACGCACATAAGCAGAAGTGCCACTTGACATTGACAACATCCCGGTACAAACAGAAACACCTCCACAACTGAACACAGGACACAACTGTTTCGGAAAATGTGCACAACCTGGCAAATCACATCTGAAACCCCAGGGATATGTAACATGACAATGTACAATTCCAACCTGCAACCTGCAAATATGTTTTATTCACACATGCAGTGCAATTGGACATCTACTACTGTCCCATGAATGCCACGGACGGTCACAATGTGATGTGCTCATGAGAAGTAAGTGTCAATGATGGAGTCCCTACGGGCCATTCCTGCCGCAGCTGCAGTGGGATGTGGGCTACCTGCCCCATCACCACCATCATCGTCCGGTACCTCTGGAACTGGGATCCATGGGGCCCTGGTGCGAACACAGATGTTGTGCAACACACAACATGCAACGATCATCTTGCACACGACGTCCGGGCTGTACAGGAGCTTCCCACCAGTGCCGTCCAGGCACCTGAAACGTGACTTCAACACGCCAAATGTGCGTTCAACGATGCCCCTGGTGCGTATGTGGGCCGCATTGTACTGCCTCTGGGCGGGTGTGTTCGGGACCCGGAGGGGTGTCATCATCCAAGGGCAGAGTGCATATCCTTGATCACCTGTGACAGTGCAGGGAGAAAAGAGTCAATACTTGGTTCGGCAGGATGTGATGGCAGGCCCACCAATTCAGTGACGCCTGTGCTGGCTGTGTGTGGGGTGCGTGTAAGCCAGCACTCAGGGAGTAGCTGGTGCTGGCAACTACACCAACAGTCATCAGGCACACAGACATGCAATGTCAGAACTACAAGGGGGGATGACTCGAGTCGCACAGGGCTAGTCGCCCCAGATGCACAGCGGCCAACACGGGTCCACCGTCACGGGACGCTGACCTGCGGGAGACTGGGGTAGGGTCATGAGGGCAGAGCAGTGCCTCAATTGTGTCATGGCTGCATTCCGCATCTCCACACGTTCAGCTGTTGTGTGGCTGTGGTGTCATGTGATGTCTGTATTGGGTGCAGGGGTAGCCCAGGATGACCATGGAGTGGTGTAGTCGTGTCTGGTAGGTGGTCGTGTAGTTTGACATGTCGGATGTGGTTTGGTCACGTGTGCATCCCCACAGTTGTGCTTTGTGCGTTGGTGGCTGTGGGATGTGTGGTGTGTTTATTTGGTACTTACCAACGAGCAGTCCCGTTCCATATGTGCCATCCTGGAAGCGCTGGTTGATGATAGACTGTCGGAAGATGAAGGAATCATGGCGACGACATTGGTGAAGAGTCCCCGGTGGTCCACTATTGCCTGCACATTGATGGAATGCGTGTGCTTCCTGTTGCGGTAGTGGTGTGCAGTATCCGCAGGGGGCACAAGTGGGACATGTGTGCAGTCGATTGCCGCCAACACGGCCGGGAATCCGGCTCTGGCGTAGAAGCCTTGCTTAGTCTCCAGCTGTTCCTGCGCAGTGTTGGGAAGTGAAGGTACTGGGGTATGAAGCTGATGATGGCATCCAGGACAGGTGTGATGAACTTTGATAGGGCTGGCTGTGAGACCCCTCCGACTCTGGCAGTTGTTGGTTGGAAGGTACCAGAGGCCAACAGGTGCAGCACTGCCAGCAGCTTTGTCTGCGGAGGGATGTTTGTTCTCCGCTGTGTTGGGACCGTCAGCCTGTGGGCGATGTGGGTCATGATGCGTAGGATGGTTGTCCTTTTGAGCCTGTAGTGGGCAATGACTTCCACGGGCGTTAGGTCTGTGAGAGTGGTGCGTTTTCGGTAGGTCCTCTTTCTTACTCTACGCTGCCTCTGTGGTGGTCCGGGGGGGGGGGGTCCGGGTCCTGGGGGTGGTGGCGGTCCTGGGGGTGGTGGCGGTGGTGGCGGTGGGTGTTGTGGCCCTGTTGGGGCTCCGAGCTGCATGATGAGTAGCTCCATGGCGTCGTTTGTTCTTCAGGTATGGCTGTGTGCGGGGCTCCGTTGCCTACTGCAGGTAGACGTCCGTCTTTACACCTGCTTGAGACAGGTGTTAAATACCTGCGGCTACCGCGGCTTATCGCCTGTTTTTGGTTCGCTTCGCAGTTCTGTCAGTTCGTTGTGAAAGTGGTGTTGTTGTTTTTTCGTGTGTTTTTGCACGGGAACGCCTACTCTGCATCTCATTAGGGTTAGTTGGTGGTGTCCGCCGTGGTGTTAGATTTTGGGGCAGTTATCGCGGGAATACTGGTGTTGTCTGCAGTTTGCACCAGCTTGTGAATGGGGTGTTAAATCTATCTCCACTTTTGTTGCGTTACGGTGGAGATAAATCGGAGTTGAATCCTTGTGAATATGCCCCTGAGTGTTGTTGGGATAGGGGAGGGACTTTGGAATTGAGATGAGGAAGGGACCTGAGTTGGGGCACAAGGTTGGGCTGTTTGGAAGGCTGAGGTCAGTGAGGAGGCTAGTCCTGCAAATGATTTCTGCAGGCCAGACATAGCACTGTGAGTGGCATCCAGGTATGCTACCATTTGTTGCATTTGGCAACTAAAGCCCTGGATGCAATTCAGGAGTGCAGTCTGGTCCACAGAGATGCTGCATAAGAGTTCAAGAGCCTCCTCACTCAGTGCAGCTGGGGTGACAGGGGCAGAGGGTGAGGTGCCTGTGGCGAAGGAGGCCCAAGCCCTTTTAGGGGGGTGGGCTTGGCCAACTGGGGCTGGGAGCAAGAGGGAGGGTGGAGATGGGTTTTCGGGTAGCAGACAAGGAGGCGGGTGGTACAGTTCTTGTAGGGTCTGCCACAACCAGGGACTGGTCACTTGTAGAGGCCTCTGAAGATGTTGATGAGCTAGTGGCCTCTGTTCCAGTCCCCTCACCTTCCATGCCACTATGCCAATTGGTGTCCGTAGTCTCACCACCGGAAACACAGCAGCCAGCTGCTTCCCCACCTTTGTGGCTACTGTCCCCTTCGCCTGCTCCTGAAGATGCTGAAAAGACATATACAATAGTTTTATTGTATCTGTGTAAATAGAACTGATCATGAATGTTTTTCTCAAAACATTTCCCACATTTTCAGATTTCACCTGCTTCAAAGCTTCAAACTTTGGTACATTATTATCATTATCTCATGCATGTAGGGAACATCTTCAGAAACCATTTGGTCAAATATTTGAAAATTCCCATTATTGCTCCTATATCATTTATGATCTTGTCTCTTAACCATTTTATATTCACTCCATGAACTGTTTAACACCTCTGAATGGTTCTGATTTATTGTTTAGAATAGTGAACTTATGTCACAGAAAATGATATAAAGGAAAAAGACCTTTGTAGAGTGTGTGTACAAGGCAAAAAAAGCTGAAATATATGTATTCATAAAAATTCAATTATTAAACAATGTCTGATAGCCATTACTGCAATGCTGTACCAATATTTGTAGAATCTGAAAGCCTGTTCCCTTTGTTTTGGGCATTTCATAATGGTAATACTTACTTCAAGTAACTTCAGTATTTCTCAATTGTCAAAAATATTAAATGGAATCAGTACTGAAGATGCTTATTAATGTATCATGCCCTGTGTATTAACCTATGCTGTAGAAAGAAATAAGAAACAATTTTGAGGGATTTGCAAATGACTTCTGCAGCATAAGTAAATACATAGGGCTTGATATATTTCTAATCCACTTTAGTACAGAGCAAAAATATTTTCACATTTGACTCCAAAATATCTTAAGTTATTTCCAGTCTGTTTTCCCATTGTGAACATATTATACAAATATGCTGGCTTTCACTTTAGGCAAAAATTGGTACAACATCACAGTAAATATTTCATACACTGACTCATATACAATTTTTGATTAAATAATTAAAATGCAAATCAGAATATGCAACAGATCATACCTTGATGCAGTCCACCAATTTCATGATGAGTCATGAGTTGTGACTGATTTTGAGTTTTCAACCTGGGATACTCCAACATATATGTGACGAACATTCCATCTGCAAAAGTCCTTTTAAATATTGTCCTTTTGTTCATTATTGATTTATCAACTGGACATAACAAAGGAAATTTAAAAAATATTTTTGGGATATGTGTTACTCTATCACCAATGTGTACACATTCCTGTCTGTTTTTTCAAAAAATGAATGTCTATCATAATCTTTTTTTTAAAAACAGACAGGCTTTCATGCACATTTGTGAAGGAGTAAGACATCAAGCAAATCTGTCACTTTTAACATAATTTAAATAGCCTTTTTGATTCAAAACATATTTATGAGATGTTTTTAATAACAAATGTAGGCATTCAATCCAATGTGACTAGTCATTTTGGCTCACATGGCCACTATTGTTTGTTTATAAAACCAACTCACCAATGTGATGTTTGGAACATCCACTGTATCAAAAGAGCATTTAATTCTATGTCACCTGTAATAGAACTAACGTAACATCCTTCACAATTGTGACGGATCATCACACGTGACACAATTATAACTTGTGGCCTGTTTGGTACAAGGGTCCATCATAACACCTAAGAAACTCAAGTATATTTGTTGTTTAGGCAAGCTTGTGTCTGCTCAAACAGTCCTTTGGTACTGAACATAAATATAGTGGAATCATTTCCCACAAATTCATATACAAAACACATCATCATACACCTTGTGCAAAACTTACACCGTCAAGAACTCTTCTTGTGCATTGGACATGTGTCAACCTTTATGTTGATGCCATCATTTGTTGCTGTAACAGAAAATAGTTAAGTAACATGAAAAACTCCACAAATAACATATTCCCTTGATGCTGCTCTTGGGCTCTCAACTGCCCATCAAGCTGGGAATAGGCTACCGTAAGTATGTGGGCCATTCGGGGGGGTCAGTGTACGGCGCACAAGCTTCCGCTGTTGGGAGGACCTGCCAAGCTGGACTTCAGCTGACTTTTTGGTCCAGCATCATAGGTCCTCCCACCTCTGCCTGCAATGGATGCTGTGCCGCTTGTAGACCACCAGGGTCCGCACCTTCTTGGCAATGGCCTTTCAGATTGCTTTTTTTATGGGTGTTGACCTATATGGATAGAGAAAAAGAAAGAAAACAAAATTGTTTTGTGACTTTTGGTTTGTTTGTATTAATATAACACAATTTTGCGAAATCAATCACAAGCATTAGTAAAAAGTTCCTACTGCATTTCCTTTTGAAAAAATGTACTACAATTAAACAAAATTGTAGTAACCTGTTGAGTACCCTTATCCCTTGTCATGTCCTTATCTTACTAATCCAGGCCACTGACATCATCTAGGCCTGGGGTATACAACATTTTCTGTAGTAAGAGCTACTCCTGATCAGTGAAACTCATCGTGAACTACTGAACGCTAAACAACTTGCGCATTGTTACCTGACAACCCCACACCCAGCTTCATTTACTTTAAGGCTAATGTCCATAGAGCCACATACTATGGTTTGAACAACATACTATGACTAAGGGAACTATGAAAGGGCTGCCATGTGTGTCAGTGAGAGTGCAGTATTTTTGGGATGTATGAACATGTATGCGTTTGAATAGGACATATCTGTATGGGTGACTGAGAGCCTGTGTCATAAGTACTTGCACCACAGGATATACCTTTTGCCATATGTGCCACTGTTACATGAATAACACAAACATACAATTTAATTTTTTTAAATGGGAGAAATTTTAAATGCTGAAAAATGCTCAAAAAGTTCATCATATGGAACATTTTTCTATACTTTAAATGTCTCTCACTAAACAAATGGCTGCATTTTTCCATTATACTTATGGCACAATGTATACTGGCCACTGGGAGTAAGGGTCCTGCTGCTTGTAAATGTGACACTTTGAAATGGGAAAAAATTGAAATGAAGAGATAACTTACTCATTAAGTTAACTTTTCATTTTCTCCCATTTAAAAGAATGCATTCAGAAACATAATTTTGTTCACAGCTCCAATATTGAGTTGACCAGAACTTTTATTTCAGAGTTATAAACCACAGTGCTCCAGTTGTCTACCTGTGTGACCCAGCCCCAGGGTGGGGCATGAATCAGACTGCCCACACTATAATGCCCTGCTTTCTGCAGCCTGATGATAATATTGTAAAATGAACATAGCCTTCCCTTAACTTTTAAAGGAAAATATGACCTTGTGCTTTTTTAATAATGAACTCAAGGCTGTGAGCTACTCTGAAGGTGTCAGGGAGCTACTGGTAGCTCACAATCGAATGTTTGGAGACACCTGATCTAGGCTGAGTGATTAGTGGGATAATACAGCTAGCAAAGATCAATTTCATTTGGTATGAAAAACAATATATAGATATGCAATTTGTATAGAAAATAATGTGTTTTCCAAATTAACATGATGATAATTTTGTTGAATCCACATGAAATTATCAAATCTACAGAGCGTTCAAACATACAATCACACACAAAACGCAACTGGAATATTTTCCATAGATTGATCAGTGATGAAAGAATCGATCCTTTAATTGAACCTCTTGGATATCCAAAGATATTGGATTAGACGCCTCACTTACTTGATCGTGACTTGCTTCATCATCGGCGCCTATCCACACCCTCTTAGGATGGTACCACCAGGACGGACTCAACCAAAGATGGAATGGGAGTTCTCAGATAAATCAAAACTGGACAAGCAGGGATCCAGGTGAAAAGTATATCGTTAAAAATATCTACAAGTATAGCCATCAGTTTCCTTTTATTCACAGGGTACCTGGGATATGGTTAATAGGATGTTTTGAGCTTTTTTTTTTAAGACAATTGTTTAACTAAACCTACCTTCTTTCTGCCAACATGTTTCGGCCCCCGCTTAGAGGTAGTTCGGGTCTGGGGCCTTCGTCAGGGCTGTGAAAATCCCTGCTTGACTATGCATGCACACCATGCATACTCATGAGGCCTAAGGCTCTCACCTGTATCGGTCATCTGCTCTTGGGAATTTTCTACAATACAAAAAGGGGTTGGTGAGGTTGAAGGAGGATCATAAATTTAATTCTCTGTACAAATTGAAACTATGCGTTGTCTACACAGGTCCCTATAAATAAACATTTTCGGGAATTATAATGTCCATGTTTATCTTGCTTTGAGAGCCATGTGGAAGGGAAAGGGAGTGGGGAAAAAGGTTTGGGGGGGGGGGAGAACACCTCCCTGGGTATACAAAGGGAGATTGTGCTTCCAAATGTCCTCAGTGTGGGTACAATCTGATTGTTCCTATATCTGCAGAGTAATTTGTTCACTGTTCTTTTTAGGTTAACAAATATTTCTTGTTCTAGGGACCAACAGTTGTCATCGATGTATCCTATAATTTTGATACACTTTTAACAAACAACCCTTGTGCACAAAGTGTTCAGGTGACCAATGTGCGAAAAGAAGTGGGAAAAAAAAATGTTTTTGACGTTGTCATGCTTACCCTCGATTTTGGGTTTTCAAAATTCATGCGGTCCTGGAGAGTGGTGCCGTTTTATTGTCACACTCTTTATAGGTGAAAGTTATTCATTAGAGTGAAATAAAGCACTTCATTCATATCACACAGCCAATCCAATTTAATTGTACCAAATCCTGGTATCTCTAGTATCTCTA
Source organism: Calotriton arnoldi (assembly GCA_963921515.1). Taxonomy (NCBI): domain Eukaryota; kingdom Metazoa; phylum Chordata; class Amphibia; order Caudata; family Salamandridae; genus Calotriton; species Calotriton arnoldi. The sequence goes on from CAWUFW010007961.1 coordinate 831,802, forward strand.
AGGAGTTGGTTTTTTATCCCTGGAAAGCTTTAGAATGTATTAGACTGCTATTGTTTGTTTAGAGAACCGCGTAAATGGGGTTTCTGATGTGGTTCAGTTTTTTACTTTACCGTGCTGCCCATACATAGTTAGAGACTTAATTTTATAAAATATTTCTAGCGGGCAATGTACCCAGGTCTAGTGCTTGTGTACACCCACCTCCTGTAATATATGACTAAAGTATGTCTAGTGGCCGAATTTTTCGGGTTATAGTTTACTTGCCGTGGTGGTCTAAAAATCTTTGCTTTAGGAAAAGCGTTGTTTAGGCAGCAGAGGGGGTTTATTTATTGTACTTTATACATGTGGTAAACCAAGTTTGTAATCCCAGGTAAGTAATGTGTCCTGACTTGGTGCCGCTGATGCTGTAAAGGCATACTTTCTCATACCCGCCCTTTCGTGCAGGCTCAATCATCCATGTAAACATGCATACACTTACTTCGTCAAAGTACGAGCACCACATGAGTACCTATGCTTCTCCTTGTCTGCCTCCGAGTGCCGGACTGATTTCGGGAGGCAGTATAAGTAGGGGCAGCAAGTTCCTCAGAGCGTCCCTGATGACGACATAACGGCAACGTCATAGGAAAGCTGGGATTCATAGTCCTGTTTCCTTTTTTGGAGCTATTGCCTCTGAATCAGTTAATGTGTTAGGGAAAACATTTGAGGACATGTACCCTTTATGAGAAACAAACAATAGGGGTGCCTCTTGGGAAAAATGATATCATTCAGCCTAATGGTCTGCGCCTTTTGCCCGACATTATTATAGAGCAAAGGCGATATGAGCTTAACTTTGGGATGTGTTTAATTGTTAGGAATCGGAATTCCTTTTTCTTCTCTCTTTCTTCCTGTTTGCTTATAGACAGTTTAGTGTATTTAAGTGAAATTAGATGAATCCTCTTTGTATATTGTTTATTTTTCATATACAGTCCTTATCACTCTAGGGCCTACTAGGGGCAGTTGATGACTTGCTGCTAGTATGTACTTATCTTGATGTTTATCACTTTATGTCCTAGAAAAGGGACATAGTGGGTTGAAGGGGTGTGGACTAGTACCTTCTTTTGGTTTGTGTCTGATGTTCGTTTCATGCACCGAGTGGCCCATCTTTTATCATGACAGTTGTGTCCATGGGATCTCCTCGTTCAGCCTGAATGTCGTACTCGATAGTCTGTAGATCCATCTCTGTTCGTTTCTCAATAGTTGCTTTTCACTTGCTGTAGGTGGTAACCTCTCTATTACAGCCCAAGTGAAGTCATTCTCTGAGTGCCCCTCCAATAGGAAGTGGTGCATCATCTTTGTGATAGTTTTTTTGCAGCGAAAGGTGCTTTTGTGTTCGTTGATGCACAGATTCACCTTTCTTTTGGTCATGCCAATGTACTTCAGCCCACATTTGCATGTAATTACGTATACCACATTTGTGCTATTGCAATTCGTGTGTTTGTATAGGATCCAAGGTGTGCGTAGACCCAAGTCTAACTCTTTGGTTGCCTTTGTAAGAGTCCGTGTTGATTTTTCTTTCCATTTTGGCCTTGTGTGTCCGAGTAGGTCCTTCAGTGCTCTCCCACTTCTAAAGGCGAACATCGGTTTTTCAAGGTTCAGAGCGGCTGATGTTAAAATGTTCCAGTGCCTTAGGACTATCTTCTTCATCGTGTTTGCATGTGTTCCGTGTGTGGTAACACAAACCAGTCTATTGGTTTGTGGTTTTTTAAAGGTTTCCAGCAGGGATTCTCTCTGATTATTTCTGGCTCTTTTCCAAGCCTTTTTTTATCAGGTGCCGAGGGTACAATTTGTCTTCCAGTTTGCCTGTAAGGAGAGCTGCATGGCTGTCGTAGGTGGATTTTTCGATGCAGTTTCTCCGAAGCCTAAGAAATTGACCCACTAGTAGATTATCCCTTAGGCCTTTTGGGTGAAAGCTGTCATACCAGAGTAGAGTGTTCGCATCTGTGGGTTTGTAGAATACCTCAGTTATAAGGGAGTTATTATCTGCCCAGATTTTGAGGTCCAGGAAGGTTATCATATCCTTGCTAATACATTAAGGGAAGCCTCCTGGGGTATTCTCGTATAAAGGCCCTCAACGTCAAAAGTAACAAATAGGTCTGTTGATCGGTCAAAGGCATGGTCCTGTAACATCACCAGGACTTCTTTGGTGTATTTTATATAAAAGGGCATCTTGATCACCAAGGGTCTCAAAACATGATCTGTGAATTTTGACAGGGGTTTAAGGATGGATCCAATACCGGATACTATTGGTCTGCCCGGGGGTGGAACTTTCACTTTGTGTATTTTTGGGAATATATAGAATTAAGAGCCTTGGTTTCACTAACAATGAGGCAATCAGCTTCTTTTTTTGTAAATCAACCATTCTCTTTTGCTTTGTTTACCATGATTTCGATGTCACTGGTGATTTCGTTGATTGGGTCTCTTGTCAACGTTTTGTAGTTCCTTTGTTAACCTAGTAACTTGAGGCATTCACTGCGATACATTTCTTTGGGCATGATCACTGTCGCCCCACCTTTATCTGCAGGTTTAATTACAATGTGTTCCATGTTGGCGATTTCTTTGATTGCTTCCTGTTCTGCTTTTGCTAGGTTGTTGAACGCATTTATATCCTGGTCCCTTAGCTTATCGATTTCAAGGATCACTGCTTTTTCAAAGGCCAGTATGGCTGGAGGCATCGTATGGCTAGGTGGGCTGAATTGAAATTTCTTCTTCAGTCCAGTATTAGTATCTTCACTAGCTCCGGGTGGGGGTTGACCTTTGAAGAAAACTCAGAGTCTTATTCCTCGGAAGAATTCCACACTTCGATTGAACAGGTCTGAACGTGGTGTCGGGATAAACCCTAATCCTTTGTTAAGGATTAGTTTCTGAGGGCCTGATTCACAGAACTAACTTACGTCAAAAACGTAAAGTTAGTACTTTTTGGTATTCACAGAATACACTTACTCATTTCGGTATTCACAGAAGTTAGGAGTCCTAACTTTAGGACTCCTAAATGCCTTCTGTGAATACCGAAAGTCTTAAAGTTAGGATTTTTCTCAGTTTAGGAGTAGTAAAGTTAGGACTCCTAACTTTAGGACTATTAAATGCCTTCTGTGAATACCGAAAGTCTTAAAGTTAGGATTTTTCTCAGTTTAGGAGTAGTAAAGTTAGGACTCCTAACTTTACTACTACGGGAGAGCCGCGCTTCTCTCGTTGGCGGCCTCACGCAGCTTCCACCCTCCGTTGGGGGGCCCGGTCCCACCCGGACCCCTCATGGCAGGTGAGTTGTTGCAGCTCGGGGAGCCCACCCCCGTCTGCTCCGGCCCGGTCCCACTCAGGCACCCTGCATTCACGATCGTTAGAGAGCAGCTCCCGCCGGCTCCCCGACTGCCCAGCACCCTCGCGTGCTGCAGTGGGAACCAGCACCTCTGTTCTGGTCTGCCCGCACAGCGGCTGCCACTGGTCCCCCGGACCTCGGGGGAGTGCGACGGCACTCACCCCGCCTTCCTCCTGCAGCAGGGGAGTGCGGCGGCACTCCCCTCCCTTGCGGGGCACACCGGGGCCCGGAGTTGCGGATCCCGGGCCCCCAGGGAGGTCTTCACGGGGAGTGCGACGGCGCTCCCCGGCTTCAGCTGCTGGGAATAGGCAGTCTTCACGGGGACATACTTTAGTCAAGGATTACAGGAGGCGGGCGTACACAAGCACTAGACCCGGGTACATTGCCAGCTAGTAATGTTTTATAAAATTAAGTCTATAACTATGTATGGGCAACACGGTAAAGTAAAAAACTAAACCACACGAAAAACCCCATTTACGCGGTTCTATAAACAAACAATAGCAGTCTAATATGTTGAAACGACCCCGGCAGTTTTGATGAACACAAATGATACCAAGTACTGGCCTCTGGCGGGAGCTTTCCAGGTATGAAAAACCAACTCCTTGGAGATGCTAGAGATACCAGGATTTGGTACAGTTAAATTGGATTGGCTGTGTAATATGAATGAACTGCTTCATTTCACTCTAATGAATATCTTTCACCCATAAAGAGTGAGACAATAAGACGGCAGCACTTTCCTGGACCGCATGAATTTTGAAAACCCAAAATCGAGGGTAAGCATGACAACGTTAAAAATTCTTTTTTCCCCACTTCTTTTCTCACATTGGTCGACTAAACACTTTAGCCACAAGGGTTGTTTGTTAAAAGTGTATTAAAATTATAGGATACATCGATGACAACTAACTGTTGGTCCCTAGAATGAGAAATATTTGTTAACCTAAAAGAATAGTGAACGAATTCCTCTGCAGATATAGGAACAATCAGATTGTTGTACCTACACGGAGGACATTTGGAAGCACAATCTCACTTCTGTATACCCAGGGAGGTTCCCCCCCTTTTTTCCCCACTCCCTTTCCCTTCCACATGGCTCTTAAAGCAAGATAAGCATGGACCATTATAATTCACGAAAATGTTTATTTATATGGACCATGTAGACAATGCGTAGTTTCAATTCGTACAGAGAACTATATTTACGATCCTCCTTCAACCTTACCAACCCCTTTTTGTCTTGTTGGAAATTCCCAAGAACAGAAGACCTAGACAGGTGAGAGCCTTAGGCCTCACAAGTATGCATGGTGTGCATGCATAGTCAAGCAGGAATACACACAGCAAGCCCTGACAAAGTCCCCAGACCCGAATGGTCTCTAAGCGAGGGCCGAAACATGTTGGAAGAAAGATGGTAGGTTTAGTTGAACAATTGTCTTCAACAAAAAACCTCAAAACATCCTTTTAAGCATATCCCAAGTACCCTGTGAATAAAAGAAAACTGATGGGTATAGTTGTAGATATTTTTAACAATATACTTTTCACCTGGATCCCTGCCTATCCAGTTTTGATTTATCTAAGAACTCCCATTCCATCTTTGGTTGAGTCCGCCCTGGTGGTACCATCCTACCAGGGTATGGATAGGCGCCAATGATGAAGCATGTCACGATCAAGTGAGAGAGGCATCTAATCAAATATCTTTGGATACCCAAGATGTTCAATGAAAGGATCGCTTCATTCATCACTGATCAATCTATGGAAAATATTCCAGTTGCTTTTTGTGTGTGACTGATGACTCTGGGAGAGTGCAACTGGTCTTATAATCTCTCGCTCTCTAACCGTGTGAGAAACGTCAAACAAACATCACATACTAATGTTGTGGTGTACTGTAATTATAATGTGTTTAAAAATGCACACTATCATAGTTCTAGGTAATTTTAAAAGAGCTGAAACTTCACTTCAATCAAGACACTTCACTCAGTAAATAAAAGGGAGATTCTAGCCTGTGTGTTTTAAGAAAAGAAATGTTAGTCAGAATAACATATTCATTGTCAACTGTACCTCTGGTGAGCCAAACAGCTGGTTTAGTGATCCAAGTTGGCCGACGGGTAAGGAGCTCCGGCCGGGAGCTCCCTGGCTAGGGATTGCCTTTTGGCATAAATCCCTGAGAAAAACCCCCATCAAGCCACCTCCACCCCGGGGATCTGTAGACTACGTTCCCGTGATTTTCCAGGACCGCTCCGTGGCTATCGCCGATTAAGTTTAAGCCGGCTACAGCAGCAATCAAAAGTACCAAGAAAGACTGCCGCCATGGAACCCAAGCAACATGGCCAAAGCTCGGTTGAGCTGCTTATGCAGCTGAGAGGAGATGGGCAGAGGATCACCCCTCCGGTGCTATCCACGACCGTCACCTATCTTCCGGGCATGGCCACGGTTACTCAGCATCCAGCTACGACTTCCTCTTTCTACGCCTCCCATAGTTGCTGCTTTGCGCCTGAGTCGCTTTCGCCAGACAAAGCAGCGAGTGAACACCGCGATACTGCTGCCCTTGTATCCCTGAGTGATCCCTTTAACGAACCGGGAGAGAGCAACGAGTTCCGGTCTTCCTCCCTCTCATCCCAGTGACTGCCTCCCCATCGAATCCAGCACCCAGAAGTTGGCTTCCTCCCCGATTTGTGATTGGGGTTTAAAGGATCTGCAATTCCTCCATTTTATACTAGAGGTGTATGGGACTGAGACCTGAGGCCTCCATCTAGGCGGCGTTAATCGGATGCAGAAATCACCACATGCTGCCGGTCTTTGTCATGGTTCGCCAGCCTGTTTTTCGCCTCACGACGACCCCTCCCATCGAGACGCCTCCACCCTATTGGCAAGGATGGTCTGTGCGAGACATCCATTTCGTCCCCTTCTTCAGGCCCTCTCCGCAGCCAGGGTACTACAGTGCAGAGAGCGAAACCGGCCCCGGATGCTGTAATTTCCACGACCCCGACCGGACTAAGGGTTCGTTGACATTGCCTTTAAAGGGTCCCCTGATGTTTAACCTTCTTAATTGCCGGTATGCCTGACTTGAATCTAATTTCCAGCTACAAGCTCAATTCCCCTCCCCCTCTATGTTTTTTTGTGACTTGTTTTTTGTGTTGTTTTGTTCTCCTGTAACCGATGTAACTAATGTAACTGTTTATTTACTCCACATCTATGTAAAGAGCTCTGATACCTCCGGGTCTAGTTAGCGCTATATAAAACTGTACAAATAAATAAATAAATACATTTACAGGAACAGGACCTTCACAGTCAGCAACTTCAGCTCCTCTTGCACGAAGGCTGGAGCCCTGCCACTTGCTTTCCTGGGAAACGTGGCTCCTATAGGCTGGAAACAACAGCAAAAGATGAGAAGGTATTGTTGGCTGCAGTGTTAGTAGGCAAATGAGCTTTTTTTTAAATGCGTACATGTACATGATGTACGCATCGTCAATGGAGACGTACACATCCGTTGGTTTTCGTAAGTTGCTATCACACACATAAGGCAATGGCTGTGTCCATCATGGAGTATCACACCCACTAGCTGGTCAACTTCCGCTGCAACCATCTGTTAGCAAATGTCCTGACAGGAGCCTGCCATTTTAGATTATAAAATAGTGTGTTTGCGATTGTTAAGTGCGTCACCATTACTCAAAATGGTGGCAACTTTGTTTACATATACAAAATGCTAATGTTGTTCATTTGTTTTCACAAAAAAGTGTTATGTAGTGCATTAATGTGGGTAGATGCAATATTTGGGCGGTGTTGTTAATACCGCCGCTGATGGAATTTTCGATGACAGAAATTGTAAAAAAAATAAGAATTTAAAACAAAAAATGTTTGCACATGTAAAAAAGTCATTTTTAAAAAAATACCGAACATATTAATATTCTGTATAATTATGTTTAAAAATGTATTATTATTCAAAACTAGATGAAATGTGTGTTTTAATTTAAAAATATGTTATCAAACATTTGCTAAATTTTTATTATTTAAAATGCAGACATATGAACCCAGGGAGAGTGAGGAAACAACAGCCTCAAGTGTTCAGATCCTTTCTAGACCTTGCCACCAAGGAAGAACTGAATATTATAAAACATTCTGATTGAATAGGCAAACAATTTTTTATTTATGTCATCAGATGGAGCAAGATCTTCTGCCTCATAATAGGAATACCACAGCAATGACACCAATAGTCAAAATCATGGCAGTACTGCATTTTGTGGCCAAAGGATTATTCCAATACACTGTGGCAGTATTTTGTGGAATGTCACAACCAACTTTCAGTGGTGTGCTACAAGTTCTTTCTTCAATGATGAGACACATTAACAACTTCATCCTTTTTACCCGAAACAAGGATTTTGCCAATGTGAAGGGAGATTTTTATGCTTTGGGTTGCCTACCAATGTGGTTGGAGCTATTGATGGCACATATATTGCCCTAGTGGCACCACACGCCAGAGAACAAGTCTTCAACAATTGAAAGAACTTCCATTCAATCAATGTGCAAGTCATCTGCTTACCAAATTTGTACATCATAAGCGTGTGTGCATGTTTTCCAGGGTCAACCCAGGATTCCTTTGCACTGCAGAACAGAAGCATACTCCTGCAAATGTCACAACTTGAACCTGAGTGGACCTGGCTTGTTGGTAAGTACAATCTTTCAATAAATTGTTTGCTTAATTTCAAGTTTAATGATCTCAAAGTTTGTTAAATGTTTTGGCTAAATGTTTTTTTTCTTATAGGAGACCCAGCTTATCCTAACTGACCATGGTTGTTGGCATCGCTGAGGAATCCAACAACGCCAGCGGAAGTCCGTTTCAATGAGGCCCATGGAAGAACACGGAGGCTGGTGAGCGGGCTTTTGGGCTCCTAAAAGCCAGATTTCGATGTCTGGATAAGACTGGTGGAGCCCTCCTCTACTCGTCCGCTAAGGTGTGTCACATCACCATGGCCTGCTGCATGTTACACAACATAGCACTGCAACAGAACATCCCATACATTGCAGAGGATGGAGACCATGAAGAGCCAGCATGTGAAGATGTTGAAATGCCAAATGAAGATGATAGTGGTGAAGAGGAAGGAAGTGACTTACGTCAAGATGTTATTGACAACTTGTTCACATGAGTGTGAGTATATATTTACAGTTTATTACATTACATGTTAAACCAACTTTTAATCTAATGAGGATGACAGTCTGTGCAGGAAATGTTTTAGAAAGGGCAAATCAAGGAAAATACAGTGCAAGGATTTTGTTGATCAAAGTTTTGACACATTGAGTACTCTGTTCATTTACATTGTTTATCTTTGATTGTTCTTAGAAAATGTGTCCTCATAATGTTTCGTTTGTTATTTCAACATTTTGTAATGTAATCAACTAATTGCTGTTGTTTTTTAATCTATGTTAGGTTCCTTCACCATGTCATCTTCAATTGGACATTTCAAAGTTGGGGCATTTGCAGTTATATGCTGCTGTTGCAAAGTACAAAGGGACCATGGGTTGATACTGTGAAAGACATGCACAGACTTTGGGTGTACATATCTTGTACAAATGCAACTTGCACAGTGATTGAATTAAAGTTTTTAAGATTGCATTACACTTGTTTTCTGTGAAATGCTGGCACCAAGCCAATATGTGCTGCTTCAATTGCTCTGACCACATGTGGTAGTCGATGCAAAGCATACTAATCTTTCTTATCATTTGCAAAATCCTCTGTTTTTGTTAAGTGTCTGAGGTTGTTGATGTGTGTTATCATTCTAGAAAGAACTCCTTGTAGCATAACACTTAAAATTGTTTGTCACATTGCACCAGACACTGCGACCCTGTATTGGAATGATCCTGTGGCCACTAAATGGAGTATTGCCATGATTAGGCTATTGGTGTTACTGATGTGGGATTCCTCTTGTGGGCCTGGAGATCTGGCTCCAGCTGATGACATAAATCAATAATATTTAGCCTATTTAATCTGATGTATTTGATTACATTCTGTAATTCCATGGTAGCAACGTCTGGAACTGTAAATGAGAAAAAGGCACCAAGTATTTGGGCTATGCATGAGTTGTAATGTTTAAGAAAACATGTTTTTTCTTCCAGTTTAGTAAAGTACTAGTTAATTATGTGTGTTTTTTGTTATTTTTGAAAAATGTGGGACACATTGCCAACATGGAAATGATTTATGACTAAACAATAATTTTAATGTTTACATTTTAAAATGTATGATGTAAAGAAAAAAAGAACCAATTGAGAAATGAAATACAACAACAGTCTTTGACTTTGTCATTTTAGTTTTTTTCAACATAACCCAAAAAATAACAGCACAGGATGAAATCAAAAAAACAAAATCAAAGTCCTGGAAACGTAACCTAGGTACACTTGAAAATATAGACTGGGAGGCAGCCTTGATGCACCACCGCGAGGTGGCCATTAAATCCCGTCTTCGTCTCATTCAATACAAGGTCCTACATAGGGTCTATTACGATAGGGCCCAACTCCTCTGCATGGGCCGCGCCAGTGACCCGAACTGCCTGAGATGTGGACAAACACAGGGGGATTTCTACCATACCATTTGGGGCTGCCCCGTTATACAGAGATATTGGGAAATGGTGTTGGGTGAGTTGAACAAGGTCTTAGGCGTAACACTACCACTAGACCCTTGGTTCACACTCCTGGGCATTCCCGGGGATGTGGACTTAGGCCGTCCGCAGCTCATTTTCGCCCTGTTGGCTCTGGTGGCGGCAAAACGAGATGTAGCTCGAACATGGGGAGCGACAGCCCCACCTCAGCTCAGAGACTGGAAGACGGGAATGGATATGTACATGGCGGCAGAGAGGGTCACGTACAAGGCGAGGGGCTGCCCGAGAAAGTTCCTTAGGGTATGGGGGAAATGGAGGGCATACGATGGGCTGAATGGAGGACTGGGTGAGGATTAGCGGGCCTTCCAGAGGTCCTTACATTCCCATTAGAGGTGACTGTCGACCCGCGCGTCCCCGAGCATTACAGACGGGGAAGAATCATGGCACACTACAGTGGGGAATGGTGAACGGGTAGGCTATACGAATTCCAGAAACCCGAAGGGCTGACGATGTGGGATTCTTTGTGATGAAGAGTGTACATGTATGCCTTTGCATGACTGTAACCAGAGGAACTCCGCTTTCTTTTGTTTCTTGTTTTGTACAAAATGCAAATAAAAACAAATAAAAAATAAATAAATAAATAAAAAAAAAAAACTTAAAACAGTCAATCATAGTGAATGAAACTATTATCGCAGAGCCAAAACTGTTTGAAGTCCAATGTCCAAAATACAACTGGCATCAGAAAGGTAAATGTGTCCAGACAATAGTCCACAGAGTGAATGGTAGTCACACACCGGAGGAAATTAGGTTCTGTGGGCCTCATTTATAAGAAGTGGTGCATTGCTGCGTGAAACCAGCGATGCGACACTTCTCAGTGCGCCCTCCTTGTGACACCTAGGATGTGCCGTATTTAAAGTATGGCGCATCATGTCGCAAGGAGTTACAGATACGTCAGTATTACTGACGTATCTGTTGGTGCAAAAGTGGCGCATTGCTGGAGTTGTGTTGGAAGCCTGAAGCAACTCCAACAATGTTCTTTTCACATGGGGCTGGCCCCATGTGAAAGGGCCTGCGTCACCCTTACGCCTGCCATGAGGCAGGCATAAGGTTTTGATGCATTGGCGTCCTAGAAGTGGAGCAGTGCAATCCTACTACCCTTTCTTGCGGGGGAACGCCCACCCTGCATACATTATACCTGATGCAGGTATAATGTAGCGCAGGGGTTTACGAAGTGACGCATCTGCCTAGATGCGTCACTTCGTAAATATGGCACAACATGGCACATTATTTACGCCACCGCTGCGTCACTAAAAGTGATGCAACGGAGGCGCAAAAGTGATGCAGGCCTTCATAAATAAGGCCCTGCATCGCTTGCTGGTGGTGGTGGAGGTGTTGCCATCCTCTCCTGGAAGTCCACCTGAACGTCCCCCCCTGAGGGGAGCGGGGTGGATCCATAGTTGCAGGGACTGAGGTGGGTGCAGCTGTTTCCTCTTGTGGCAGTGCCTCCCTTTCTGTAGCTGAGGCAGATGTAGTTGGGACAGAGGTAGTTGAACCACAGAATGGAGAAGATGTTGCTGGAAAAGCCCTGCACATATGGGTGAAAATATCACGCAGCACCCCAGTCAGGAAACTGAAATCGGAGTTCAGATTCTCCATCTGTACATTGTGCTCCCTCTGCAACTGGTTCATCGCCTGAAGCTCTGTCAGGACCTGGCCCATCATGTCTTGGGACTGATGGAAGGATCCCAAAACGAGGTGTGACAGTTAACCCAGTGGCCTCACTTTGCTGGCCCACAGATTCCCTCCCACAACCTCTACCCCCACTACCCTTTGCCCTTGACCATTTGCACACTGGTGCCTCATCCCACTGGTTCCTGGCTGAACGGGAGATAGTGGTAGTGGTGTATCAACAGCAGTTGGGGCTGGGGGGGGCACAATATTGGTGTGATGTTGGTTTGGACACAGGAAGTGGAGGTATCCATAGGCTGGGGTGTGGTTATAGGTGGGGTAGGAGGTGTAGGTGTGGGCCAAGTGATACTCACTGTAGCTGTCTGCCCAGACACACCAGATGGACCAGGCTGCTCTTGGTCAAGCGGACTTGCAGGAGTGTAGTCCTCACTGAAGTCTTGATCCTGGTCTAGAGTGGAGGCATCCTCCGTAGTAGATGGTTGTCCACATACTCTGGCTGTTGGACCTATTATGAATTAATAAAAAATTAAAAATCTGACTGTTACATTCAATTATTTTGAAGCAACCTAAAAGTTAAAAAAAGGATTATAATGATTGTACCTTTTAGTGGTATTATAATAGGTTACACAAACAGTTTAAATGGCACACAAAACTACTTCAAAAAAACAGATGAAAAGATTTCCTGAAATGCAATAAGATGATTAGAAAGTATACATAACATTTCACACAACACAGTAGAGAGGTGAAATGTGAATTCAACCATTCCAAGGCTTAGCAGCTAATATTCTGACCTTTACACAACTTAGAAGGATATATAGCATCAGGCATAATATGAAAATTGCTGAGTACATTTTTACCCAAAAAACTTATATTTAGCATTCAAAATTACATACCGTTAAACGTTTTCTGTAAATAAACCTTGCTTTGTGAAACAAAGGACATCAATATCATCAAATAACAGGGATAGGACAACATACAAAGTTAAACAAAAACTTTTTCAAACTTAGCATGATATAGAGATTGATCAATAGATAACACTTTGGCATATGGAAAAATGTGATAAGAAAGAGAGATTGAGCAAGATAACATTGCAAATATTATTTTTGCAAAACAAAAACAAGGCATCATGGTAGTTGTAGTCATTTCAATTAAATATTAACAACACTTGCAAATTTGTAAGTTAACCATACCTTGTGAAAATATGCTTTTAAAAAGAAGATATTTACGGTATAAAAACACACTTATGCAATATGTTATTTGGTGTAAACACACTTGCAAGCAACATTACATCATGTGAAATGTTATGGACATTGAAACCTGAAATCTTATGTTCAGCAAACTACATTCAAACAAACAAACAAGACAACAAAAGACTAAATAACAATATATATATATATATATATATATATATATATATATATATATATATATATATAACGCGCCACTGCCCCTTGAAATAGTAAGGACCAGCACTCTCGTTGGTATAAAATCCAGATATGGATTTATTCGTGCACAAAAATCAAACAACAAACGCGTTTCAGCCTAAGCCTTCGTCAGTGTCGACAGGCGCCGTGAAAACAGACATACATATAGTTAAAATAACAAAACTAAAGAAGGACACTTCATTTACAAATAATAAGCGCCATATTGGAGTGTGCAAATGGTCTAAAACTCATATGTTTGTTAACCATAACATTGATTCTGCATTATGACTAATTACAATTTGAACTCATTGCAATAAATAAACAATTAGATTATTTTACATTCTTTGAAGGAGACAGTTATATCAAGTCTCCACCTCACTCCACCCACGTTGTCATCCAGTGGATAACTGATTAAACCACTTTTTACACACAACATGTCACGTGTCCATGTGTACATATTTTTCAATTAGCATGATTCCGCCCTGAATGGGCATATGCATTATCCATATTCCATAATGTGCACCCTTTGCTCAAATCGCCCTGGATGGGCTTAAGTAAATATTACGGGCCACTTAACTCCTTATGTCCACATAGACATTACACATCTCGCGCTATAATTTCTACCAGTCATTTGTCCTTCATTGCCAGAACAATATTCATGCTATGCTCAACAATTGCTTCACAAATGTGTTACCAGCTCCTCCCCTCCGTTCAGGCCACTCGGAAACTTTGTCTGGAGTTCGATGATATATCTCGACTCTAAACGTCGTAATCTCTTCTCCCTGTCTCCTCCCCTGATTTCACTAGGGATACAGTCTAGACAGAAGAACTTTAGGAGTGCCCTATTGCTCCTATGATGACTTACAAAGTGGCGTGCCACAGGATAATTTGCATCATTATTTGTAAGTGCTCGCTGGTGTTCTAGAACTCTCATTTGTACCGGGTGTATGGTACTGCCCACGTAGCGAGAGCCACATGGGCATTCCAAACAGTAAACCACATGAGTTGTGGTACAGGTCATGAATTTCGTGATCTTTCTTTCTTTCCGACAGCCTGGGATCAAATACGAAATTACTCTTCTACAATTAGTGCACGCTTTGCACTTCCCACATGGAAAGGAACCACGTAGGTCCTGTAAACTGGAGCCTAACTTCAAAGGGGGTAGATGACTCTACACTAAATGATCTCTTATAGATCGAGATTTTCTAAATGAGATTCTTGGGTAATCTGGGAGTTCTCTGCCCACCACGCTATCTGATTGTAGCGTTTTCCAGTTTCTACGCAGGATAGCTCTTATTTTCCATGCGGCATTTGAGTAACTCGTAATCAGTCTCAGGCTTCCTGGATCTCTTTTTATTCTTGATGTATTTGTTTCCTGCAGGAGTGTATGTCTCTCTTTCTCCCTGACTTTCTGTTGGGCTGTTCTTAAAGTTTTTAGTGAGTAGCCTCTAGTTTTAAAGCGTCTCACACTGTCATTCGCTGCCTCCTCATAATCTAGTTGTTGTGAGCTGTTTCTCTTTATACGGAGTAACTCCCATCAGTGGCGGCTCCTCCATAGGGGCGTGGGGGCGTCGCCCCACTGCTTTCTCGCAGTGCGAGAAGCAGAAACATAAAATGGTAAAACTACCATTTTATGTTTCCGCTTTGCGCACTGCGAGAAAGCAGAAGTGCCTGGAGTGCCTGGTTGTGGGCGGGTGGGTGGGCGGTCCTGCTCGAGGGCAGGGGGGGAGTGGCTTTGCCCACTGTTGTGGGTACTGACTGTTTGGTCAGCCCCAGGGCCGACCAACCCAGTCAAGCGCACTCTCCCTTTTTTTCTCTATGTAGGCTGCATGCAGCCTACATAGAGAAAATGGCCCGGCGCTCTCCACTGCGCCTCACCAATCACAACGCTGTCATTACAGCATTGTGATTGGCTTAGGGCCGGCCGGGGAAGGAGGCTGCCTGCTGGCTGCTTCCTGTTCCTGCGAACCCGGCTGCACCATCACACCGGCCAGGAGCGGAGGTGGCGCCGGCGGTAAGGTAGGTTTTATTTTTTTATTATTCCCCACCCGCGCCCCCCCCCCTCCCGCGAGCATGCCGGCTGCGGCTGCATTTATTATACCTGGGACTTTGATCTGTAAATCGAGGTAATTGCCATTACTACACACGGCTGTCAATCGCGCACAGCACCTTTTGCGCCCTGAGAGGTGTTTAACGACACCCAGGCCAAATACAGCTTAATTTGTTCCATGTCTGTGAAAAACGTAAATGAGACTGACTAAATAGTAGAAAATGGCGAAGCGAGAGGATATTTTGTACTGAGCAAATTGTTTCCAGAAACAATTAACAAATGGGTTGTTTGGTGATTTAACTGTGAAACCAGAAATAGGCCTGTGGGTTCTGTGCTGGCATTACCCCGCCCACCGTGTCTCCAGCGTCCTTCACTCCAACAAGCAAGTGCGTGCGGGCTCCTGTGAGTGATGGAAACAGGCTCCGATGTGGAGGAAGCGGCCAATCCCAGAACAGGTTCGCCTCTGTCTGTGGATCAGAAGTTACAAGACTATGGGGCCGATTCTGATGCGGGTTGGAAAAGCTTCCCGACCGAATCGGTTGGGAAATGGTGTCCGACCCACTCGGATCGGGAAAGTCCGACCGGCGGAGTAGGATGCAGCATCCGGATGCTTCCAGATACGATTTGGTTGAACTCCCATTGACTTCAATGGGAACATTTGTTCCTAACCGCATCAGAATTGGGCCCTCGGTCGGGAAGACACGTTCCCGATCCGATTTGGAAGGAGCAAATGCCGTTAGGAGGCCTTCCTAACCGCATCAGAATCAGGCCCTCGGTCGGGAAGCTTTTCCAACCCGCATCAGAATCGGGCCCTATGTCTTACATTACGAGTTGACCTTTTATTAAATAAATCAATTTGTTAGCCAAATTAGGGTGTATTTTCAAGTGCGGTGTGCTATGGCCAAAGCGTATGAATGTTCACGAATGTTATTTTATGCAAAGTTGGGGAGATGCAAGCCCAATATCAAATGGCTGTAAATCCCGCCACCGACTTTAATAAATCTGTAGGGCTTGGAAGGGAGACCCACACATGCACATGTAGCACAAAATACAGTAGTTTAATGGCAAATTCCCATGCTTGTATGACTATCGCACACTGCCTGGTTTACCAGCAATTTAACATTTTTGAGGCGTCAAAGTGTGACAATACATATGGCAATGGGGCATTTTAAGATACATGATGCTGATCCCAACAGCTGTGGCCTGTGCCATGAATATGGGTGCATCTGGGGAGGTTCATTCTTTGAGTGGAACTTCTAGAATCAAGGGCAAAACAAAAGACAGTCATTAAGGTGTACTGCCAACATGGAGAGGTCTTCTGTAACCTTGAGACAGACTTTCTTACAATGTGTGCAGGTGACATAAGAGGCAGCAGGCCTTTATCCAACCTTCCAGCTAAAAGAGACTTAAGAGGCATTTATTTTTAAATACAGAAAGCTCTCTCATTTGCAACCTCACATTTGCAATATATTAAGTGTTTTTGCCTCCTGTTCAGTTTTTAAATATGATCCTAGAAATCCTCTGGTGCATAAGCCGGAAACCCAACTTGATTCCCGTTTACAATTCACTGGCTCTGTAGCCTGGGATCACCAAGCATCCACATGCGTCATTTGATCAAATGTAATGTAGAAGAGTTTGGGACGTCACAAGGACTGTATGAAATAAGATACTGGGACCAGTGCCTGCAACAGAGGATTGCAGGTTACATTTTTAACTTGATCACAGCTTAGAAAACTAGAACACGCAATATGACATTGCTTAAGTGAGAACTTTCTGCCTTAAGAAATGCAGAAGGGTTCCCCCTGTACACAACCCCCCCGAATCCTCCGTAGGTTGTTCGGGCTCGCTCGCTTCGCTCGCTCGCTGCAGTGCAATAATTATTTTACGCCTCACCACTTTCAAATCTCACCAGCCGCCACTGCTCCCTATATATATATATATATATATATATATATATATATATATATATATCGAGAACCACAATCCTGATGCTAAATCCTCATAAACACGGGAAATCAGGTACGGACCACCAAATAACTTAAATAATGCTGTGCTTTATTGTGTTTATCAGCAGCATGACGCGTTTCGACCGAGTTTCCCCGGTCTTGATCACATGATATATATATATATGTTTGTATGTATGTTTGTATGTTTGTATGTTTCCAAAAGTTGCAAAACACAGCGCGGCAACGCAAGCCCTTTGGCTGCGCCACGCTGCGGCACTTCCGAAGCACAGGAATGCGACATATTTACAATAATATGTCGCATTCCTGTGCTCTCCCCTGCGCTGGCGCACAAACTGCAGCCATGCGCCGGCGCAGGCAACCTTGCACCATGGTGCAAGGATGCCTGCGTCATGGGGAGATTGTTTTTGTGCAGGAAGGGGCACCTTCCTGCACAAAAACAATCACTACAGGCACTTTCCTCTTTCAATGCGTTCTGTAGAATGCAGCACGCTTTGAAAGAGGAAAAAACGAGGAGAAATGAAAACATTTCTCCTCGTTGCGCCTCGCTACGCCTTCCCTGGGGAGGCGTAGCATTGACACGCATTTCCAGATTTATGATTCCTTGTAAATCTGGAAATGTGTATCGTTCCATGGGTGTTGCGTGGGAACACCCATGGAACGCCCCTTCCACGCAAAGTGCTGCGTATGAAGGGGCCATATTTACAAGGAGAGGAAAAGTCACGCAGGGTGGCTTTTCCTCTCCTTGTAAATATGGAGAAGTGAAATGCGCCTCCAGTACGGCACAAAAAGTGACGTACTGGTGGCGCAGGGGGCTTGTAAATCTGCCCCAAAATATTCAATAAATGTTATAACCCACAAAAAAATAAATGAGAGAAAAATAAGTGACAAGAACCAGAGAAACCCAAAAATATAAACCTGACTTAGCTGGCAAAAGTAGTTCTGCTTGAAAATGTTGCGGTGCAGTGGAATGGCAAAGGATCATGGTGTCTGAAATGGAGTGTCTTTTATAGTGTGGTATGCAGGTGAACACAATTACACAATACACATCAGGTATGTGATGCTAGCATCCATCCTAGAGCCACAGGAATAGTCCAATGTTGAATGCGTCCTGCGACTGAATCACTCTGTCGGCAATCCTCCACTAGAACACCGCCAGCACAACTGTGAAATCTAAATAGGCTCAGAGCTATGCCGCCACCCTGATGGCGACGGAGTACTGTTAGCCAGCAGAGAAAGCCACGGTGTCGGCAGTGGTGAACCGTTTATGCGACGGAACATACTCTGTCGATGTGGACAGCGGTTCAGCCAGCACACATCTTGATTGGGGGGCAGCATTCTGTCAGCTTGGCGGAGTACTTGTAAACGTGAGTCCCATCAAGATCTAAATCAGGCCCTTAATCTCCTCACACCTGATTTTGTGTAATGTAATCTGGTGCTCATGTAAAGCACCCTGACGCCTTTAGGCAGGGTTTGCTCTGTAAAAAACTGCACAAGTAAAAACGTCAGGTGGCCAGGCACAGTTTACCCAGAGGCTTGGTACTGCTACACACTGACCATCTTTGCTATCCGCCCAACCCTTCCCTACTTTGCCAACATAATTTTGCAAGTTCCCATGTTTTAGTCAGTACTTGCCATTTTTAGAACAAAACCAAATAATCCCCCCCCCCCCCCATGAAAGATACCATTGGCAGAAAACGCTGGACTGCCCATGGTGACTGCATTTAAAAACCAAACAACTCTTTCCTCTCTTTTTAGCATTTATTTAGCACTTATTACCCCTCACATGAGTAGTAAGCACTATATAAATGCAATTGCAAAGCAAGACATTTTGCAATTTCTGCCTTGTTTGCTTGGTAGCAGAGGAAGATGCCAGATATTGCATTTAAAGTGTAGTTGCGATCTCACATACCAACGTTAATCAACAAAGATTGTCTTTCTTTAAAACAATGGTGTTCAGTAAAGCACATTGCCTTGCACAATTTGAACCCCGACTGTGGGTTTTTTGTTCTGTGTGTTTGGTTATCACCTGTGACCACCTTTTTCTCCTTTGAGGACACTGAAGCTGACTGTCAGAGAAAAGAAAATGTTTATTCTGATGCTCTCTTCTCCAGTTGTACTTCTCCCAGGCCTTCGCTGGGAGAGACACCCACACGGCTTCAACCCGGGCTACCAAACACAAAGGGGGTGGCTGAAGCCCTGTCAGCCCAATATGACTTGAGCGTCTGGTCTGCATGATGCTTCCCCCTGTCATTGTCTGCATAATGCTTCTTCACCACATTCTGTTTGCGTGCCTATTCTTCTGAAATCACTGTCTAGACAGTGTTTTACAACACTCACAATCTGCAAACTGCTTTTCTGTTACTTATTCCCACTTACTACAAAAACAGTGGTTAACCCTCATCAATTGTCTACAGGGTGCGCCTCATCTACTTGTTTCACTGCGATTTGTACCCACTCACTTTTTTGCACAATGCCACTATCTCTGCACTCTGTTAACACAGTGCTTTACCTTAATCATCCAATCATCATCTACATGGTGCTTCTCCCCTACTCAAAGTCTGCACAATAATTCTAGCCAGCTCATTGTCTGTACAACATAGGTGAAAATGTAATTACAGTGCAAAATTAGTGAAACTTCTTGAAATTTCGCATTCCGCAATTGCACATTATTAGACTTGGTATTTTTGGCATGGTTTCCCCTGACTTTTTGCCTCTACCTCCTGTGTTTTTGATGCTGTGCTGGATTTTGCTTTTGCTCGCTTAGATGCTTTGGGCACTTTGCCACTGCTGATCAGTGTCAAAGTGCGAGTGCTCCCTGTGTAAATTGTTATTGTGATTGGTTCTCCCTGATTGGCATATTTGATTTACTGGTCAGTCCCTAGTAGAGTGCACTGAGTGTGCCAGGGCTGGTAAATCAAATACTACTAGTGGGCCTGCAGCACTGATTGTGCCACCCACATGAGTAATCCTGAAAGGGTAACTCAGACCTGCCACCGCAGCGTCTGTGCACAGTTGTTAACTGCCATGTCGACTTGGCAAGTGCACCCACTTGCCAGGCCCTAACCTTCCCTTTTCTTACATGTCAGTCACCCCTAAGGTAGGCCCAAGGTACCCCTGTGGGCAGGGTGCAGTGTATGTGAAAGGTAGGACATGCCCTGATGTGTGTGGCATGTCCTGATAGTGAACTACTGCCAATTTCGTTTTTCACTGTTGCAAGGCTACCTGCTCCCATAGGACAGAATGGGGAGTTTGTTTATAACATCTTATAAACATAACTGCCCCTGGGAACAAGGTAGAAAAATAAAGTTCAGTATGCCTGTACTCAGAATGTTAAAATGCATCTTTTAGTGAGGGTGATTTTTGCATTCTGTGTTTGAAAATACCACTTTTAGAAAGTAGGTATTTTCTTGTCCAGCCATCCAGTGTGCCTCTGCTAGGATGTGGATTGACTGTCTCGGCTTGGAGTGTCAGAGACTGGAGAGGAGCAGTGGTTCCAGAGAGCCTGATGAGTCAGGGCTGGGCTGAATAGACCTGGGCTGCATTTAGAGAAGGGGGAGGAGATTTCCTTTCACCTGAAGGGGCCAGGTCTGCTTTCCACAATGCTGTCTCCACCTCCTGCCAGGAAGCTGCACCAGAGAGGACAGAACTGGTTTTGACTGGGCACAGGGCTTCTCTGCACAAAGGGAACAAAGACATTTTGGGGTATAAGTATTAGACCTAAAACCCCTTAACTTTAGACTACTTCGGGATTCAAGAGGAACCTTTGCCAAGGAGAAGAGCAGGAGAAACTGAGGAGATGTACTGCCTTTCTGAGTCTCTGGGGTTGGCCTGTAGTTGCTGTTTTCTGCCAAGGAAAGGAGAAGGACTTTGCTGTGTGTTGTGTCCCCTGCTTGAGGAAAGTCTCCAAGGGCTTGAGTAGAGCTTGCCTCCTGTTTTGAAGTCTCAGGAACACAAAGACTTCACCCAAGCTCCCCTGAACTTCCTTGCTGGGAGTTCTGACCTGCAAAAGAGGTGCCTGTGACTGTCTTGGGCCTCTGGAAGTTGTTTCTGCTGTTGGGAGCAAAGCAACGCAACGACAAGGAAATCAATGCATTGCTCTTCTTGCGACAGTTTTTCCTACGCAATGCCGTGGTGTGAGAAGAATCTCCCCACATCGCCGCCCCGCTGCCGAAACCGACGCCGC
Organism: Calotriton arnoldi; assembly: GCA_963921515.1. Classification (NCBI taxonomy): domain Eukaryota; kingdom Metazoa; phylum Chordata; class Amphibia; order Caudata; family Salamandridae; genus Calotriton; species Calotriton arnoldi. Next base: position 853,039 of record CAWUFW010007961.1, read on the forward strand.
GCCGGTCGCCGCGGCAAGAATCGACGCATCGAGGGATCGCGGCTGAAAAAGTCGATGCAGCGCCGCTCGCCGCCGCCGCATCATTTGCTGCCGCATCCCGGATTTCCACGCATCGTCCCTGTGCAGCAAGTTTCCCCGACGCATCACCCATGGATCAGAGTCGCCTCAGAATCGACGCATCGCTTCCCCCTACAGACCGGACCCGACGCATCGCTCCCCTGTGTACAGCGGAAACTGTTGCATCGCATCCACGAAGGTCTCAGGAACAACGCATCTCTTTGTTTTTCAACGCTTCTCATCGCTGCGGCTGTTTGGCCTGGTGAATTTTGTCGCAACAACAGGTACTTTGCAAGAATTCACGCATCCATAGTTTTCTATGACTCAGTTGCTAAAACCTTTTGAAAGTCATTTTTATTAATACTTGTATGTTGGATTTTTGTTGTTTTGGTCTTGTTAAGTTTAGATAAAGATTATTTTTCTAAACTGGTGTGGTGTCCATCTGTGGTGTTATCACTGTGTTACTGTGAGTGTTGGTACAAATACTTTACACATTGCCTTTGGAATAAGCCTGTCTGCTCGTGCCAAGCTACCAAGGGGGTGAGCAGGGGTTATCTAAAGTGTGTATCCTCCTTACCCTGACTAGAAGCAAGGGTCCCTATTTGGACAAAGGTACCTACCTCTGCCAACTAGAGACCCCCATTTCTAACACACATTACGTTTTTTTAAATCTGAGCACACTATGTTCTGGTGGAACCAATCTTCCATCAGTACCTCGCAAAACCTTTTACATGAGGAGCGTGCTCAGGACAAACATTACATGATATTCCAGAAAACTATATTTCAATACAAAAGATTAATTTCTTGAAATTTTCCCATATATTTTTTTTAATTTAGACAACAAAAAGAACTCAATTTTGCAGACCTCTCCCACTCACTGTCAGTCCAGTGTTCCTATTCCATTTATTATCCACAGCACTTGACTCTCTAACAGTCAGCTGAATGCTTCTCTTTCACTCATTTAAAGCTCGGCTTCCCTCCCCATTCACTGTCCTCCCAGTGCATTTCCTATATTCACTATTGTCACTATGGCATGATAGCCTAAATATTGTCTGACAAAAATATTGTGTTCTATAATTGGTTTAAAAATGTCATCCAATTGGAGTTCATAAAAGAATATCTACACTCAAATAGAGTTTTGAAAACGATATTCAAAGCATACTATCTATGTCAGCTAATATTTTTTTTATCAATATTCTGACAACTCTGCCATCTGGCAAGGAGTAAACATTACAATGATGAATGATGGAGTCCCACACAGTTATTCTAGTAAGGCGTGTGCTTCTGGTTCATTGTAGCAAGGGGCATTACATAGGCTGAACAGTTGGTGTCAGACTGTGCGTGGCTGGTAACCTCTGATAGAGAGACAGGGGTCTGACATCTTCAAGAACATATAAAACTCTGGTAGGCTATGACAAAATCCCTCACATTTCCAACCTCTGGGCCCAATTCACAAAGGTAACTTACGAGTAGTAAAGCTACGAGAGTGGAGTTTCTGCACTCGAGGTGGAGTCTCTGTATTAGGGATGAGATCTCCATACTGTGCACTCTCTGCAGTACAGAGATTTCACCTCGAGTGCTGAAATTCTGCCCGGGAAGGGGACTCTGCCCACAGTGCAGAGACTCCACAGTCATAGCTTTACTACTCATAAGTTACCTTTGTAGTTCGGGCCCCATGTTGTTACAAAATGTCAGCAGCTACTGAGCAGAGTCAATCACAATGTAGGCTTGTAAGTGTGCACCAATGCTTAATTTGAGCCAGTAGTTGCAGATGCGGCCCATGAGCACTCATTTTTGGGACCAGGACTTATTTTTCCTCATCAGACTTCGACCCAGAACAAGAGAAAGAAAAACACAAAAGGATGAAAGAAGGTGGAAGAGAAAGACAGAAAAACAGTGACAAAGGGAGAAAGCAGGAATGGAAAAAAAACTGAAAGAGTGACATAAACAAGGAGGGAGTGCTTGTAGGTAGATTAATTAGGCTCGAGGTGGAATGAAAACCACACACCCTTGGTATTCACCACCCAAGCCTTTGATAGCGTCGGGTGAAGCCTACTGAGAACAAAATTTGGGCCCCGGCACTTCTTTTTTAACAAATTAAGCCCTGATGCCACAGTCAAAAATTACCTTTAGTTGGCAACCCATGTAGCTGTACTACATGTTGGAGGGAAAGAGTGCAAAACTTGCGAGCTGTTGGTAGTTTAGGTAAGGGGACAAAGTGCGCCATCTTTGATAGCAATCCACTACTACTAGGATGGTGGTGTATCTGTGCGCATTGGTGGTAAATCAGTCATAGAATCTACACTGACAATGTGCCAGGGATGTGGTGGTACTGGAAGAGGTTGTAATTTCCCTGAAGGTGCTTGATGTGTTGTCTTGTTTCTAGCACAGGTTGAACATGTAACTATATATTTTGCTATATCGGCATGCATGGATTCCTACCAAAACCTTTCTGGCAATTTGCCAATGTCTTTTGTACTCCAGGATGTCCTGCCTAGGGGGAATCGTGTGTCCACTGTAGGACTTGTTCTCTAAGAGTTGGGGTTTGCAGAAATAACATTATCATGATAAAGAAGACCATCCTTTATAGAATTACCGGGTTTTTGCAACCAACTCTGTGTCAACTTTGTTTGTTTGTTGTTGTACTAGTGTAAAAAAACTCCTCCTCCTTTGTGGCTGCAATGAGTTTATTTGTTGGGATAATGGTAGCTGGGTCCTACTCTTTTAGCTCATGCATGCCATGACCAAACCTAGAAAGGACATCGGATTGTATTTGCTTAGTACCTGGACGATACGTGATGACTAAATCTAAACCACTGAAGTAATGTAGCCAATGTATCTGGCGTGGAGTCAGGGCTTTCATTGAACCAAAAAACTGCAAATTTTTATGGTCCGTAAAGATTGTAAGGGTGTGTTTCGCCCCCATCAGGTAGTGTCACCATTCCTCAAAGATCTTTTTGATCGCTAATAACTCTCTCCTCCACTGTATAATTTTGTTCAGCTTGGAGGTTTTTGAGAATAAAAATCTACCAGATGCAAGTGTCCTGTGTTGGTGTGTTGGGGTTTTTTTGTGACAAACCCCCCCCTAATTGCAACTTGGCAAGCCTCAACAAAAAAGGGTTGAGTGGGGTGTCGCAAAACTGGTGGTGATGTAAACTTTTCCTTGAGCCTTGGAAAGGCTTCAGCAACTGCAGTGGTCCAGATAAAAGGCTAACCTTTCTTCAGCAGGTGTGTAATTGGGGCCACTGAATCAGAAAAATTATGAATGAATCGCCTATAAAAATTGGCAAATCCTAAGACACGTTGAATTTCTTTGTGTGTGGTAGGTTCTGGCCAAGATAGAATAGCCGCTAACTTGTTAGGGTCCATAGTGATTCCTGTGGAGAAATTAGGTAACCAAGAAATTCGACTGTGTGGGCATGAAAAATGCATTTCTCCAATTTTGCAAACAGGGAGTGTTCTCGGAGCCGCTGCAGTACAGTACGAATGTGCTGGACATGTTCCTCTTTCTTAGGAGAACAGATGAGAATGTCATCTATGTAGACGACCACACATACATTGAGAAACTCCAGCAATACCTCGTTGATGAAATATTGCAAAGGCCAAAGGGCATGACGGTATATTCAAACAAACCGAATTTGGTTCGAAATGCCATCTTCCATTCATCACCCTCTTTGACCCGCACTAGATGATAGACCCTGCAAAGATCTAACTTGGTTAAATGGAGAAGTTCCGTACCTAGTCTAAAAAAACAGGGATGAGTAGTAGTGGGTACTTATTTTTAATTGTGGCCTTGTTCACAGTGCGGTAATCGATCATAGCTCACCGGATTTTTTTTTGGTACAAAAAAAAGTGGTGAGAAAATTAGTGAGGTAGAGCGTGGAATAAACCGAGTTGTAAGAGGTCATCTAAATACTTTTTTAGGTATTGCGTTTCTGGATCTGTCAATGCGTATACCCTACTGCAAGGTAGTGTGGCCCCAGGGATTAAATATATATGGCAATCGAAAGATCAATGCTGTGGCAATTGTGTTGCAAGTACTGCATCAAAGATGTCAGAGAAGTCTTGATAGACATTGGGCAAAGCTGGGATCGTGACTAAAGGGATCACAGTGGCGCAATGAAGGTTTGATACCCATTCAACTGTGGCTTCCTGATAACAAGTACTTCTACGATGTGGAGAATCCAGAGTCACTGTGCGGAGCACCCAGTCAACTTTGGGGTTAGGACACGATAGCCACGGTACTCCAAGGATAACACCAAACATGGGTGTATCAATAAGGTAAAATGCAGGCTGTTCCGTGTGACCATTGTCACACAAGAGGGTCAGAGATGTAGTTTGTGAAGTTATGAGACTGGACGATTGTGCGGATCCGTCCACTGCACGTACCGGCTCAGGTTCCTTTTATAGGACTGTAGGGATGCCTAATTTGTTAGCTAATGCCAAATCAAAGACAAACATTTCCTGTCGCTCCAGAATCCAGGAGCATAGGAAGGACATATCTAGTCTGTACACCCAAGATGATTGTTACCTGGATACTGAGGTGTCAAGGAATATTACCTACTATGTTAGCCAGGTACTGGGAGATCTCAGATGTGACCTCTCTCGACAAGGTGATCTCCTTTCCTATCAGGAGCATATATTTATCTGATCCTCAAGCTTTTGTAGAGCAGCTACTGCTTCACTAGACTTCTGAGGGCGTACAGTGCAATCCTGGCCAAAATAAACAGCCTCGCCACAGTAAAGACACAAATTCAATTTGCGTCTCTGTTCCTTCTCTTCACTTGATTGAGGTCCTTTAACCCCACTAATTTGCATCAGTTCTGGTTCTGCTGGTTTTTGGTCTGTTTCTTTCCGTTCTGTTTTTAGGATTACCACCCTTGTGTCTGATCGGGGTTATTCACCCTTACACTCCTCCAAACGGTGATCAGGTTTGACTACCAAGTCGATGAACTCTGAACAGCCATCAGGTAGATCAATAATATGGGACAAGGCATCCTTTAAGTCGTGACTTAAACCCAGGTAGAAGAGTGATGCCCTCATCTTCTCGGGCCATCGAGTCTCTGCAAGCAGTCTATTGAAGGCGGTGATATAAGTTACCAGGTCCTTTATACCCTGTCGCAAGTTTAATAATTCGATATCACTTGCTTGTATAAACACGTTCTTTGTGAAGAGGTGATTCATTGCCGCCTTAAAGGGGGACCAATTGTAAAGAAGGGGGTCATTGGTCTCCACAAGAGGAATGGACCAATTAGCTGCTTCCCCACCCAAGTATGAAATGGCAAAGTCAACCTTTGCCGCGTCCGTGACAAAGGCTTGGGGTTTACATATGAAATGCAAGTGCAATTGACTAATAAAACTCACATACTTAAAGCTATCCCCAGGTGTTGGTACTGTTACACTTGCTTGTAATGATGTTGGGAGATCTTGACTGGTGCCTATTGGAGTAGCTGACCGCTCCTGGGTACGTAGACCGAACTGGGTTCCCTTTCTCATGGGGAACTGCCAGGGATACTCCTGGGTTTATAACGTTCAAGCTCTTGTTTAAATTCACAGTTCTCCTTCATAGGTTTGTGTACTTCGATGCATAAGTCCTGAAGGATCGAGGCAATCTCTGCTCCCTGATTGACTGCTGAGGCCTGGGCCAGGTTCTGTGTGTCTATCCGGTCCAGATCCATGTTGCCCAAAGGGAATGGAGCGCTTAAGGCTTGGCCTTCTGTCATGCGCCACTCACCTGAACACCAGATCCGTTCCGTTCCGTTTGGGTGACGAATGAACCCAACTCCCTCTGAGGACTGCCTGCGGTAGCAGTGAATCATAAGAACACAGCACCGTTGGGAGCCCCCAAAGTTAAGGGGGAAATGGGAAGGAGACAAAAGAAAAAACAGACCGCACTGCTATTGCAGACCACCTCTTAGGATGCTTGCATCTGGGTAGGGGCTGGATAAGTATGTAAGGATTTTCTTGCATGTTCAAATACGTCTGGGATCTCTAGATGTGAAATCTGGTAGTCTGCGAGGAGAGAGATAATTTGCCTTTCCGGGAGACCCGACATGAGACGTATATCAAATATGTTTCTAACAATACATACCAGACAGGGCTCTTTGTAACACTACAAGTGGGACAGGACACCTTTCTTTTTATCTAGGAATTCAAAGGGAACTGTAACACAAAAGACTGGTATTAGTTATACATGACATGCACTCAATGCCAACCCTCCGTACATGCAAGACAATACCCACATTTGCACTTACTGCATCATTCATGAGGGGAAGACTATTGTACCTTGCTATTAAGATGATCAAAAGGGTCCAAGGATTCACTGAGCACCTGTTAGAGCAATGTTTGACAACACACACTAACCTAATCAAGGTACACAAATAATATCTGTTGTTAGTGTGTTAGTGAGACGCTAAGCACAAGTGTCTGTAACAATACTTGACAAATGCACGCTAGCTGAATCACAAAATAATGTCCTTGTTAGCGTGGCACCAATGTCTGACAGCTTTGTGCCAACAATTCAAATTGCACAACCAACTACGAAAGCACGTGTATCTGCACTGTTCCAATAACTTGCTTTCACACGTGCACAAAAAAGAAAGAGTGTCTGTTTATTCTTTTAGTCGTCCTTGTCAAAGCGCGGGGACCTCAATACGCGGTGCTGAGAATACCTACTTGACTTCTCTTTTTTTCAGTTTTTCTTTTTCCTGCAGGGTTGTGATGCGGGAAGTGCTGACGTGCTGATGAAGAGGGACGGAATCTGCCAGCCAATAGAAAGCACAGACGTTGTCGGGGAAATGAGATGCTGCAGCCGGGAAGATCGTTGCAGGGGAAATCCAGGAAGAGTAAAAGTAAGCGGGATCTCAACGAGGCCAAGCACATGTGGTTGGTCTAGGTGCCTTAAATAGAACATCGTCCAAGCAGATGCACATGAGGGGTGTGGTGGCAATGTGCAACCATTGAACCTGCCATGTGGGTCCATGTTTGTGCAGACATGTACAAGTTCAGGGCACCACTGTGTCTGGTTAAGGAAGGCTGAGAGAGACCTCTCAAAGGGCAGAAACAAGATATTGTGGACTATGGGCTTGGCCTACGTTCAAGGATGGCTGAGGACATGGGTAAAGCATCCAAAAACCTTGAGGCCAGCCAATAGTTCCAGAAGCTTTGGTATGACCAAAAGGCTGCACTGCTGGAGTTTCAACCAGGGCAGAAGGTATGGGTTGTGGAGCCTGTGGCAACTGGGGCCTCCAGGACAAGTAAGTGGACCAGGCGCAGCCCGTGGTAGGAGTGCCGGTCGGGCGGTGACGTGGGGAGGGGCAGGGTGGGGGGTAGTAAACTACGGATTAAGGCCGAATACAGGTAAGTGAACATTTAAATAAATAAAACGAATTTCGTTGCGTGCACTGCATCAGGATGCTTTGTTTTCCATGATGGCAAGACATTCGTCAAAATGCTTTACTTCAAGGCGTTGCTTCGCAGTGCCATTAAGGTGAAACCTAAATATAATTCATGACCGAAATGTGAGAGTTTCATTTTTTGGGGGCGTTGCATACTTAGGGGCTTATTTACAAGGCCCTTGCGCCACTTTTGCGTCATTTTTAACATGGGAAAGGTGACGTAAAAGTGGCATAAGGGGCTTGTAAATCCGCCCCTTAGAGTTGTGAAGTTACACTGCTGAGGTGAATCTCAGGGGTCTGTTAATATATTGTGTGCCCCTCTTCCCGTATTTTGAGTTACACCACTGCAGCAGACTTTCCTGTGTTCCTCCTCTATGAATGGGTAAAAAACTTAACACTTCTCCTTTCTGACCCTAAATTACAAACAGAATGTTTGTCTGTGGAGTGGACTGGTGTGCTTCAGTGAATAATCCTACCGTTCGAGAAGGTTCGAAAACAATCCGATGTATACCACTTGCTTGAGATAAATGTTAGGATAAGCAAAATACTCTTTCCAGGGCTGTGTAGCTCAATTTAAATGAAATCTATTTGAAATCTATTTGTGCTTCTAGATCGTCTGGAAGAGGCTGGTGTCGTAGGTCTAGCCTTGGAATGGTTTAGATTGTTTCTGTCAGACAGAACATTCCAAGTATTTGCCCCCCCCTTTCTTTCCCGTGCCCAGTCCATCGGGCAGGGTGTTCCTCAGGGCTCTGCCCTCAGCCCTGTACTTTTCAATCTATACGTCCAACCCCTAGCCACGGTGGCCAGGGACAATGGTCTTACCATGGTCTCGTATGCTGATGATACGCAGTTGGTGGTGGCCCTCTCCGACGACCCTATGCAGGGCGCCGCCAAATTTCGGAATGGCCTAGCGGCGGTCACGGAGTGGATGACCACCAACTGCCATCAGCTCAACGCCAACAAGTCCGAGGTGTTGTTGGTGGGGAGAGACAAGGGACTATGGAGTGAGCATTGGTGGCCCAAGACTTTGGGTTGCGCTCCCACCCCCAAGTTGGCAGTAAAAATCTTGGGGTTTGGCTGGATGCCACTCTTAGCTTTCAGGAGCACACCAAGAAAATAGCAGGTACCTGCTTTGGCCTACTCCGGGGATTGAGGCCCTTGCTGGGGTTCTTTGACCCATCTACCCGCCAGATGATAGTACAGGCGACCATCCTGTCCAGATTGGACTATGCTAATTCGCTCCTGCTAGGGGCAAATAAGGCAGAAATGACTCGTCTGCAGCGTGTTCAGAACGCAGCAGCCCGAGTCCTGCTGAGGCTTCACAGAACCTGCTCTGCGACGGGGGCGATTCGTCACCTACGTTGGCTGCCTGTGACCAAAAGGATCGAATTTAAAACCCTATGTCTGACTTTTAAAATCTTAAAATTCTCTTCCCCTGTGATCCTGTCCAATTTGCTGGTACCTTACGTACCCACGCGCCAGCTACGATCAGCTGGGCAATATCTGGCTACGGTCCCTCGAGTGAAGCGTCTCCGAGCTGGAGGACGATCTTTTCGCTGCTTAGCGGCTAAGCTGTGGAATTCCCTGCCTACGCAGATTCGCTGTCTGGATAGCCTGCTGTCCTTTCGTAAGGCTGCCAAAACCTACCTGTTTCCTGTGGCTTAGTCCCATGTTTCCTTAATGACACTGCTACCAGCGCCGGGACGCCTCTTCGCTGAGGCAGCTGTGCGCTATATAAAAAGAATTAACATAACATAACATAACATTCCATATTAGAATGTCATCTAATTGGAAAGTGTGTTGGTAAAACTGTTACAGATGATGGAGAGGTCTTCTGTTTGCAATTTGTTTTAAATAAACGTCTCTCGCCTGCGTCATGCATGAACTTAAAATGTTGCCAAACCTGCTTTGAAAAAACGAGTTCGTTGTTAAGATCCCACTATTCCGAATGCACTGACATTATTTATTAATTTTTACATTTATTAAGCTCATAAAGCATGTGGCTATTCTAACTTATCCTGGCACTGAACTCTAAAACTGATACAAGGATGAAGTCCAGATAAAAACTGTATGAATTAAAAACAAAGGTTCTCAGGTTTTTGCAAAAAGGTAAGTGAACGTGAGTCAGTTTATTCTAGTGGCTCAGCCAGAACCGAATAGAAGCGTCCACCTGCACGAGCCCTCTTGTATTTAGGGATCTGAGTAGATGGGAAGAAGCGGATATTAAGGGCATGAACGAATGCAAGATATAATTTGCTTACAAATATTGGGGGCCAAATCATACTTGCCAAATGGGATCTTCGTGAGGTGCTAGCTGAAATATTCAGGAGAAATCATTCAACCACATTTCGAATTTTCGCGTACTTGTGCTCTAGCGCCTCTAGTGGTAGAATAGTGACACGTACCTTTCAGAAAGCAGACTCGGCAGGATGTACCCGGTGTATTCATCACAAATCCTATACATCCAACAAATATCCGTACAGTGCCCAAGAGTGCACTGCCTGATATAGAAAGAGTCGTGCCTCACTCATACGAAGCAGGTCCCTTCACCTGCTGCCAGCAACCCCCTGTATAGGCATGGGAACCTATCAAACTTGAAATCAAGCAGGGGAAACACCCATCACCAAACCCCTCTGCATTAAAACACTGCACCGACCTAATGTTTTTCAGAAGGGGCATGCGTCTTTCATTTGGGATTCATGGGTGTACGCAGTCTGAAATCAGCACCCACAAAACACCCTGTTGATGAGGTGATTTGATGATGCTATGACAGCCACACTCCCAAATTCATGACAGCTTCACCCTCAGTTAATTGTACATCCACACTCCTGAGCTAGGTAGAGCACTACATCACCCCCTTCTCTACTCTATATACCACATCAAGGCATCTGGGCCACCCAAAAAGAGAAAAACACCCCTACCTCTTCTTCAGGGATTTTTACAGGGACATCCTTCAAAAGGAACTCATTGCAGTCTCACACTCCCCCAGCACTTATGGGATGTTATGACACTGCTTAATAAATTCAACCTAACCCTGAAAAACCATGTGGAAGCAAACTCACCATTGAAGACATAACCTTCCATGCAAAAATCCTCTACACCATAGTATACTCACGATCTTTCACTGAAAAAGCACACTATGGGATGCCAAGAAAATAAATTAAGATGGACCAATGCTCTCCACAAGCACTTCTGAGAATAAAAAGAATCTGCTCAGCCTGTAGCTCTCTCACCAACTCATTTGAAGCAGCCTTCTACTAGACAATCATCGGCAAAAGGACTAGCAGCAGCAGAACCCTCTTCAAGGCTGTCAAGCACTGCATCAACCTGCTCCTGGATGCAATCTGTCAAATAGTACCCCATCAAGTACTTCTTTTCTGAAAAAATGAGAAAAAGTAGGTTCATCATCCACAATGCAAAACAGATGCCAACATCACCAATATTTATCGCTAAAGGAACAGCATTCAACTGCTACTTTCAAGCCTCTCTCAGGCAAAACTGTCATCCTCCATATCTTCAATGCCACAATATTCTACAGTCATTCATTATGAACTATCTTCAGGGAGATGCCCTAAAATTCTTTCTTAACATTGTCAATGTCAAGCAAGGACTCATAAATGAGACTTGCTCGAATGCAATCTCCTCACAGTATTAATTTATTAATTTTGTATTGTGTATATTAACTTTGCATACACTACATGAATAGCAAGGAAGCTTGCCTATGTGTTCTAACTAACAAGTAACGCTTGTCTTTTTCTAAAATGGCCGCTAAAGCGCGGGAACCTTACTGCGCATGTCTCAATCACATCACGTGGTGTGACGTCTTTCTTTGCTTGGTGGGAAACTCCTGCTTCTGCGCAGTGTGCATTAAAATGGCTGCTTGATGTTTTCACATGCTTCAGCTTGCTCTTGTGTTATTATTAAATTGTCGTTTTCTTAACGCTACTAATGCGGAATAGAATTTATAAGTAAATGGGGATAGAGTAGAAAGAGTGGGTATACAGTGAAACATTTTATTTGTGATTTTAATATTATCTTCTTTGACTTTTATTAGTTCAGTAAACTTGGGCCTGGGGTTGGTGAACTGAAACTCGAGAGACAATGATTCTGCACATGTGTCCTGCTTGGCTGCCAAAGAATAAAGATGAAGTCAACCTGGACGTCGTCCAAGGCTGCGACCTAATGGCCGATATTGATATATTCATGTGTTCTTGCCACATTTGCAACTATGTATATGAAGAATGAATAAACTTTGTCATGAGACGGGTGGGAAATAAAGCCAATGTATTAAATTTGATGGGCGGTATTATAAAACAATGGTCTTCAGAATTCGAACTCAAATCATATGGTGTGAGGATCAACCCCCTGTCCCTGTCCAATCAGAAGTGGTCCCATATTTTGGCAACATTAAGGGGAGGTAAATGGGCGTAGAAGGGTATAATAGATATAGAATTAGTTAATTAGTTAGAGCTTACTCTCAGAACGCACAGAAGAGCTCCAGACCGCCAAGCCGATCGATTGCAGTCTGAATCCCTGTCCAGAAGAGGTCCTGAGGAGGGGGCGGCGGAGTCCATTAGAAGGGAGACACGGAAGATTTGAGGAGAAGTCGAGTATCAGAGAGAGGAACGACGCAGGCGTCGTTGTAGAGAGGTCACCGGTCCTGTCCTGATCCTGGAGGAGGTCTTTGCTCTTCATCCTTCCTGGGTCCTATTCTTTTCCAACTCCTTGGCCAAGGGGTTTGGTTCTCGCACTTAGGTAAATATAAATGCAACCTTTAGTTGCGCTGCTGTCTCTATCTTCTCCTTTCTGAGGGACCGTCATTAATCAATAATTATTATTCTATGCTTCATCCTTGATATGCGATTAAGTACCATGTGGCTCTGTATTTTACTCTGCTAAAATCTTTAGATAAACATTTTAAAACTTCCTGACTCAGTGGTTATTTCAGGATTATGTACTGTAATGAATGTCACTCATTTTAAACTTCCCAATTAGCAAAGGATTCATTGGTAAGTCATTACTCTTCAATCGGAAGGTAATTGGTAGCAGGGATTTTGATAAAGAGTAACAACTGACATCCCCAGCGTAAGTATTAGCGTAGTATGAATGTATGGGCCCAAGTGAGTATTTAGTGTATGAATGCTGTTTGCTAATATCGCGCTGGATCAGTTTTCTGGTAATCAGAGGATGGTTATACTTTGTTAATTGGGTAATGAGAATTTTTTTTTTATGAACTAACATCCGTGTATTCAAAGTTTGTTTTATGTTGTCCAGAATTCCCCGGGGAGGAAAATTGAATAGCAGATGGTAAGTGGAAGCCATACTGCAGTGAGGTTATCTGTCAGGCAGAAATAGTACTGAAAAGTTAAGCAGGACTCTCAGTACTGGTTAGGGACTCTATGCGTGTGAGTAATAGCAAAGGAGTACGCTGGTGAAAATTTGATGTTATATCACCTAGAAAGGGTAACATTGAAGAAGTAACAGGTATTTTTGATGCTCGAGTGAAGAGTAAACGGAAGGGTTTTACTCGTAGTGTATGTTTAGTAAACGGAAAGGTTTTACTAAGTGTGAGAGAAACTATCTTTTTCTAAAATTAGAGAAACTGGCACGATAGCGAATGTTTTATGTTGTTACTGATTTTTAAATTAAAATTTATAGAGAAAATAGAGTTTTGCGTACAATTTTGTAAAGGGAGGGTCAGCTGCCGGAGAGGAGCTGACGTCACAAAACGCCGCGCTGGTATTGGTTGAAACAGCGGGTGTGGAACGACTCTTGTAAAGGAGAGGTCAGTAGTCAGGAGCAGTACTGACGTCACAGGTGCCGCGCTGGGATTGGTTGAAATCAGCGAGGGACAGAGAAGCGCAGATTGTAAAGGAGGGGTTGACAGACTAACGTCACAGAAAGGCCGTGCTAGGATTGGTTCAGAAATAGAAGTTAGCAAACATTTGATTGGTTGATATCATAGAAGCTAAAATCTTAGTGGATAGAGATTGCATGTTAAAACACGATCCAACTTTAACAGGAACTCGACCGGATAGGAGATATTTAGGCTTTGCAGAATATAATTTTATACATCGAGTTTTACCTAAGATGTACAGAGAGAAGAGAAAAATGTCCTTTCTGCAAAAGATTAAGAACTATTTTAAAAAGGATAAACCAATCAAAACTAGGGAAGGAATTATCATCCCACCAGCTAAAACGCCCGCTTCATTTATGATGATGGAGAGAGGTTATCATACTTGTGTATGGATAGAGAATTGGATAGAATATACCAAAAATGATGGAATATTAGCATTTCCCGAGAATGGCACCTTTAATGGAAGAATTCTTCAAAATTTGAGATTGAGAATGAATGATTTAGAACCCAGACCTAGATTAACCCAATACGAAGCCTTAGAGGAATGGGAAACCGAGGCATTTGAGCGTGACCGATCCAGGAGTAATAGGGGTTATCGAGGATTTTTCCCCAGAAATCAACATGAGACTAGGGACGGTCAGATGAAACAGTGGAGGAGGGCAATGCTTACAGAAGGATTATATCCAATATTTACAGCAGAAGAACTGTTAGGGAGGAAATGCACAGAAAAGACAAAACACTTAATGAGAAATGGAGATTCTGAAGATGAATTTATGGAAGAGATATTAAAGAACCCCCACCATATCAGGAAGGGACAGGTGGATGCACCCCAAGTGCACCGCCGTTAAAGACTCCATTAGTACCACAGGTAATGCATGATTTCACACCTAGTAGGATACTTCACGATAAAGAAAAAGAAGCCCTAGAGAAAACCAGAGCAGAATTAATACAGAAAATAACACAGATAAAAGTGCATCCTGACTCTTTGACCATACCTGTAACAATTGGTCCAGTAGTCCCGTTATATAGTGACAAAGGAAACTATCCTACACCACTAGCTATGCCTACTCCTGTAAATGTTCCTAAACCTGAAGCAGTAGTAATGGTTGAGGATCATTTTAGTGATTGTGAATCTACGATATCATTAATGGATTTACCAATTCGGGATTCTGTCAATAGTATTCCCAGAAGAACTACACCTGGGTGCTCGAAAGATATGAACTTAATAACTTCATCGGGAGCAAAAGTGTCACTGTAGTTAGTCCAGAAGACTTAGAAAGGTGGGCACAAGGATCAGATCAGCAGTGTACACCTCCAAAAATGTTGGATATCTATAAATTAAAAGTTGAATTAGAAGAAATAATAGCAGGAAATGTGGGGTTAGATCGCCTAAATGCTTACGATGAAGAAGAATTATTGTTCGTATGCAGAAGTATCACCAGAAATGTAAAAATATTCCATGAAAAATTATCAGATCTAGCTCTGCAGATGGGAATTGAAATAGGTAGATCAAAAGTGTTGCAGAAACCCTATAGAGCAGATTTTTCAGACAAAGATTTAGAAAATATGAATGCCTCTGGAAGAAAGCTACAAGTAAAGGAGTTAATGACAGTCTTGCAAAAATGGGGAGACCTAGATAAATGGAGAGTTAGATGGGCAAAGAAAAAGGAAGAGGCACGATCCAGTAGAACAGCCTCTGAATATTTAATGAAGGAAACAGGGAAGACAGATCAAATGTATCCGATGCGAGAAGTTCCAGGAGGGGGATATGTACATGTCCCATGGAGCAGACAGGATATTTTGTCCTTTACGAATGATTTTCCAAAGTTGAGAGAAAAACCAATTGAATGGTACAAGCAGGTTGAGAGGTTTGTGAAGGTGTCAAAGGTATTGTTGAAGGATTTAGATGGTTTGTTTGACATAGTGGTACCTGCCGATTTGTGGACAGATTGTAAAATTACAGTTGATTGGCCAAGTGAAGAGTATCCTAGAGATCCAAAGACAGGTGCCCCATCAAATGATGTAATGAAAAAGTATCAGCAGGTGATAACTTACCTGAAAGGCAAAATACCACCGAAAGAAACGGATTGGGTGAAAATAGACCGAACCACCCAAGAAGCCAGTGAATCGGTACACGCCTATTATGAGCGTTTATTGCAGGTATTTAAGCAATATAGTGGATTTGAGGACATTGGAGATAAGAACATGAGTCAGTTTGTTTATCGATTTGTTTATGGTCTGAAACCAGAGATTTGTCAGATGATTAAACAACACATGTTGTGTTGGCAGGGGAAACCCATAGACGAAATTTTGAAATATGCAAAATACTGTGGAGACGATATTGAGGATAGACACAAGAAATTGCAGGAGAAAGTAATGTGGGCACAGGTGAAAATGGCCGAGAAACAGGGAATTAATTTGGATAATCCGAGTGAAAATCAAGGAAAGGATTCTGGAACGAATGGCGACACTGGGAATGGTGGAAAAGTGAGAGGACGAATGAGTAGAGAAGAAGCTAAAAAGAAATTTCCTTGTCATGGATGCGGAAAATTGGGGCATTGGAAGGATGAATGTAAAAAGATTCGGAATAATAATGGCCCAAATCAAAATTTAAATCCACAGACGCAGAATGACTCACAGCAGGGTGTAAATCCTCAGAGTCAGTTGCCACCTGCACCTATTCAGGGTAATGTAAGCAGAGCAAAGCACGGTGCAGACGTCGGATATCAAGGAGGAAGTGGTAAGAATGATTATGTAACATCACAGTTTCTTTTACAGGACGATTTCTGTCAATACAGTTCATGACGGTGCCTAGGAGAGGGGGAGAAGGAGTGCGTACTTGGCGCATCCTTATCGGTAGATCAGTCAGGTCCATATGTTGAAGGGAATGTGAAAGGTAATGATATTACTTTTCTTTTGGACACTGGTGCTACCCGGTCTACTGTGAGAACAGCAGACATTCCAGACCTTCCTCTCTCTGGAGAAGCTATCCAAGTAGTGGGAGTAGCTAATCGAAAGATTAGAACACCTCTTACCGAACCAATGGAAGTTAAAATTGGAAATTTCAGAGAAATGCATCAATTTGTAGTGTGTGATTCCAGTCCAGTAAATTTATTAGGCCGTGATTTGCTATGCAAAATGAATTGCACAATTTTCTGCACCCGGATGGTGTGGCAGTTCAGACCCCAGATGAAGATCATGTATATAAGTTTATGATTGCAAAACAAGGTACAGAGGTAGATGAGATGTTTTCTTTGATAACAAAAGATGAGCTGCCAGAAGAATTAAAAACTACAGTAAACCCCATAGTATGGGATTTCACAGGAAAGGAAGTAGGACTTATGGCCAAAATAGACCCAGTTAAAATTACTGTAAAAGAAGGTGCGATTTTCCCAAATACCAGACAGTACAAAATGAGTGCAGAAGTAAAGGCAGGAGTCATAGAAGAAATCAACTGAATGGTAGAACAAAACATACTAAAAGAAGTAATGAGTAGCCCATGTAATTCACCAATAATGGGTCTAAAGAAACATAGTGGGAAATATAGGATTGTTCAAGACCTGCGAAAAATAAATAAGATTGTGGAACCATGTTGTCCTATAGTGCCAAATCCTGCAGTAATTCTATACCAGATCCCTTGGAGTGCAGGATGGTTCACTGTGATTGATTTATGCCAAGCGTTCTTTTCAATACCATTGCACCCAGACAGCCAGTATCTTTTTTCATTTAAATTTGAGAACAAAGTCTATGTATGGAATCGTGTTCCTCAGGGGTACACGGAAAGTCCTTCTATCTTTAATCAGATATTGAAAAAGTGCCTTGAGAAATTAGTGATGCCAGGAAGCTCAGTCCTAGTGCAATATATCGACGACTTACTGGTGGCATCGAACACCAGAGAGAACTGTGTTGTGGATTCCATAGCACTATTAAATCATTTGGCTGAAGAAGGGCATAAAGTCTCACCAGAAAAATTGCAGTTCTGTACAACAGCAGTTAAATATCTGGGACACCAAATTGAGAGGGGAAAAAGAAGAATAACCTCGGAAAGAGTACAATTGATTAAGAAAATGCAAATGCCTGTAACCCAAAGAGAAGTGAGAATGTTCCTAGGAATAGTAGGTTACTGTCGACAATGGATACTAGGATTTTCCTTGTTAGCAAAGCCCCTATTTCAAATGACAAAAAGAAAGCCAAGGACCCAGTTGAGTGGGATGATGAGAGTGTAGGAGCTTTTGTAAAATTGAGAAATGCTCTGTGCTCAGCACCGGCCCTAGGCATGCCCGACTATAAGAAAAGTTTTGCATTATTCTGTCATGAGAGAGAAAATTGTGCACTCTCAGTTCTAACGCAGAGACATGGTCTAGACAGACGTCCAATAGCATATTTTTCTGCTACATTGGATCCAGTGGCAGCCGCGTTGCCAGGCTGCTTAAAAGCAGTGGCGGCTACCTGTTTAAGTATTGAACAAAGTGAGTCAATTGTAATGGGACACCCAGTAAAGGTGTTTGTTCCACATGCGGTTGTGATTCTGTTGACAAGAACTCGAACTCAGCATCTTACTCCTAGTCGGCTGACTAAATATGAGAGAATAATAATGGGTGCTGAAAATGTGAACATAGTGAGGTGCACAATAGTAAATCCCGCTACCTTACTACCAGACCCATATCATGAGGAAATTAAAAATGACGAAGAAGAAGAACATGATTGTTTACAAGTCACAGAGTTATGCACGAAACCACGTCCAGACATTGAGGAACAGCCCCTTAGAAAGCCAGACAGGGAACTATTTGTTGATGGTTCATGCCAAAGACATGAAGATGGTAAACTAACTGCTGCCTATGCGGTGTGTGAATTAACTGGAATAGTTGAAGCATCCTATTTACCAGGAGTAAAATCTGCACAAGTAGCTGAATTGATTGCTTTGATAAAAGCTTGCAAAATTGGGAGGAATCAAAAAGTAACTATATTTACAGATAGCCAATATGGTTACGGGGTTGTGCATGATTTTGGCCAACTATGGATGCAGAGGGATTTCATGACTTCTTCAGGATCCCCCATTAAAAATGGACAGTTTGTAAGGGAATTGCTGGAAGCAATACAATCACCAAAAGAATTGGCTGTGGTGAAGTGTGCCGCACACCAGTCAGGAGATGACTGGGTGGTAATCGGCAACCGATATGCAGATCTTGTGGCTCAACATTGTGCCAGAAATAGATTGTCAGTCAATAAAAGGGTGGAAAGAATGGGAATCAGCTGCCAACTTATGCTGTATATGCCACCTGAAACATGGAATGATGTTAGAAGATTGCAAGATGGTGCTGATGAAAGTGAGAAGAAAATATGGGTCAAGGTGGGTTGTTCCCAAAGAGGAGATGACGAGGTGTGGATTTGTGCTGATGGCAGACCAGTCATGCCTGACTGTCTGCTCTCTCAAATGGCCAGGATGTATCATGGAGACACACACATAGGGAGAGATGCAATGATTAGGCTTTTCAGACAGAACTGGTACAATCCCAAGTTCAGGGCTGTAGCAGAGAGTCTTTGTCAGAGATGTTTGACTTGCCAAATGCATAATCCAGGAAGAAAAACAATAATCGGGTTTGGAAAAATTGGAAAAGCAGAAGGACCATTTATAAGACTACAGTTCGACTTTATTCAGTTACCACCATGCAGAGGGTTGAAATATGTACTGGTCATAGTATGTCTGTTTTCAAAGTGGGTGGAGGCTTACCCTACCAGGAGGAGTGACAGCATTACAGTCGCAAAGCTGTTACTACGAGAACTCATTCCTAGGTTTGGTTTCCCAGTAACTTTGGAATCAGATAGAGGAAAACATTTTAACAGTGAAGTGATTCAAATAATCTGCGAAGCATTCCAAATTGAACAAAAATTGCACTGTGCATATCGTCCAGAGGCTTCTGGAGTGGTTGAACAATTGAATGGTACTATAAAATCCAGACTGGGAAAAATGTGTGCATCAACATCATTGGAGTGGCCAGATGCATTGCCACTTGTTTTAATGGGACTCAGAAGCATTCCCGATAGAAATACGGGATTGAGC
Organism: Calotriton arnoldi; assembly: GCA_963921515.1. NCBI lineage: Eukaryota > Metazoa > Chordata > Amphibia > Caudata > Salamandridae > Calotriton > Calotriton arnoldi. The sequence goes on from CAWUFW010007961.1 coordinate 872,411, forward strand.
CCACACGAGATAATGATGGGAAGAGCAATGAGACAAGCACATGTTCCCATAAACAAACTGCTGAATATATCTGATGATATGGTTCTGGATTATTGCAAAGGATTGGCTGACCTAGTGCGTTCTGTCTCTCATCAGGTTGGAGAAGACGCAGTTTCGAGGCAGCCTGAACAAGAACATGATCTGAATCCTGGTGATTGGGTGGTAGTGAAGAATCACACCAGAGAGACGTGTCTATCACCTAGATGGGGAAAACCTTGTCAAGTCATACTGACTACCAACACAGCAGTGAAGTGTGCAGGATTCCCTAATTGGATTCATGTAAGCCACACCAAAAGAGTACCAGACCCTGAAGAAGAAAATCCTCAGTCAGCATCAATCACTGAGGAAGCTGAAGGTTGCCCAGCTGAAGAATCTCAGGCTCGAGATTCAAGAGAAGCTGCAGAAGAACAACCGAGCACAAGTCAGGACTGGATACCAGTGGTAGAAATTCCTGAAGTGTACCACAGAACAAGAAGTCAAACAAAATTGGAAGAAATTGAAGAAGATCAGATAGGTGAAGAAGAAGCAGCTCAGGGAAAAGAAAAAGATACAATAAAAGAACCTGAGCAGGACCAGATAGGGAGAAGAAACTGGGCTCAAATTAATGAAGAATCAACAAATTTTGAGCAGGGACAGACAGGTTTAGAAGAACCCGGTCAGGCTGCAGAAGTACAAAGTGCAATAAGCCCTGATCAGAACCAGTTAGATCAAGAAAAGTACACAGAAGAAAAGGATCTCGAGAAACACGAACATGAAGAAATAAACAAAGAACAAGGTCAATTATTGGAAACTCACAGTGGAGTTGCTGAAGAGAAACCAATCAGACCTGAAAAAGAACAGATCAAAGAAACTGAAATTGTAGACAACCAAACTGTGCCACAATCTGAAAATAAAAGAATTTTTGAAGAAGAAATAAAAAGTAAAGAAACAGTGCAAACAAAGAAAACAAGAAAAGGAGATCATTGGCCTAGTGTCATTAAAAGAATAAAATACCACATAAGAACCAGAAGTGAAGATCCAGACCAAGTAAATGAAGTAACAAGCCAAACCGAACAAGAAAATAAAACTGAGAAAAGAAGAAGTAAAAGACTGAAACTTGTGAATAACAAATTCAAGGGTCCTGATTGGACTTACATCATTCTTGAAGATTACGAAAGTTCAGAGTCAAGTGAAAGTGGTGACGAAGGAACAAGTACAGAACTGACATATGAGAAAGAAACAAGACCACCTTGACTAAGTGAAATAATAATATAAAGAAAAGCGAAAACAGATAAGAAGAGCAATCTTCCTTGTCGAAATGCCTGATGATAGAGTTGCTGGGAGACCAAAACAGAGATGTTGTAAAAGATGCTGTGCAATATGCATATGTAGTCTAGTAATGGTGCTTATAGTATGGTTAGTCCTGATCGTAGCAGTTCCTTACCTTATGATAATGGATAAAAAGATTAATAATGAAACTAAGGGAAGGACAGCACACTTGAAGGGTAATAGAGTAGAACTAATGGCAGAAAATGAACCAGAATTTCATCATGAAATAACTGATAACGACACTAGTCTAAATGTTTTCACAAAGTTATTGTTTCAATATGTAGACACCATGGAAGTTAGTAATTGTTATGTCTGTATGAAGTTACCTGAATCAGTAGCAGAAGGGTTAACATATCACCACCTACCATTAACATATGGCATATCATGTAGTGTTTTATCTAGTTTATTTTATAGAACAGGGAGACTTCAATATTATTATTCAAACATAGACGTGATATTTTCTGAGGTTCCGATTCGAAAGAGTATGAACCCAGTGCTTAGTAGTCAAGACGCACAGTTTATGGGAGAATTTTTCTTAACAATGAAAACAATAGATATAACACATGCACATAGACACAATCTAACATGTTCTTTACATGAAGAAGAAAAGATATTTTTGAACTTAGTGGAAGATAGAAGACAAGATTTTCAAAAGAAAGCTTCTGAGCATAAGGCTCATTTGCCACCTTGGGCTGAGAAAGAAGGGAGTTACACACCTGGCAAGGCTCAAGCTGCTATGGCCCTGGATTTTGTAAAGACAGGGAAAATTTGTCTACATAGATTAAAGACTGAATATAACAATGTTTTCATCGATACCAGTGAATGTGAACACAATTTCTTAATTCTTGGAGGATGGGGAATCAAAGGAGGAACAGATTCAGTTTTTCCTGGAATATATTATGTGTGTGGGAATAAGGCTTACTTTAGGCTTCCTGCACGGTGGTATGGAAGTTGTTATTTTGGAATAGTATTTCCAAAAATATACCACATGAAAAGAAACACTGGGAGCAATGAAAATAATGGCGAACTAACACGTAGTAAAAGAGCTAGTTTTTCTGAAATAGTAGGTGATATATTTGGTGCATTAATACCTTCGGTGGGAATAATTCTGAACTCAAGGAAAATATGTAAATTGTCTACAGTGGTTGATCGTTTATCAACGGATACTGCTGGAGGATTTCTAATGATTTATGCGGAGATGGTTGCAATTAGATCTATGGTTATGCAAAATCGACTTGCTCTTGATATTATATTGGCAAAAGAGGGCGGAGTCTGTAAATTATTGAAGACGAAACACTGTTGCACTTACATACCTGATAAAAGTGCAGAAATTGGAACATATATACAGAATATAACGAAACTTGAGAAAGAATTAAAACCACTGGAAGTTGATAGTGCGTGGGAAAGATTGACAAGTAGTATTGCGTGAATTGGTACCTGGTTTTCTAATGTAGGGAAAGGACTTGTAGGTCAAATATTAGTACCCTTAGCAGGGATAGCAATAATAGTACTGACGATAATAATATGGTGCAAATGTTGTAGAAAGAGTGAAGTATATAATGTGACAGGAAAAGGAAAGAAGAGAAAGTTTGACGAAATTGAACTTGAAGAATTGAGAAGTGAATTATACAAGAAATTGAAAGGGGATGTGAAAAATAGAAAGTGTAAAAATGAGAATGAAACTAATTGCTAGAAGTTGGCATCTGATTATGGGTACTATTTGATGGCTCTTAAACGCCATCAGAGAGGGGATTGATGGAGCAAGGACTCATAAATGAGACTTGCTCGAATGCAATCTCCTCACAGTATTAATTTATTAATTTTGTATTGTGTATATTAACTTTGCATACACTACATGAATAGCAAGGAAGCTTGCCTATGTGTTCTAACTAACAAGTAACGCTTGTCTTTTTCTAAAATGGCCGCTAAAGCGCGGGAACCTTACTGCGCATGTCTCAATCACAACACGTGGTGTGACGTCTTTCTTTGCTTGGTGGGAAACTCCTGCTTCTGCGCAGTGTGCATTAAAATGGCTGCTTGATGTTTTCACATGCTTCAGCTTGCTCTTGTGTTATTATTAAATTGTCGTTTTCTTAACGCTACTAATGCGGAATAGAATTTATAAGTAAATGGGGATAGAGTAGAAAGAGTGGGTATACAGTGAAACATTGTATTTGTGATTTTAATATTATCTTCTTTGACTTTTATTAGTTCGTAAACTTGGGCCTGGGGTTGGTGAACTGAAACTCGAGAGACAATGATTCTGCGCATGTGTCCTGCTTGGCTGCCAAAGAATAAAGATGAAGTCAACCTGGACGTCGTCCAAGGCTGCGACCTAATGGTCGATATTGATATATTCATGTGTTCTTGCCAAATTTGCAACTATGTATATGAAGAATGAATAAACTTTGTCGTGAGACGGGTGGGAAATAAAGCCAATGTATTAAATTTGATGGGCGGTATTATAAAACAATGGTCTTCAGAATTCGAACTAAAATCATATGGTGTGAGGATCAACCCCTGTCCCTGTCCAATCAGAAGTAGTGGTCCCATATTTTGGCAATATTAAGGGGAGGTACATGGGCGTAGAAGGGTATAATAGATATAGAATTAGTTAATTAGTTAGAGCTTACTCTCAGAACGCACAGAAGAGCTCCAGACCGCCAAGCTGATCGATTGCAGACTGAATCCCTGTCCAGAAGAGGTCCTGAGGATCTACAAATATCCTCCTAAATGGCCACAAACTCAGCTTAAACTGACCTCCGAGACAGCTGGCGGTCTGCTGCAGCTCCGGTGTGCAGTTCGGCCGGATCGGAGCCTCCGTTCCCGAGAAATGCTAATGACGAGGTGACAGCGCGGACAGAAGAAGCGAGCCGCGGTGCCCGGGAGCGGCTTTCGCTCTACGCAAGCCCGGGATCGCCACGAGGCGCCTGGGCCCACCAGCACTGCGAACCGTAAGTGGACTACGCCGCCTACACCGGAGTCTGCCCACAGCAGGACAACACGGGTGGGGCTGCTCCTGCGCACCGCCAGAGCTGACAATCCTTGCGGATGTGACGGGCGGCGAAGAAGAGAAAGGCGACAGGTGCACAATTGCCGCAGCACCCCTGCGAGTACTAGCTTAATGCGGGATCGGAGCGGCAGATGCGGCCTGGAGAGCGAGATGGTGTGCGGGGGCTGAGATCGGGACGGCGGAGCGTGGGCAAGCCGTGAGCAAGTAGGTGATCAGCGGGGCGGAAATCGTAGCGGCCGACACTCCCCAACGAGTTACCCTCCGGGTGCGGAGCCACTGATAGAAGCGGGCGCGGCGCACTGCAGGGCTGCCTTGGGGTGGGCCCCTGGAGACGGGCCCCTTGTGGGCTCTCTGCACCGTATACACATCGAGCTCTCTCGATCGGAGGACCAGGTGCCTGCTTGCACACAAAGCTTCCAATCCTACTGGTGTACACGCGGCGGAAAGAAGAAGGAGGGACAGCATCCCCGCACGCAGCGTTAGCTGCCATCCCAAATTTACTCGCAGGGCGCCAACAAACACCTGTTGAACCATCGAGCTCCCCCCCGCTGGAACTGTGCTGATGGACTCACGTATCGTCTAGTACCCCATAGACATGTGCAAAGGTGAAAACAACACGCAGGTACAGACAGGGCGAGACTTTAACCCCATAACAAGAGCGCTGCCCCTTCAACTGATGGCCCTATTAACAATATACATACGCGAATGGTGATACCACTGTTTTAAGCCCCCAGCATCACTCCATCAATAAGGCCACAGCGCATGGAAACAGCGATAAGCCTCTGCAGATAAAACACTGGTAGTGTCAGCGAACCAGCAACAACAGTATTCCGGAGCTCACAACGTGTTCACTACCATACATGAGCTCGGCAGGGAAAAGTGTTGGATACTAGCATAGTACTGCCTTGGCATACCGTGATTTGGGGCGCCCGAGACTGTAGCCACCCTGCGAACGGTACACCGTAATACTACGGGGACACTGACAGCTCGTATTAAGAGGCCAACATGGGGAAGCCAGATAATCGCCAACCCAAACTTTCCTTTGACACCACTAAAAGAAGCACCCGCAACACAACGGATGACCAGGAAGTTGACAAGGGGGAGAGCGCACAAGGAACCGCTAACGCTCTATCCACAGAGGTACAAAGCATCCTGCAAGAAGTTCGGCAAGGCTTCGCTACCATAGTAGACAAAGTGGATAGCATGTCCACGCGCATGGACGCCATTGCATATAAACTTGAAGGGCACGAGGATCGCATTAAAGAAACTGAGCGCCGCATCTCTGATAATGAAGACACTACGTCCCAGGTAACAACACAGATTGCCCAAATGGATAAGCTTCTAAAAATCATTGCTGCAAAGAATGAAGATTTGGAGGCGAGAAGTAGGCGCAACAACATACGCATTCTTGGTATCCCTGAGTCGACCAACACAGGAAGAATGGAGGAATATGTGGAAAAATTGTTGCTCTCGACGATTGGGGCGGAAGGCTTTTCCAATCAATTCATAGTGGAGACGGCGCATAGATCACTGGGGCCGCGTCCGCCGCCGGGAAGCACACCGCGCCCTATCATAGCACGTCTTTTGAATTATAGGGACCGGGACGTTGCACTCCGCACAGCGAGAAGCGCACAACAGTTGACATATGATGGTAATACGTTCTCCATATTCCCTGACTTCACTCCTACCGTTCAGGAAGAAAGACGGAAATTTATAGAAGTCAAAAATAAGCTGCGACGGGCCCAAATTGACAACGCATTGTTATATCCGGCACGACTTAGGGTTACCCACCAAGGTAAACAGAGATTCTTTACAAAACCACAGCAGGTGGAGGAGTTCTTAAAGCACTTGAAAAGAGTGAACCATGACACTGGACCGTCAACATCATCCCAGCAGTCTGCATCGGCGGGAGTGGAAGAAAGTGCGTAATGAATACCTCACCCAAGTCTTGAACTTACTGGGACATAAGAAACATAGAAAATGATTGCCGGCTGGCGGAGCAGAAGCGGCAGGCTCCGCAGATACGGAGGACGGTAGACCAATTGACTCACTTTTTCTAATCTCTGTTCTTCTTTATGAGCCATTTCCTATATGTCACGCTCGGGCACCCTCCGCCCCTTGGTGTCCACGCGCTTCATCACTAGTGGACCCAACGGGTGGGGGCTACTGTGCAGGCACCTAGGGTAATCCCCCAACGGGTACTCCCCATTGATGATTAATATATGTACGGTAAAATAGCAGTTTGGATAGTTGTATTCGTTCTTATCTGTTGGGGTAGGGGGGGGTGGGAGTACGCTTCTGGCAGGTTAGGGCTGCTTCAGTGGGAGGGGTTGGGGCTGTAGGGCTAGGGAACGGGGACGGGCTGACAGTTTCTGGCATGATTGGGATGCCACGGGAGGTGGGAGGGGGGCAGCCGCGGGAAATGCATTGCATTGTTGCAGTAGATAGGCACACTACATATGGAATCGATGAGTGTTTAAATGGACGAATTTTTCACATAACTGCTACATCAGATGTTGGGCTTCTTGTTGTGAGACAATGTGATGGCTGCGGATGACAACTACACACTGACGATCTTGTCCTGGAATGTCAGGGGCCTGGGGGATCAGCGAAAAAGGAGACAGGTCCTGGCATACTTGGACAGACAGCGGGTGCAACTGTCTATGCTCCAGGAGACCCACATAGACCCAAGGGCTGTAAACACGTTCGCCAGTAAATGGGCTAGCACGAGACTCTTTTCATCATACTCCTCCTATGCGAGAGGCACTGCCATACTGATCAAAAAGCAGACACCCTTTGTATTGGCGGGAGCGATAGAAGATCCACAAGGGAGATACGTACTGGCCTGGGGCAGACTTGGTAGAGACTCTGTGACGCTGGTCAATTGCTATGGCCCCAATGTTGACGCTCCAGACTTTTTCACCAGGTTATGGGGGCAAATATTGAACGTGGGCTCCACACATGTCATCTGGGGGAGATTTTAACGTGGCCCTTAACCCGGAACAGGATAGGTCCAATCCAAATATGCACCACTATAATAAGTCCCAAGAGGCATTGCGGGGTATAGTGGAGGAAGGCGGCCTGGTGGATAGTTGGCGGTACGTTCACCCACATTTGAGGGAGGGTACACACTTCACGACACGCACGGGCACATGGGCGCGCCTTGATTATTGTCTTGTCTCAAGAGGGCTGGGAGACGCTATACGTGATGTAACTCACCCAGCCAGGACGTTCTCAGATCATTGCCCTGTGAGGCTGGCGCTCACACCACCGGGATATGGCACTCCCAGGCCACGCTGGCGACTGCAGCCCCATGCTCTGCTGTTCGCGGTCTTTCAAGCCGAGCTGGGGGAGGAGATAAGGGACTTCTTTATGAGAAACAAGGGATCAGTTGATAATGTCGAAATAATATAGGAGGCTTTCAAAGTCACTATTAGAGGGTATTGCATCTCAAAAAGTTTCGGAGTACTTCGAGATATACGGCGTACAATGCAAAAGCTGGAACAGGATCTGAAGAGGTTAGAGGTCAGAATGAGTAAAGGAGAGACAGGGCAGGTGCAAGCAGAGTTTCGCGAGAAATTGACAGAATACAAACAGACTGCTGCTAGAGAGGTGAACTTTCAGAGTAAATACTGGGTGGCTCGAAAGTACGGCGAAGGGGAACGGCCAGGAAAGGCATTAGCTGAAGCGACGAGAGGCCCCAGGTTCACGTCCCATATATTAGAAATTGAAAGCCCAGAAGGGACAATACATAGAGACCCACTGGATATACTGTCCACATTCACCGCTTACTACGAGACCTTATACACCACACACCGCCAAGAAACAGTGGAACTAGGTGACTTTCTGGGAGATATAACGCTGTGTTGGCTTAGCAACACGCAAAGAGAATTCCTTAGCCAGCCTTTTGAATTGGATGAAATCAGAGAAGCGATTATGCAATTAAAAAACGGCAAGGCGCCTGGATTAGACGGTATCCCTGCCGAATTTTACAAAACGTATATCGATATCATGGCGCCAGTCCTTAAAGAGGTTTATGAGGAATCTCTGGAGGTTGGTACCTTACCCCCTCCATGAGGGAAGCGTTGGTGATATCTCTACTAAAGCCCAATAAAACTCCTAGCTCCTGCGATTCATATCGACCCCTGTCACTTATCAACTGTGATACCAAAATTTTGGCTAAGATACTAGCCAATCGCCTCAATCTTCTTATGGAAAACCTCATTTTACCTGACCAATCAGGCTTTGTCCCCGGCAGGGCAACCACCCACAATCTCCGCACACTCTTCTCGCTTGTACAGACAGTGGCGCCAGAGTTCCCACTTGCAGCTGTGTTTCTAAATGCCACAAAGGCTTTTGATTCTGTGGAGTGGGACTATCTGTTTGGGGTGCTGCATCGCATGGGGTTTCCGAAGATATATATATCCTGGATTCAGATGCTGTATCACCAGCCCACTTTCAGAGTATTGATCAATGGCCATATGTCTCACTCACTTCCCATTTCGAGAGGCACACGCCAGGGATGCCCGCTGTCCCCGTTACTATTTGCTGTCGCAATGGAGCCCTTGGCCTCTAGATTGCGACAACGGCATCAAGATAAGGCGTTTCGATGTGGCCTACGCCAAATATTGATATCCTTATATGCGGATGACGTGACATTATATATCAGGGATCCCAGGCACAATCTTAACCCCATACTATGAGAATTCATATTGCTCGGCAGACTATCAGGTATCAATACCAATTGGGGGAAGTCCCAGCTGTTTCCACTCACACCAGCGGTTCCACAATTCCCACTTGATTACCCACTGGAATGGTGTGATACTGAACTTCGCTATCTCGGTATACAGGTGACGAGAGACAGAGAGGAAACTATACGGCTTAACTATGGTACAGCAATTACACGACTTAACAGCAATGTCACACGATGGATCTCTTTGCCTATATCGCTCGCTGGTCGAGCCTCTCTAATAAAAATGGTGGTACTTCCACAGTTCCTTTATCTGTTTGCAAACATACCCTATCACCCAGGGCCAAATTTTTTTTAAACGCTACTGACGGCGCTGATCAAGCTTATCTGGGGAGGGAGGCAACCATGACTCCAATGGTCCAGCCTTATCAGACCATATGAACAGGGCGGGTTGGATATACCCGACTTCGAGCTGTACTACTGGAGTGCGCAGGCTCAGTACGCGTTTTACTGGATATATCCTCCAAGATACATGCCGCAAATAGCCGCAGAAGATTGGCTTGCAGACCCTGTTCCCCTGAACGGCATCATACACGGCCCGCGTCGCACACGCTCTACACCTCCCACCACGGTCACCAGCACGGTAGATGCATGGAACTGTATCAGGGACAAACTCTCGTCGCCCTTTCTGTAAACTCCTGCTTCTGCGCAGTGTGCATTAAAATGGCTGCTTGATGTTTTCACATGCTTCAGCTTGCTCTTGTGTTATTATTAAATTGTCGTTTTCTTAACGCTACTAATGCGGGATAGAATTTATAAGTAAATGGGGATAGAGTAGAAAGAGTGGGTATACAGTGAAACATTTTATTTGTGATTTTAATATTATCTTCTTTGACTTTTATTAGTTCGTAAACTTGGGCCTGGGGTTGGTGAACTGAAACTCGAGAGACAATGATTCTGCACATGTGTCCTGCTTGGCTGCCAAAGAATAAAGATGAAGTCAACCTGGACGTCGTCCAAGGCTGCGACCTAATGGCCGATATTGATATATTCATGTGTTCTTGCCACATTTGCAACTATGTATATGAAGAATGAATAAACTTTGTCATGAGACGGGTGGGAAATAAAGCCAATGTATTAAATTTGATGGGCGGTATTATAAAACAATGGTCTTCAGAATTCGAACTCAAATCATATGGTGTGAGGATCAACCCCTGTCCCTGTCCAATCAGAAGTGGTCCCATATTTTGGCAACATTAAGGGGAGGTAAATGGGCGTAGAAGGGTATAATAGATATAGAATTAGTTAATTAGTTAGAGCTTACTCTCAGAACGCACAGAAGAGCTCCAGACCGCCAAGCCGATCGATTGCAGTCTGAATCCCTGTCCAGAAGAGGTCCTGAGGAGGGGGCGGCGGAGTCCATTAGAAGGGAGACACGGAAGATTTGAGGAGAAGTCGAGTATCAGAGAGAGGAACGACGCAGGCGTCGTTGTAGAGAGGTCACCGGTCCTGTCCTGATCCTGGAGGAGGTCTTTGCTCTTCATCCTTCCTGGGTCCTATTCTTTTCCAACTCCTTGGCCAAGGGGTTTGGTTCTCGCACTTAGGTAAATATAAATGCAACCTTTAGTTGCGCTGCTGTCTCTATCTTCTCCTTTCTGAGGGACCGTCATTAATCAATAATTATTATTCTATGCTTCATCCTTGATATGCGATTAAGTACCATGTGGCTCTGTATTTTACTCTGCTAAAATCTTTAGATAAACATTTTAAAACTTCCTGACTCAGTGGTTATTTCAGGATTATGTACTGTAATGAATGTCACTCATTTTAAACTTCCCAATTAGCAAAGGATTCATTGGTAAGTCATTACTCTTCAATCGGAAGGTAATTGGTAGCAGGGATTTTGATAAAGAGTAACAACTGACATCCCCAGCGTAAGTATTAGCGTAGTATGAATGTATGGGCCCAAGTGAGTATTTAGTGTATGAATGCTGTTTGCTAATATCGCGCTGGATCAGTTTTCTGGTAATCAGAGGATGGTTATACTTTGTTAATTGGGTAATGAGAATTTTTTTTTATGAACTAACATCCGTGTATTCAAAGTTTGTTTTATGTTGTCCAGAATTCCCGGGAGGAAAATTGAATAGCAGATGGTAAGTGGAAGCCATACTGCAGTGAGGTTATCTGTCAGGCAGAAATAGTACTGAAAAGTTAAGCAGGACTCTCAGTACTGGTTAGGGACTCTATGCGTGTGAGTAATAGCAAAGGAGTACGCTGGTGAAAATTTGATGTTATATCACCTAGAAAGGGTAACATTGAAGAAGTAACAGGTATTTTTGATGCTCGAGTGAAGAGTAAACGGAAGGGTTTTACTCGTAGTGTATGTTTAGTAAACGGAAAGGTTTTACTAAGTGTGAGAGAAACTATCTTTTTCTAAAATTAGAGAAACTGGCACGATAGCGAATGTTTTATGTTGTTACTGATTTTTTAAATTAAAATTTATAGAGAAAATAGAGTTTTGCGTACAATTTTGTAAAGGGAGGGTCAGCTGCCGGAGAGGGAGCTGACGTCACAAAACGCCGCGCTGGTATTGGTTGAAACAGCGGGTGTGGAACGACTCTTGTAAAGGAGAGGTCAGTAGTCAGGAGCAGTACTGACGTCACAGGTGCCGCGCTGGGATTGGTTGAAATCAGCGAGGGACAGAGAAGCGCAGATTGTAAAGGAGGGGTTGACAGACTAACGTCACAGAAAGGCCGTGCTAGGATTGGTTCAGAAATAGAAGTTAGCAAACATTTGATTGGTTGATATCATAGAAGCTAAAATCTTAGTGGATAGAGATTGCATGTTAAAACACGATCCAACTTTAACAGGAACTCGACCGGATAGGAGATATTTAGGCTTTGCAGAATATAATTTTATACATCGAGTTTTACCCAAGATGTACAGAGAGAAGAGAAAAATGTCCTTTCTGCAAAAGATTAAGAACTATTTTAAAAAGGATAAACCAATCAAAACTAGGGAAGGAATTATCATCCCACCAGCTAAAACGCCCGCTTCATTTATGATGATGGAGAGAGGTTATCATACTTGTGTATGGATAGAGAATTGGATAGAATATACCAAAAATGATGGAATATTAGCATTTCCCGAGAATGGCACCTTTAATGGAAGAATTCTTCAAAATTTGAGATTGAGAATGAATGATTTAGAACCCAGACCTAGATTAACCCAATACGAAGCCTTAGAGGAATGGGAAACCGAGGCATTTGAGCGTGACCGATCCAGGAGTAATAGGGGTTATCGAGGATTTTTCCCCAGAAATCAACATGAGACTAGGGACGGTCAGATGAAACAGTGGAGGAGGGCAATGCTTACAGAAGGATTATATCCAATATTTACAGCAGAAGAACTGTTAGGGAGGAAATGCACAGAAAAGACAAAACACTTAATGAGAAATGGAGATTCTGAAGATGAATTTATGGAAGAGATATTAAAGAACCCCCACCATATCAGGAAGGGACAGGTGGATGCACCCCAAGTGCACCGCCGTTAAAGACTCCATTAGTACCACAGGTAATGCATGATTTCACACCTAGTAGGATACTTCACGATAAAGAAAAAGAAGCCCTAGAGAAAACCAGAGCAGAATTAATACAGAAAATAACACAGATAAAAGTGCATCCTGACTCTTTGACCATACCTGTAACAATTGGTCCAGTAGTCCCGTTATATAGTGACAAAGGAAACTATCCTACACCACTAGCTATGCCTACTCCTGTAAATGTTCCTAAACCTGAAGCAGTAGTAATGGTTGAGGATCATTTTAGTGATTGTGAATCTACGATATCATTAATGGATTTACCAATTCGGGATTCTGTCAATAGTATTCCCAGAAGAACTACACCTGGGTGCTCGAAAGATATGAACTTAATAACTTCATCGGGAGCAAAAAGTGTCACTGTAGTTAGTCCAGAAGACTTAGAAAGGTGGGCACAAGGATCAGATCAGCAGTGTACACCTCCAAAAATGTTGGATATCTATAAATTAAAAGTTGAATTAGAAGAAATAATAGCAGGAAAAGTGGGGTTAGATCGCCTAAATGCTTACGATGAAGAAGAATTATTGTTCGTATGCAGAAGTATCACCAGAAATGTAAAAATATTCCATGAAAAATTATCAGATCTAGCTCTGCAGATGGGAATTGAAATAGGTAGATCAAAAGTGTTGCAGAAACCCTATAGAGCAGATTTTTCAGACAAAGATTTAGAAAATATGAATGCCTCTGGAAGAAAGCTACAAGTAAAGGAGTTAATGACAGTCTTGCAAAAATGGGGAGACCTAGATAAATGGAGAGTTAGATGGGCAAAGAAAAAGGAAGAGGCACGATCCAGTAGAACAGCCTCTGAATATTTAATGAAGGAAACAGGGAAGACAGATCAAATGTATCCGATGCGAGAAGTTCCAGGAGGGGGATATGTACATGTCCCATGGAGCAGACAGGATATTTTGTCCTTTACGAATGATTTTCAAAAGTTGAGAGAAAAACCAATTGAATGGTACAAGCAGGTTGAGAGGTTTGTGAAGGTGTCAAAGGTATTGTTGAAGGATTTAGATGGTTTGTTTGACATAGTGGTACCTGCCGATTTGTGGACAGATTGTAAAATTACAGTTGATTGGCCAAGTGAAGAGTATCCTAGAGATCCAAAGACAGGTGCCCCATCAAATGATGTAATGAAAAAGTATCAGCAGGTGATAACTTACCTGAAAGGCAAAATACCACCGAAAGAAACGGATTGGGTGAAAATAGACCGAACCACCCAAGAAGCCAGTGAATCGGTACACGCCTATTATGAGCGTTTATTGCAGGTATTTAAGCAATATAGTGGATTTGAGGACATTGGAGATAAGAACATGAGTCAGTTTGTTTATCGATTTGTTTATGGTCTGAAACCAGAGATTTGTCAGATGATTAAACAACACATGTTGTGTTGGCAGGGGAAACCCATAGACGAAATTTTGAAATATGCAAAATACTGTGGAGACGATATTGAGGATAGACACAAGAAATTGCAGGAGAAAGTAATGTGGGCACAGGTGAAAATGGCCGAGAAACAGGGAATTAATTTGGATAATCCGAGTGAAAATCAAGGAAAGGATTCTGGAACGAATGGCGACACTGGGAATGGTGGAAAAGTGAGAGGACGAATGAGTAGAGAAGAAGCTAAAAAGAAATTTCCTTGTCATGGATGCGGAAAATTGGGGCATTGGAAGGATGAATGTAAAAAGATTTGGAATAATAATGGCCCAAATCAAAATTTAAATCCACAGACGCAGAATGACTCACAGCAGGGTGTAAATCCTCAGAGTCAGTTGCCACCTGCACCTATTCAGGGTAATGTAAGCAGAGTAAAGCACGATGCAGACGTCGGATATCAAGGAGGAAGTGGTAAGAATGATTATGTAACATCACAGTTTCTTTTACAGGACGATTTCTGTCAATACAGTTCATGACGGTGCCTAGGAGAGGGGGAGAAGGAGTGCGTACTTGGCGCATCCTTATCGGTAGATCAGTCAGGTCCATATGTTGAAGGGAATGTGAAAGGTAATGATATTACTTTTCTTTTGAACACTGGTGCTACCCGGTCTACTGTGAGAACAGCAGACATTCCAGACCTTCCTCTCTCTGGAGAAGCTATCCAAGTAGTGGGAGTAGCTAATCGAAAGATTAGAACACCTCTTACCGAACCAATGGAAGTTAAAATTGGAAATTTCAGAGAAATGCATCAATTTGTAGTGTGTGATTCCCGTCCAGTAAATTTATTAGGCCGTGATTTGCTATGCAAAATGAATTGCACAATTTTCTGCACCCCGGATGGTGTGGCAGTTCAGACCCCAGATGAAGATCATGTATATAAGTTTATGATTGCAAAACAAGGTACAGAGGTAGATGAGATGTTCTCTTTGATAACAAAAGATGAGCTGCCAGAAGAATTAAAAACTACAGTAAACCCCATAGTATGGGATTTCACAGGAAAGGAAGTAGGACTTATGGCCAAAATAGACCCAGTTAAAATTACTGTAAAAGAAGGTGCGATTTTCCCAAATACCAGACAGTACAAAATGAGTGCAGAAGTAAGGGCAGGAGTCATAGAAGAAATAAACTGAATGGTAGAACAAAACATACTAAAAGAAGTAATGAGTAGCCCATGTAATTCACCAATAATGGGTCTAAAGAAACATAGTGGGAAATATAGGATTGTTCAAGACCTGCGAAAAATAAATAAGATTGTGGAACCATGTTGTCCTATAGTGCCAAATCCTGCAGTAATTCTATACCAGATCCCTTGGAGTGCAGGATGGTTCACTGTGATTGATTTATGCCAAGCGTTCTTTTCAATACCATTGCACCCAGACAGCCAGTATCTTTTTTCATTTAAATTTGAGAACAAAGTCTATGTATGGAATCGTGTTCCTCAGGGGTACACGGAAAGTCCTTCTATCTTTAATCAGATATTGAAAAAGTGCCTTGAGAAATTAGTGATGCCAGGAAGCTCAGTCCTAGTGCAATATATCGACGACTTACTGGTGGCATAGAACACCAGAGAGAACTGTGTTGTGGATTCCATAGCACTATTAAATCATTTGGCTGAAGAAGGGCATAAAGTCTCACCAGAAAAATTGCAGTTCTGTACAACAGCAGTTAAATATCTGGGACACCAAATTGAGAGGGGAAAAAGAAGAATAACCTCGGAAAGAGTACAATTGATTAAGAAAATGCAAATGCCTGTAACCCAAAGAGAAGTGAGAATGTTCCTAGGAATAGTAGGTTACTGTCGACAATGGATACTAGGATTTTCCTTGTTAGCAAAGCCCCTATTTCAAATTACAAAAAAGAAAGCCAGGGACCCGGTTGAGTGGGATGATGAGAGTGTAGGAGCTTTTGTAAAATTGAGAAATGCTCTGTGCTCAGCACCGGCCCTAGGCATGCCCGACTATAAGAAAAGTTTTGCATTATTCTGTCATGAGAGAGAAAATTGTGCACTCTCAGTTCTAACGCAGAGACATGATCTAGACAGACGTCCAATAGCATATTTTTCTGCTACATTGGATCCAGTGGCAGCCGCGTTGCCAGGCTGCTTAAAAGCAGTGGCGGCTACCTGTTTAAGTATTGAACAAAGTGAGTCAATTGTAATGGGACACCCAGTAAAGGTGTTTGTTCCACATGCGGTTGTGATTCTGTTGACAAGAAATCGAACTCAGCATCTTACTCCTAGTCGGCTGACTAAATATGAGAGAATAATAATGGGTGCTGAAAATGTGAACATAGTGAGGTGCACAATAGTAAATCCCGCTACCTTACTACCAGACCCATATCATGAGGAAATTAAAAATGACGAAGAAGAAGAACATGATTGTTTACAAGTTACAGAGTTATGCACGAAACCACGTCCATACATTGAGGAACAGCCCCTTAGAAAGCCAGACAGGGAACTATTTGTTGATGGTTCATGCCAAAGACATGAAGATGGTAAACTAACTGCTGCCTATGCGGTGTGTGAATTAACTGGAATAGTTGAAGCATCCTATTTACCAGGAGTAAAATCTGCACAAGTAGCTGAATTGATTGCTTTGATAAAAGCTTGCAAAATTGGGAGGAATCAAAAAGTAACTATATTTACAGATAGCCAATATGGTTACGGGGTTGTGCATGATTTTGGCCAACTATGGATGCAGAGGGATTTCATGACTTCTTCAGGATCCCCATTAAAAATGGACAATTTGTAAGGGAATTGCTGGAAGCAATACAATCACCAAAAGAATTGGCTGTGGTGAAGTGTGCCGCACACCAGTCAGGAGATGACTGGGTGGTAATCGGCAACCGATATGCAGATCTTGTGGCTCAACATTGTGCCAGAAATAGATTGTCAGTCAATAAAAGGGTGGAAAGAATGGGAATCAGCTGCCAACTTATGCTGTATATGCCACCTGAAACATGGAATGATGTTAGAAGATTGCAAGATGGTGCTGATGAAAGTGAGAAGAAAATATGGGTCAAGGTGGGTTGTTCCCAAAGAGGAGAGGACGAGGTGTGGATTTGTGCTGATGGCAGACCAGTCATGCCTGACTGTCTGCTCTCTCAAATGGCCAGGATGTATCATGGAGACACACACATAGGGAGAGATGCAATGATTAGGCTTTTCAGACAGAACTGGTACAATTCCAAGTTCAGGGCTGTAGCAGAGAGTCTTTGTCAGAGATGTTTGACTTGCCAAATGCATAATCCAGGAAGAAAAACAATAATCGGGTTTGGAAAAATTGGAAAAGCAGAAGGACCATTTATAAGACTACAGTTCGACTTTATTCAGTTACCACCATGCAGAGGGTTGAAATATGTACTGGTCAAAGTATGTCTGTTTTCAAAGTGGGTGGAGGCTTACCCTACCAGGAGGAGTGACAGCATTACAGTCGCAAAGCTGTTACTACGAGAACTCATTCCTAGGTTTGGTTTCCCAGTAACTTTGGAATCAGATAGAGGAAAACATTTTAACAGTGAAGTGATTCAAATAATCTGCGAAGCATTCCAAATTGAACAAAAATTGCACTGTGCATATCGTCCAGAGGCTTCTGGAGTGGTTGAACAATTGAATGGTACTATAAAATCCAGACTGGGAAAAATGTGTGCATCAACATCATTGGAGTGGCCAGATGCATTGTCACTTGTTTTAATGGGACTCAGAAGCATTCCCGATAGAAATACGGGATTGAGCCCACACGAGATAATGATGGGAAGAGCAAT
Organism: Calotriton arnoldi; assembly: GCA_963921515.1. NCBI lineage: Eukaryota > Metazoa > Chordata > Amphibia > Caudata > Salamandridae > Calotriton > Calotriton arnoldi. The sequence continues at coordinate 890,258 of CAWUFW010007961.1, forward strand.
GAGACAAGCACATGTTCCCATAAACAAACTGCTGAATATATCTGATGATATGGTTCTCGATTATTGCAAAGGATTGGCTGACCTAGTGCGTTCTGTCTCTCATCAGGTTGGAGAAGACGCAGTTTCGAGGCAGCCTGAACAAGAACATGATCTGAATCCTGGTGATTGGGTGGTAGTGAAGAATCACACCAGAGAGACGTGTCTATCACCTAGATGGGGAAAACCTTGTCAAGTCATACTGACTACCAACACAGCAGTGAAGTGTGCAGGATTCCCTAATTGGATTCATGTAAGCCACACCAAAAGAGTACCAGACCCTGAAGAAGAAAATCCTCAGTCAGCATCAATCACTGAGGAAGCTGAAGGTTGCCCAGCTGAAGAATCTCAGGCTCGAGATTCAAGAGAAGCTGCAGAAGAACAACCGAGCACAAGTCAGGACTGGATACCAGTGGTAGAAATTCCTGAAGTGTACCACAGAACAAGAAGTCAAACAAAATTGGAAGAAATTGAAGAAGATCAGATAGGTGAAGAAGATGCAGCTCAGGGAAAAGAAAAAGATACAATAAAAGAACCTGAGCAGGACCAGATAGGGAGAAGAAACTGGGCTCAAATTAATGAAAAATCAACAAATTTTGAGCAGGGACAGACAGGTTTAGAAGAACCCGGTCAGGCTGCAGAAGTACAAAGTGCAATAAGCCCTGATCAGAACCAGTTAGATCAAGAAAAGTACACAGAAGAAAAGGATCTCGAGAAACACGAACATGAAGAAATAAACAAAGAACAAGGTCAATTATTGGAAACTCACAGTGGAGTTGCTGAAGAGAAACCAATCAGACCTGAAAAAGAACAGATCAAAGAAACTGAAATTGTAGACAACCAAACTGTGCCACAATCTGAAAATAAAAGAATTTTTGAAGAAGAAATAAAAAGTAAAGAAACAGTGCAAACAAAGAAAACAAGAAAAGGAGATCATTGGCCTAGTGTCATTAAAAGAATAAAATACCACATAAGAACCAGAAGTGAAGATCCAGACCAAGTAAATGAAGTAACAAGCCAAACCGAACAAGAAAATAAAACTGAGAAAAGAAGAAGTAAAAGACTGAAACTTGTGAATAACAAATTCAAGGGTCCTGATTGGACTTACATCATTCTTGAAGATTACGAAAGTTCAGAGTCAAGTGAAAGTGGTGACGAAGGAACAAGTACAGAACTGACATATGAGAAAGAAACAAGACCACCTTGACTAAGTGAAATAATAATATAAAGAAAAGCGAAAACAGATAAGAAGAGCAATCTTCCTTGTCGAAATGCCTGATGATAGAGTTGCTGGGAGACCAAAACAGAGATGTTGAAAAAGATGCTGTGCAATATGCATATGTAGTCTAGTAATGGTGCTTATAGTATGGTTAGTCCTGATCGTAGCAGTTCCTTACCTTATGATAATGGATAAAAAGATTAATAATGAAACTAAGGGAAGGACAGCACACTTGAAGGGTAATAGAGTAGAACTAATGGCAGAAAATGAACCAGAATTTCATCATGAAATAACTGATAACGACACTAGTCTAAATGTTTTCACAAAGTTATTGTTTCAATATGTAGACACCATGGAAGTTAGTAATTGTTATGTCTGTATGAAGTTACCTGAATCAGTAGCAGAAGGGTTAACATATCACCACCTACCATTAACATATGGCATATCATGTAGTGTTTTATCTAGTTTATTTTATAGAACAGGGAGACTTCAATATTATTATTCAAACATAGACGTGATATTTTCTGAGGTTCCGATTCGAAAGAGTATGAACCCAGTGCTTAGTAGTCAAGACGCACAGTTTATGGGAGAATTTTTCTTAACAATGAAAACAATAGATATAACACATGCACATAGACACAATCTAACATGTTCTTTACATGAAGAAGAAAAGATATTTTTGAACTTAGTGGAAGATAGAAGACAAGATTTTCAAAAGAAAGCTTCTGAGCATAAGGCTCATTTGCCACCTTGGGCTGAGAAAGAAGGGAGTTACACACCTGGCAAGGCTCAAGCTGCTATGGCCCTGGATTTTGTAAAGACAGGGAAAATTTGTCTACATAGATTAAAGACTGAATATAACAATGTTTTCATCGATACCAGTGAATGTGAACACAATTTCTTAATTCTTGGAGGATGGGGAATCAAAGGAGGAACAGATTCAGTTTTTCCTGGAATATATTATGTGTGTGGGAATAAGGCTTACTTTAGGCTTCCTGCACGGTGGTATGGAAGTTGTTATTTTGGAATAGTATTTCCAAAAATATACCACATGAAAAGAAACACTGGGAGCAATGAAAATAATGGCGAACTAACACGTAGTAAAAGAGCTAGTTTTTCTGAAATAGTAGGTGATATATTTGGTGCATTAATACCTTCGGTGGGAATAATTCTGAACTCAAGGAAAATATGTAAATTGTCTACAGTGGTTGATCGTTTATCAACGGATACTGCTGGAGGATTTCTAATGATTTATGCGGAGATGGTTGCAATTAGATCTATGGTTATGCAAAATCGACTTGCTCTTGATATTATATTGGCAAAAGAGGGCGGAGTCTGTAAATTATTGAAGACGAAACACTGTTGCACTTACATACCTGATAAAAGTGCAGAAATTGGAACATATATACAGAATATAACGAAACTTGAGAAAGAATTAAAACCACTGGAAGTTGATAGTGCGTGGGAAAGATTGACAAGTAGTATTGCGTGAATTGGTACCTGGTTTTCTAATGTAGGGAAAGGACTTGTAGGTCAAATATTAGTACCCTTAGCAGGGATAGCAATAATAGTACTGACGATAATAATATGGTGCAAATGTTGTAGAAAGAGTGAAGTATATAATGTGACAGGAAAAGGAAAGAAGAGAAAGTTTGACGAAATTGAACTTGAAGAATTGAGAAGTGAATTATACAAGAAATTGAAAGGGGATGTGAAAAATAGAAAGTGTAAAAATGAGAATGAAACTAATTGCTAGAAGTTGGCATCTGATTATGGGTACTATTTGATGGCTCTTAAACGCCATCAGAGAGGGGATTGATGGAGCAAGGACTCATAAATGAGACTTGCTCGAATGCAATCTCCTCACAGTATTAATTTATTAATTTTGTATTGTGTATATTAACTTTGCATACACTACATGAATAGCAAGGAAGCTTGCCTATGTGTTCTAACTAACAAGTAACGCTTGTCTTTTTCTAAAATGGCCGCTAAAGCGCGGGAACCTTACTGCGCATGTCTCAATCACAACACGTGGTGTGACGTCTTTCTTTGCTTGGTGGGAAACTCCTGCTTCTGCGCAGTGTGCATTAAAATGGCTGCTTGATGTTTTCACATGCTTCAGCTTGCTCTTGTGTTATTATTAAATTGTCGTTTTCTTAACGCTACTAATGCGGAATAGAATTTATAAGTAAATGGGGATAGAGTAGAAAGAGTGGGTATACAGTGAAACATTGTATTTGTGATTTTAATATTATCTTCTTTGACTTTTATTAGTTCGTAAACTTGGGCCTGGGGTTGGTGAACTGAAACTCGAGAGACAATGATTCTGCGCATGTGTCCTGCTTGGCTGCCAAAGAATAAAGATGAAGTCAACCTGGACGTCGTCCAAGGCTGCGACCTAATGGTCGATATTGATATATTCATGTGTTCTTGCCAAATTTGCAACTATGTATATGAAGAATGAATAAACTTTGTCGTGAGACGGGTGGGAAATAAAGCCAATGTATTAAATTTGATGGGCGGTATTATAAAACAATGGTCTTCAGAATTCGAACTAAAATCATATGGTGTGAGGATCAACCCCCTGTCCCTGTCCAATCAGAAGTAGTGGTCCCATATTTTGGCAATATTAAGGGGAGGTACATGGGCGTAGAAGGGTATAATAGATATAGAATTAGTTAATTAGTTAGAGCTTACTCTCAGAACGCACAGAAGAGCTCCAGACCGCCAAGCTGATCGATTGCAGACTGAATCCCTGTCCAGAAGAGGTCCTGAGGAGGGGCGGCGGAGTCCATTAGAAGGGAGACCCGGAAGAATCGAGGAGAAGTCGAGTATCAGAGAGGGGAACGACGCAGGCGTCATTGTAGAGAGGTCACCGGTCCTGTCCTGATCCTGGAGGAAGTCTTTGCTCTTCATCCTTCCTGGGTCCTATTCTTTTCCAACTCCTTGGCCAAGGGGTTTGGTTCTCGCACTTAGGTAAATATAAATGCAACCTTTAGTTGCGCTGCTGTCTCTATCTTCTCCTTTCTGAGGGACCGTCATTAATCAATAATTATTATTCTATGCTTCATCCTTGATATGCGATTAAGTACCATGTGGTTGGGGGGCGCTAGGTGGCGCACACGCAAAATGGCCGCACTACAGTGAGGCTCTTGCTGCCTGGCGTCAAAGATCCTACAAATATCCTCCTAAATGGCCACAAACTCAGCTTAAACTGACCTCCGAGACAGCTGGCGGTCTGCTGCAGCTCCGGTGTGCAGTTCGGCCGGATCGGAGCCTCCGTGCCCGAGAAATGCTAATGACGAGGTGACAGCGCGGACAGAAGAAGCGAGCCGCGGTGCCCGGGAGCGGCTTTCGTTCTTACGCAAGCCCGGGGATCGCCACGAGGCGCCTGGGCCCACCAGCACTGCGAACCGTAAGTGGACTACGCCGCCTACACCGGAGTCTGCCCACAGCAGGACAACACGGGTGGGGCTGCTCCTGCGCACCGCCAGAGCTGACAATCCTTGCGGATGTGACGGGCGGCGAAGAAGAGAAAGGCGACAGGTGCACAATTGCCGCAGCACCCCCTGCGAGTACTAGCTTAATGCGGGATCGGAGCGGCAGATGCGGCCTGAGAGCGAGATGGTGTGCGGGGGCTGAGATCGGGACGGCGGAGCGTGGGCAAGCCGTGAGCAAGTAGGTGAACAGCGGGGCGGAAATCGTAGCGGCCGACACTCCCCCAACAAGTTACCCTCCGGGTGCGGAGCCACTGATAGAAGCGGGCGCGGCGCACTGCAGGGCTGCCTTGGGGTGGGCCCCTGGAGACGGGCCCCTTGCGGGCTCTCTGCACCGTGTACACATCGAGCTCTCTCGATCGGAGGACCAGGTGCCTGCTTGCACACAAAGCTTCCAATCCTACTGGTGTACACGCGGCGGAAAGAAGAAGGAGGGACAGCATCCCCGCACGCAGCGTTAGCTGCCATCCCAAATTTACTCGCAGGGCGCCAACAAACACCTGCTGAACCATCGAGCTCCCCCGCTGGAACTGTGCTGATGGACTCACACGTATCGTCTAGTACCCCATAGACATGTGCAAAGGTGAAAACAACACGCAGGTACAGACAGGGCGAGACTTTAACCCCATAACAAGAGCGCTGCCCCTTCAACTGATGGCCCTATGAACAATATACATACGCGAATGGTGATACCACTGTTTTCAGCCCCCAGCATCACTCCATCAATAAGGCCACAGCGCATGGAAACAGCGATAAGCCTCTGCAGATAAAACACTGGTAGTGTCAGCGAACCAGCAACAACAGTATTCTGGAGCTCCCAACGTGTTCACTACCATACATGAGCTCGGCAGGCAAAAGTGTTGGATACTAGCATAGTACTGCCTTGGCATACCGTGATTTGGGGCGCGCGAGACTGTAGCCACCCTGCGAACGGTACACCGTAATACTACGGGGACACGGACAGCTCGTATTAAGAGGCCAACATGGGGAAGCCAGATAATTGCCAACCCAAACTTTCCTTTGACACCACTAAAAGAAGCACCCGCAACACAACGGATGACCAGGAAGTTGACAAGGGGGAGAGCGCACAAGGAACCGCTAACGCTCTATCCACAGAGGTACAAAGCATCCTGCAAGAAGTTCGGCAAGGCTTCGCTACCATAGTAGACAAAGTGGATAGCATGTCCACGCGCATGGACGCCATTGCATATAAACTTGAAGGGCACGAGGATCGCATTAAAGAAACTGAGCGCCGCATCTCTGATAATGAAGACACTACGTCCCAGGTAACAACACAGATTGCCCAAATGGATAAGCTTCTAAAAATCATTGCTGCAAAGAATGAAGATTTGGAGGCGAGAAGTAGGCGCAACAACATACGCATTCTTGGTATCCCTGAGTCGACCAACACAGGAAGAATGGAGGAATATGTGGAAAAATTGTTGCTCTCGACGATTGGGGCGGAAGGCTTTTCCAATCAATTCATAGTGGAGACGGCGCATAGATCACTGGGGCCGCGTCCGCCGCCGGGAAGCACGCCGCGCCCTATCATAGCACGTCTTTTGAATTATAGGGACCGGGACGTTGCACTCCGCACAGCGAGAAGCGCACAACAGTTGACATATGATGGTAATGCGTTCTCCATATTCCCTGACTTCACTCCTACCGTTCAGGAAGAAAGACGGAAATTTATAGAAGTCAAAAATAAGCTGCGACGGGCCCAAATTGACTACGCATTGTTATATCCGGCACGACTTAGGGTTACCCACCAAGGTAAACAGAGATTCTTTACAAAACCACAGCAGGTGGAGGAGTTCTTAAAGCACTTGAAAAGAGTGAACCATGACACTGAACCGTCAACATCATCCCAGCAGTCTGCATCGGCGGGAGTGGAAGAAAGTGCGTAATGAATATCTCACCCAAGTCTTGAACTTACTGGGACATAAGAAACATAGAAAATGATTGCCGGCTGGCGGAGCAGAAGCGGCAGGCTCCGCAGATACGGAGGACGGTAGACCAATTGACTCACTATTTCTAATCTCTGTTCTTCTTTATGAGCCATTTCCTATATGTCACGCCGGGCACCCTCCGCCCCTTGGTGTCCACGCGCTTCATCACTAGTGGACCCAACGGGTGGGGGCTACTGTGCAGGCACCTAGGGTAATCCCCCAACGGGTACTCCCCATTGATGATTAATATATGTACGGTAAAATAGCAGTTTGGATAGTTGTATTTGTTCTTATCTGTTGGGGTAGGGGGTGGGAGTACGCTTCTGGCAGGTTAGGGCTGCTTCAGTGGGAGGGGTTGGGGCTGTAGGGCTAGGGAACGGGGACGGGCTGACAGTTTCTGGCATGATTGGGATGCCACGGGAGGTGGGAGGGGGCAGCCGCGGGAAATGCATTGCATTGTTGCAGTAGACAGGCACACTACATATGGAATCGATAAGTGTTTAAATGGACGAATTTTTCACATAACTGCTACATCAGATGTTGGGCTTCTTGTTGTGAGACAATGTGATGGCTGCGGATGACAACTACACACTGACGATCTTGTCCTGGAATGTCAGGGGCCTAGGGGATCAGCGAAAAGGAGACAGGTCCTGGCATACTTGGACAGACAGCGGGTGCAACTGGCTATGCTCCAGGAGACCCACATAGACCCAAGGGCTGTAAACACGTTCACCAGTAAATGGGCTAGCACGAGACTCTTTTCATCATACTCCTCCTATGCGAGAGGCACTGCCATACTGATCAAAAAGCAGACACCCTTTGTATTGGCGGGAGCGATAGAAGATCCACAAGGGAGATACGTACTGGCCTGGGGCAGACTTGGTAGAGACTCTGTGACGCTGGTCAATTGCTATGGCCCCAATGTTGACGCTCCAGACTTTTTCACCAGGTTATGGGGGCAAATATTGAACGTGGGCTCCACACATGTCATCTGGGGGGGAGATTTTAACGTGGCCCTTAACCCGGAACAGGATAGGTCCAATCCAAATATGCACCACTATAATAAGTCCCAAGAGGCATTGCGGGGTATAGTGGAGGAAGGCGGCCTGGTGGATAGTTGGCGGTACGTTCACCCACATTTGAGGGAGGGTACACACTTCACGACACGCACGGGCACATGGGCGCGCCTTGATTATTGTCTTGTCTCAAGAGGGCTGGGAGACGCTATACGTGATGTAACTCACCCAGCCAGGACGTTCTCAGATCATTGCCCTGTGAGGCTGGCGCTCACACCACCGGGATATGGCACTCCCAGGCCACGCTGGCGACTGCAGCCCCATGCTCTGCTGGTCACGGTCTTTCAGGCCGAGCTGGGGGAGGAGATAAGGGACTTCTTTATGAGAAACAAGGGATCAGTTGATAATGTCGAAATAATATGGGAGGCTTTCAAAGTCACTATTAGAGGGTATTGCATCTCAAAAGTTTCGGAGTACTTCGAGATATACGGCGTACAATGCAAAAGCTGGAACAGGATCTGAAGAGGTTAGAGGTCAGAATGAGTAAAGGAGAGACAGGGCAGGTGCAAGCAGAGTTTCGCGAGAAATTGACAGAATACGAACAGACTGCTGCTAGAGAGGTGAACTTTCAGAGTAAATACTGGGTGGCTCGAAAGTACGGCGAAGGGGAACGGCCAGGAAAGGCATTAGCTGAAGCGACGAGAGGCCCCAGGTTCACGTCCCATATATTAGAAATTGAAAGTCCAGAAGGGACAATACATAGAGACACACTGGATATACTGTCCACATTCACCGCTTACTACGAGACCTTATACACCACACACCGCCAAGAAACAGTGGAATTAGGTGACTTTCTGGGAGATATAACGCTGTGTTGGCTTAGCAACACGCAAAGAGAATTCCTTAGCCAGCCTTTTGAATTGGATGAAATCAGAGAAGCGATTATGCAATTAAAAAACGGCAAGGCGCCTGGATTAGACGGTATCCCTGCCGAATTTTACAAAACGTATATCGATATCATGGCGCCAGTCCTTAAAGAGGTTTATGAGGAATCTCTGGAGGTTGGTACCTTACCCCCCTCCATGAGGGAAGCGTTGGTGATATCTCTACTAAAGCCCAATAAAACTCCTAGCTCCTGCGATTCATATCGACCCCTGTCACTTATCAACTGTGATACCAAAATTTTGGCTAAGATACTAGCCAATCGCCTCAATCTTCTTATGGAAAACCTCATTCTACCTGACCAATCAGGCTTTGTCCCCGGCAGGGCAACCACCCACAATCTCCGCACACTCTTCTCGCTTGTACAGACAGTGGCGCCAGAGTTCCCACTTGCAGCTGTGTTTCTAAATGCCACAAAGGCTTTTGATTCTGTGGAGTGGGACTATCTGTTTGGGGTGCTGCATCGCATGGGGTTTCCGAAGATATATATATCCTGGATTCAGATGCTGTATCACCAGCCCACTGTCAGAGTATTGATCAATGGCCATATGTCTCACTCACTTCCCATTTCGAGAGGCACACGCCAGGGATGCCCACTGTCCCCGTTACTATTTGCTGTCGCAATGGAGCCCTTGGCCTCTAGATTGCGACAACGGCATCAAGATAAGGCGTTTCGATGTGGCCTACGCCAAATATTGATATCCTTATATGCGGATGACGTGACATTATATATCAGGGATCCCAGGCACAATCTTAACCCCATACTACGAGAATTCATATTGCTCGGCAGACTATCAGGTATCAATACCAATTGGGGAAGTCCCAGCTGTTTCCACTCACACCAGCGGTTCCACAATTCCCACTTGATTACCCACTGGAATGGTGTGATACTGAACTTCGCTATCTCGGTATACAGGTGACGAGAGACAGAGAGGAAACTATACGGCTTAACTATGGTACAGCAATTACACGACTTAACAGCAATGTCACACGATGGATCTCTTTGCCTATATCGCTCGCTGGTCGAGCCTCTCTAATAAAAATGGTGGTACTTCCACAGTTCCTTTATCTGTTTGCAAACATACCCTATCACCCAGGGCCAAATTTTTTTAAACGCTACTGGACGGCGCTGATCACGCTTATCTGGGGAGGGAGGCAACCACGACTCCAATGGTCCAGCCTTATCAGACCATATGAACAGGGCGGGTTGGATATACCCGACTTCGAGCTGTACTACTGGAGTGCGCAGGCTCAGTACGCGTTTTACTGGATATATCCTCCAAGATACATGCCGCAAATAGCCGCAGAAGATTGGCTTGCAGACCCTGTTCCCCTGAACGGCATCATACACGGCCCGCGTCGCACACGCTCTACACCTCCCACCACGGTCACCAGCACGGTAGATGCATGGAACTGTATCAGGGACAAACTCTCGTCGCCCTTTCTGTATTCCCCGCGACTTCCGTTAACCTATCACCCTGATATACCCCTATTACAGGAAAGAGGATTCCAGAACCTCTGTAAACGGCTTCACATAAATATGTGGGGGGACCTGTTTCAGGACGGTACCTTCCGCTCCTCAGAGCACCTGTTTCAGGGCATACGGTCTACTCCACTAGACTTATTCCTATATGTTCGGTTACGACAAGGGATGAGGGTGATTCTACCGGACTTCCCCCATGAGCCAGAAATCCTACCTCCGTTACACCAGTTGTTAAGTCCTGCAGGGGTAGCCACCTGGTGTCCGGACTATATAAAAGCATACGCGCAACACAAGAAAAACCTGTCAGCCCGGCATACATGCACTGGCAAGAAGAGCTGGGGCAGGAGTTGACTGAGGAGCAATGGAATTACTGCTGTGCCCAGACATCGCAAATCTCTGCCAGTAACAGGTTGCGGGTGCTGCATTATAAATTCCTGCAGAGGCTATACTACACGCCCGTTAAAAAATATAGATTCAAATTAACTGACCATGACAGATGCGACAGATGCAAAAGTGAGGGAGCTGGTTTTCTGCACCTGGCCTGGGAGTGCCCGTCAGTACAAGCCTACTGGGGGAGGTGCATGAGGCGCTGGAGAAGATGCTAGACATAACATTGGACAGGGATCCTGTGGTGGCCCTTTTGAGCTACACGGCATTAATCCCCAAAACACACCGGAAGTTCCTAGCCATATCTCTGCTGATGGCCAAACGCAGGGTAGCCTGTAGATGGGGCAGAGGACGCGCACCGAAGTTCAAGGAATGGTTGACTGACCTAGTGCATTACCAGGAACAGACCACAACCTATATAGAGCTGCTGCCAATTGCCTCTAGGCCCACAGACATATGGGGACCTCTCCAGAATTATCTCATCCTGCAGAAGGGCTCCCAGTAGACGCAAGAGTGAGGACCGTTTTAAGTTAAAACGCGGCTGAGATTACATATCCTGCATTGCTGTCGCACCCACAACAGAGCACGCTTACATATACACTATGTTAAATGTCGATGTATTGCCTACTGAATATCCAAATTGTCCCATACCAAGCGCTTATCAAAATGATTGTGTAATGAAATGTCTGTAATCTGCTGTTGACTTAAGATAATGTGTTACCATGTTATGTATGAAAACCCAAATAAAAAAGTACCATGTGGTTCTGTATTTTACTCTGCTAAAATCTTTAGATAAACATTTTAAAACTTCCTGACTCAGTGGTTATTTCAGGATTATGTACTGTAATGAATGTCACTCATTTTAAACTTCCCAATTAGCAAAGGATTCATTGGTAAGTCATTACTCTTCAATCGGAAGGTAATTGGTAGCAGGGATTTTGATAAAGAGTAACAACGGACAACCCCAGCGTATTAGCGTAGTATGAATGTATGGGCCCAAGTGAGTATTTAGTGTATGAATGCTGTTTGCTAATATCGCGCTGGATCACCTTGATCCGGACAACCTAGCCAACAACCAACCCATTACCCACCTTCACTTTCCTTTCATTGAAAAGAATACTTTAAAAAGCAGTAGCCATCCGACAACAACATAATATCATTAAGAATAGCCTTCTACACGTCTACCAATCTGGTTTACATCATGTGGAGTAAGGAGACAGCTACCATTCAAGAAGTGGAGAAGGTCATCAATGTCGATGACAAAAATGACCCCTGCCTTCTTATCCTGTTTGATCTCTGCTGTTTTCCGTATAGTTGACCACCAAGCATTGGTCAATTTCCTGGAAAGACTCAGGGGCTTTGCTAAAATGATTTTGCAATGGTTCACCTCTGACATCACCAGTCACCACCAGTGTGTCCCGATGACAAGGATCCCAATATCCCAGACATTTTGTGGATCCATTAGGGATCTATCCTCTCCCATATCATCTTGGATCTCTATGTGGAACCACTACGTATACAACTCACTGATGATAATATTAAGATTTATCAATATACTGATAACACTCTGCCTCAAAAGTGACTCTTGAAAAGCATTCAGTGACTCAAAGTGATTTAAACTAATTTAGAGATTTCTTTAGAGCACCTACCTAAAACACTACCTGACAAAGAAATAATTCTTCGTGTTCTCAAGTAGTGCCAAATACCCTCTCATTTAAACCTGGCGAGCAGACATCTACAAGTCCCTCAAAAACAACACCCAGTATGTCTGACTGAGAAACCAGCCATCTCAGGTGGAAAGTGATACACCATTGGCCAAGATGTGGGAAAAGGTATACCACTGGCCAATATATAACGAGACTGGAAAGGAAAAAAAAAACTAGAAAGAACAGACCAGAAGGCAGCCACTTCAGTCTACAAACTCACGGACTGTAACATCCAAATAGAACTGTGCCTACTGTCCAGCAATTCAGAAAGAGCCTGAAAAAACATCCTTTCACACAACACTAAAGCTACAAAGAAATAGGCAAACATGTTTTTCTGGCTGTAAACATTGTTAAATAAGTACGAAAGGCTCTCACCCTTACATTCAGCACTCTATTGGTTCCCAACTAGGCTCTCATTATGGAAGTAACCCTACATACATGCATACATACCACAGAAGCCAGTAAAGTAACAAGTAACAGGGAAGCATCAGGCTGCAGAGAGAGGTGCACAGACTGACATTGTGTGAGGGAGAGCACGCAGGAGAAAGTAGCAACTATTACCCACTCTTTTTACCATGCCAGCATAAGCAACAGTTTGTGTATAGGTGAGTAAGGAAGCACTGCAGTTTCCTGTCTTCCACCTGGTGTGTGTGTGTGTGCGTGTGTGTGTGTGTGATTGCCTGTGAATGTTTGTGTGAGTGTGTGTGTGATTGCATATCAGGGCCGGACTGGACATAGAGGGCACAGGGCGTTTCCCCAGTGGGCCGGAGGCGCGGGGCTGGTTTTCTGGCCATGGGGGCTGGTTTTGTCACTGGGGGCCGGTTTTGCAGCAGTGCTGCAATATCGGTCCCCTGTAACAAAAGCGGGAGTGGTGCTTTTTACTAGCCCCCACCCTGCTCCCAGGGCCGGTCGAACAGCAATCAGCCAGGGCTGGTTGCTGTTCCCAGTCCTGCCCTGTTGCATATGAATGTGTGTGAGTGTGTGTGTGATTGAATGCATGTGTGTGTGATTGCATGTGAATGTGTGTGTGGTTGAATGTGTTTGTGTTTTGCGTGTGAGTGTGATTGTGTGGGTGTGTGTGCATATGTGGCAAACTTGCACTATTGCTAACCACATGCCCAGTACATGTGATTTATCTTACTGAAGCTTGCACTGTTGATACCAAGCTTCATCTGTTCTGTCAGGAAGTAAATTGTGCACTGCTGATGCTAAGCTATACTTGTTCAATGTGGGAGACTATAATAAATGCAATTATTATTTGAGGTAGAGAGCTACCCACCTCAATGAATAATCAAAACCCTTGTCAGCTTGATCCCTCAAAGCCAGTAAATTTACCTGAGATTTACTACTGGTTGGCAGGGATAAAGTGCACAGAGTTCTAAAGACAACACAAATACAGGGTCCAGCAAAAGGCGAAAAATCCAGGGTGACTACGCAGAAATGGCAAATTTCGTACAGAGACCAACGTGCACTACTGATGCTGAAGGTGTACTTTTTCTGTTAGTGAGATGTTACCAGTGGGAGGAAACTTACACTTCCAATGCCCATACTACACCTGCTCCGTTAGTAAAGACGTTTACAGTGCACATGCTGTACCTGTTTTGTGAAGAGAAAATCTTACATTTCAGATGCCCTTGCTGCACTTCTTCTGTCCAAGGGGGTTGTTTCTGCACTGTTGATGCACATGTTGTACCTGTTCTGTCATGGAGATGATGCTTCCACTGCTAATGTTCATTTGATACTTGCCTACTTGTTAGCTTACATTGCTGTTGTCCATGTTGTACCTGTTCTGCGAAGAAGAGATCATGTAGTGCTAATGACCATGTGGTACCTATTGTGATAGTGAAGGAAGCTTGCATTGCTGATCTATCTGTTCTGCGAGGGAAAGAATTTAGCACTGTTGATGGACATGTGCTACCTATTCTGTGAGTGGGACTGTGTTCACTGCTGATGCCATGCTGCTGATTCGCATACATTTGCACTGCTGATGGCCTGTTCGGTGGGTGTGCAAGGGAAGCTCTTTTGTTATTGAGGACAGATTGCACTGATAATGCCCTTTTTGTACCTGCTGTAATTGTACAAAAGAAGTGTGCACTATCGATACCCATGGTTTTAGTCCATTCTGTGAGGAACAGAGGCATGCACTGTTGATGCCATGCTGTTGTCATTACTGTAGTCCATGCTATAACTGTTCTGTGGGAAACAGTAATTACGATGACGGCCAAACCACGTGTTGCCTTTGCAACGCGGTCGGAATAACGAATTCGTCATAACCACGCATTCCTTTATCACACATGTCGTTACAACGACGTACCTTAGGTAAAGCGGTGTTGGACTTTAAAGTCCAATGCTTTCCCTATTGTTGTGTGGACTGGAGTTGGAATAATAAATTATACTGTTCCAAAATCCAGCGCTTTCCCTAAGGCAAGTCGTTGTAAAGATTTGCCTGGTAAAGGAATGCGTGGAGACGCCTTCGTTGTTCTGACCGCATTGTTATGGAACGTGTGATTTAGGCATGCGTGGTTGTGTCATAAAACCCTGTTCTGTGATTGGGATAAGCTTCATCTGCTGATGCTGTGCTACAGCTATTATGGTGGGAGGGATGCTTGCATTGATGATACACTGCTGTGCCTGTTCTGTGATGAAAGAAATGTGGCACCACTGATCCTGTGTGATACCTTTCCAGTGGGCAGGGCGAGTTGGTGCTGCTTATGCATGCCCTTGTGGTTCTGGTGTGGATGTGAGGCAAGCTTCCACTGCTGATGTTCTTGTGGTATATGTTTTCTGTGTTTTTCAGACGTTTGAGAAATATTTTGCTGCACAAAAGCTCAAACAGTTGGCATTGCCAGTGTTTGCTTTGCTTTCTTCCTACTTGATTAGACTCATCATACATTGTCCCTCACGATACTTGAAAATAGACCGGTCAACACAGCAATAAGTGGAGAAAGTGTAAACATTTCCTTAATGAGACGAGTAACGTTTTGCTGCGCTGTGACACATATCTTAAAGAGGTTCAATTTACCAAGCTTCACTGTACACGTCTCCAATCCAGTATTCATTCATTAATTCACTCACTGACAAGAATAATCATACATAAGGGGTACATATATTTTCATAGAATATGTTTTGTGAAGATCCTGGTCGCATCTCTTCGTGAAGCTTTTTGTGTATTTCCTTTGACTAACAGATTGAATTAAACCTTTTCCTACATAAACAGATGTGCATTAGTGGTAGGTAGATAGATGCTTTATTTTATTTATTTGGTTAAAATCAATTCAAATAGATGCAGAACAAAACAAACTTACAAATATCACTATTCAAATAGTAGTTTAAGTAATAGATATATTTAGGGTTTCATATACACTTTATATTTTAAAAAAATTACTTAAGTTGTTAAAACGTGTGGTTTCTTCCTATTAAACGTTTGTCAAGGACAGATTTTTATACTCAACCTTACGAAATATAATTAAGCAACAAATACAACTTTTAGATAGTCATTTAAAATACTAGGCTGTGTCCTCTTTACTGTTCTAATGTTGGCAGCCCCAAACAAGCATTGGCAAAGCCAATAGGGCACCTATATTGGCTTTCCTAATGTTTTTTAGTCATTCTGTATAGCATTGATTAAAAATAAAAAATAAAAGATTTGATAACTGAACCATCACGTCCCTTTGTAGGCGCACACATGCGTTCAACATGCATGCACTTACAAATGGACTCTTTTCTTTATCTACTCTGAAATGTTTGGGTAAAACAAATGTAGTAAAAAACGCTTAAAAAAAATGGATGAGCACTTTGCTGGAGCAGGTGGGGGGAGGAGGTGGGGATTTAAGCAACAAGAGGGATAGAACACAGGTGGAAAACAGCAAGAAGCACACAGCAAAAGAGAGAGAAGTGTGCAGGTGAGGAGAGAGAAGCACATGGGCAGAGAGAGAGAGCAAGGGGGAGAAAAGCACACGAGGGAGACAACACATTCTCTGTACAGAGTGCTTAAACAAAAAGAAAAAAGTAGCTCCTTAAAAGCGAGCAGAAGAAGCATAGAAGCCAGCAAATCAAAGAGACAGTAAAGAGGCTATGCTCCATGAGAGGGACAAACACAAAATTGACAAAAAAAGCTATCAAGTAAGAAGCAGCCAAATGAGAGTGACAGGAATGCCAACCAATGGTAAGCAAAAGGCAGGTTCCAAACCCTGTATGTTATTGGTAAGCCCACAATAGGTCTTTTGCAGCTAGTCAGTTTGCACTGTCTAGTATGCTTGGCCTAAAATGGAACACAGATATTTTTTCAATAACCTAACACTTTAGGACACAAACAGACAATGTGTTCAAAATGCTTCCTCCTTCTCTTTGCATAATTGACATAGGGCTTTATTACGAGTCTGGCGGTCCACGGACCGCCAGACTCGCGGGGCGCAGTGGTAGCGGTCTTCTGACTGCCCCATTATGGCCAGGGCAGTTGGGCCACCCTGGGACCACCGCAACCACCGGAAATCAGAGATCACTGGTGGCGCAGTGGTATTGAGCCTACAATATGCTTGGCGGGGCCGCTGCGCCCCTGCTAAGCATATTGCAAGTTTCCTCACCGCCAACCTTTTCATGGCAGTGTGACCGCCATGAAAAGTTTGGCGGTGAGGAAACAAAGGGGGCCCTACAGGGCCCCCTTGTGCCTCACGCCATGTGGATGCACACAGGGAGGCACAAAATGTGCCCCTCTGTGTGCATGCACACCAGTACCTGCATGGCATGGACTGCAGCAGTCCATGCCGTGCAGGGACTGCCTTTGACGTTCCCATTGCGGTGCGAACGCCAAAAGGACCACCCACCAGACAGGAGAATACTCCTGATCTGGCAGGCGGTTTGTACATGGGTTTGGCGATGCCAGAGCGGGGTGTTCCGACCAAACTCATAATGAGGCCCTTAGTGTTTGATCTTTAGTACATTTTTTCATGCTCCCTCAAATTGTAATATTGGAATGTAAAAAAAAGTCTTAGAGCCTGATTTAGACACTGGCAAGTGGCTTATCATCTGTCAGGGTGGCAGAAGTCATCTCCTCTGTCACCCCAGCAAGACTGCCATGTGCCAAATTACAAGATCAATGCCAGCCCTGCAGTGATCTCTGTGCCTTCACAGAAGCCACTGAAATGGCTGCTCCTGTAAGGTGAAATGTTGATATATGGCTACCATCTTTTAGGTGGCCACACACTAAACTTTTTTATTTTTTAGAAAGAAACTCCCAAAACAAGAATTATTTTCTAAAAAGCAAAGGTAATGCCCCCACAGCTTGAGAGGGCACACCTTTGATGGATTACCATGTCTACCAAATGCTAAATCAGGGCCGCTGTTTCAAATATGCCGTCTTTGTCTTTGCATCTAGTTTAGAATCAAGATAAGCCTTTCCCCTATGTAATGTATGTCTCTTGAGTTAATATTGAGCTTTTATATATTAAAGACTAGGCTACGTCATTCAGGTAATCAATTTATAGCATTTTGCCCCTTATTGTGTGTTTGGGATGTATTCTGTTCGTAGAACATAGGGAGGCTATTGAGGTAGATGACATTATTTTATAATTGTATTGATCCTTCTACCAATTGAAGACTGGAATTTATTGTTTATTGAAGCAATTTCGTTGTCCGCAAGTATTTTCAAACTGCCTTTCCCATTCCCTCAGTCAGAGTTATAAAGGGGGAGAGGATGTAGCCTAAGGGCTAGGGCGGTCCATCTCAAATCTGGGGAACTCTGTTCGAGTATGCTGGGATAGTGCCCTTCCCCGGGAAGAGCCTACTCAAGAGCACTCCTTGGCGAACCAATCGCTTTAACAAAAGTAGTCAATTTATTTTTGGATTTTCAAATTCGGGTTTATTCATCAGATGGTCCAATTATGAAATTTCAATGTTCTTAGATCATCATCAAATACATCTTTTCATAATTGCATCATAAGGCATATTTATGCAATCTGTTGCTTCACAGGAATTTTAAACAGCCCCAATGCATTTCGGGCACAGCCCTTCGTCAGGGGGTAATCCCTGTAAAGTAAATGGTACACATTTGTATCCAAGAGTTGACAGAATGCGAAATGAGATAAAAGGAAATAAAGTATAATTAAAGGGTATAAAGATACTAGTTCCCAAAGTGGTCTGAAGTTGGGGAAAACACAAAGAAAAACAGAGTGCCAAAAGCCAAGTATACTCGAGAAAGAGTCCCGACACGAAGTAAACAAGAGGTCCCATGTTGTAATAAGCACCAGAGCGTGATGGGGCGATAAACGCGGAAAAACAACCCGTGAACGGGCGAATGGTGAAAACTGGAGTGCATAAACAAATATATACCAGGGTTCCCTACTCATCATGATACACCTATGTTAAATGCCGTGTGCAGCCATCACGTACCTGTGGAGCTCGCGGTGAGACACCGCTGAGTAATTCCGTCGTAAACAAGTTCAACCGCCAGTACACCGGAACTAAATACTGCATGTAAACGGAAGTGAACCTTCTAAAGCCGTAGTCACTAACGAGAGACTATCAGGTAACCATGGTAACACAGAACACTAACACAAAGAGTGTATAGTCCCGAAAGAACTAGCCAATAGGTCCTGGCGCAAATAACACGAAGAGAACATAATACTTAAAGTGAGGGAATCCCAATGCAACTAAAGATAGAACGGGAGGAAATACTCGAAGTACATGGTAACTGGCGATGTACTCCCGGGTAGCCATGACAATGTAAACTATAAACTAAGCTATTGTTACTGGAACTACGGAGGAAGCCCGACCACAAGTTCGAAAACAGCCCAAGAATTGAAAGTGTTTAAAAAAATTCGAGGAATAATAACGAAAGAACACAAATGGTGAAAAGGAAAAGAAAAAAGGAGAGAAACGACATACAGTTCAAAATACAAGAATCATGAATAAATAAAGAATTGCAATATACCAAATTATATCAGGGTTATACTATGAATAGATTAAAGAAAGCAACTAAATTCCAATCTTTCATTTAACCCCTTCGGGTGCAGCGACTTAAGTTTATGTATCCAATATAGTTCTCGTTGGAGTAAAAGTTTCTTGTTGTCTCTTCCTTCCTTCTCTGTTATCTGTTCCAATACTGTGTATCTCAATTGGCTGATGTTGTGATTCATGTTAGAGAAGTGAGTAGCCACAGTCGATTTATGGTTCCTTGTCCGTATGTTACTTTTGTGTTCTATCAAACGAGTTTTGATTTTGCGTTCTGTTTTCCCCACGTAGGGTAATCCACATGGACATTTAAGCAGGTATACAACATTGCTGGTGTTGCATGTGGCTGAAACTTTCAGTTTGATAGGGGTGCCTTGAGTTGGATGCATCAATGTGGTACCTCTTATGATATTATTACAGTTACCACAGTTGTGGCATGGAACCGTACCCGTATATGTTTTGTTAGGTGTGTCAACTTTCTCATTCAGTAGTTGCATAAGATTTTTAGTGCGTTGATAAGCAAAAATTGGAAAGGTTTGAAATATTCCCTTGAAGTCAGTTTCTGCCTGAAGCAGTGGCCAATATTTGTAAATAACATGTTTAATTTTGGTACTCATAGTTGAGAATTTAGACACGAATACAAGTCGTTCATCATTGGTGCATGCTTGAGTTTTAGGTTTAAGCAGCTGTGATCTTTCCTTCAGTTTTACTCTGTCTTCTGCTTCCTGTAGAATGGAAGTAGGATATGCTCTTTGTTTGAATTTAGTTTTGATCTTTTTGCTGTTCTGATTGTATATTGTTTCTGACGATGAGATGCGTTTAGCTCTGAGCAATTGTGAGTAAGGAAGATGTTTTTTTAAACTCATTTGGTGAAAACTGAAAGAATGTAAATAGTTGTTCCGATCGGTCGACTTGGTGAACACTGAAGTAACCAGTTCATTATTTAGTAGTTGAATGTCAACGTCCAAAAAGGAGATTCTTTCCCTACTAGTAGGGTACGTGAATTGGATCCTGTCTTCAATAGTGTTCAACTGATTGATAGCTTGAAGTAAATCATCTTCACCCCCTTTCCAGATCAAAAACATGTCGTCAATGTACCTATAGTACGTCAACAAGTTATTTTGCCAGATGGTCTTAGATAAAATGTGGTCCAGCTCAAACCGATGCATGAAAAGGTTTGCATATGCTGGAGCTGCACAGTTTCCCATGGCAACTCCAGATAGTTGAATGTAGTATTTTTTATGCCATGTAAAATAGCTGTGATAAAGTGTAAAATGTGTGAGTTCCATCAGAAATACTTTGAGATCTTCATTTTTGTCGCTGTCTATAAGGAAAGACTCCATCGCTTGTAGTCCCAACTCGTGAGGAATAGAAGTGTACAACGACTTTACGTCAATGGTACACAATGTTAACTGAAGGTGTTTGTCAAACTTGATATTGTTAATTTTGGCAAGAAAATCCGTAGTGTCTCGCAAGTATGTCGACATGTTTTGAACGCTTGGTTGCAGGTGTCGATCGATGTATTTACCTATTGGTTCATGAATTGAATTTCTGGTGCTTACAATCGGTCTGAAAGGTGGTTTCTCCAAACTTTTATGTATTTTTGGGACCATGTATAAATGCGGTGTACTTGGGTTCTCTTTAATGAGAATTTTTTTGTCCCTTTCATTGATGGTTCCCATTGTTAAAGCTTTATCAATGATGGCTTTCAAAACTCTGCTGAACTCATTGATAGGGTTTGAATTAAGTTCCATGTACAGGGTGTTATCATTAACGTGCGCTTCCACGTTGTCTTCGTAAAAACTGGTATCTAAAATAACTAAGGCTCCGCCTTTATCCGCCTTACAGCACGTGATGTTTTCATTAGCCGCCAGTTTAGAAATGGCAATCCGTTCCTTTATGGTTAGATTGGGTTTACGCCTTTCTTTGGTTTTGAATATGTCATGAAGTTCTCTCTGTACTGTTGTCTCGAATGAGTCTAAGATTTTATGGCTCAAGGGGGCCATAAATGAACTTTTGGGTTTTAGATCCAATAGAGTACCTTTGTCTTCTCTAGGTTTCGGGTCCACTACATTTCTAAAAAAGTGCTTAAGCCGTAGAGTTCTCATGAATTTAAACAAGCTGATCTGAGCTTCTAATTCGTTAGATTCATAGGTCGAGACATAAGACATGCCTTTTTGTAAGGTTCGAATTTGAAATGTAGACAATTCTTTTTTTGAAATATTGATGACTAGGTTGTCTGGCTCCTGGTAGACTTGGCTATCGCCAAATCCCTTTCCTTTGTGCTTTGCCCTCCTGGTTCGACGATTGTGTCGTGGCCTCTCCCCTAAAAAAGGCACTGTTTCGATATTTTCTGCATTTGAAGTAGAAGGTCTACTATCTTTGTCAAGGTTCCTAGTACCAGGTTGTGGTACACTTTTGTTGCCTCTCTGTTGTGATTCATCTGATGAAGATGTGGCCCCATCTGTAGATCGATTATTGAATGATCTTTGTTGTCGCTTAGAGGCATAGACCTCGGCCCAACTATAAACTTCTCCCAGTTTGTAATCGACAGTATCTCGCTTAAATTTCCGAAGTTTCCTTTCATTTATCTCTTTCGTATATTTCTCCAATTGGGAATTAATATCTTCCAATGTTTTCCCCCATTCATCGTTAGGTAATTTCTCACTCAATTCTTGTTTAAGTTGTGCAACTTCTTTTTCAAGTTCTTCCAATAACTTTGATAATTCTTCTACAATCAAAAGAATCAAATCGAGTGAACATTTGTTTAGAATGCCATACCAACGTTCGGTGAAACGTGTGTTATTTTTACACAGTGTAGACTTTAGTGGTATACGTAAGCCTCTCGGTATTCGTTGAACTTTGTAATAACGTATTAATGTACTCACGTGAAGGCGTTGGTTTATTTCTCTTTTAGCTGCAAATAGTAACTGCCTGATATTTGATTGTACTGATCCTGTACTTGAAGAAACGCATTCTGGTTCTTGGATTAATGAGTAAATACGATTAGTATCTTCCATTGAAAAGCCGAAGGTGTCGGCTTTATTTCCAGTTAAGTTTGCTATATCTTCGTAAGACATGTTTATTCAATGGGTGCCGACTGAGTGGATCAGTGAAGTTTGAAGAACAGAGAGGGAATAACAGTCGCACTCCTGATTATCTACTTGGTGTTAGGAATATTTCAACAGTTAATCCAAATGTTTGGGTGCTGTAGAGTACCACCTCCTGTCCTTGAGGTGTATGATGAATATGCTGGGATAGTGCCCTTCCCCGGGAAGAGCCTACTCAAGAGCACTCCTTGGCGAACCAATCGCTTTAACAAAAGTAGTCAATTTATTTTTGGATTTTCAAATTCGGGTTTATTCATCAGATGGTCCAATCGTGAAATTTCAATGTTCTTAGATAATCATCAAATATATCTTTTCATAATTGCATCATAAGGCATTTTTATGCAATCTGTTGCTTCACAGGAATTTTAAACAGCCCCAATGCATTTCGGGCACAGCCCTTCGTCAGGGGGTAATCCCTGTAAAGTAAATGGTACACATTTGTATCCAAGAGTTGACAGAATGCGAAATGAGATAAAAGGAAATAAAGTATAATTAAAGGGTATAAAGATACTAGTTCCCGTAGTGGTCTGAAGTTGGGGAAAACACAAAGAAAAACAGAGTGCCAAAAGCCAAGTATACTCGAGAAAGAGTCCCGACATGAAGTAAACAAGAGGTCCCATGTTGTAATAAGCACCAGAGCGTGATGGGGTGATAAACGCGGAAAAACAACCCGTGAACGGGCGAATGGTGAAAACTGGAGTGCATAAACAAATATATACCAGGGTTCCCTACTCATCATGGTACACCTATGTTAAATGCCGTGTGCAGCCATCACGTACCTGTGGAGCTCGCGGTGAGACACCGCTGAGTAATTCCATCGTAAACAAGTTCAACCGCCAGTACACCGGAACTAAATTCTGCATGTAAACGGAAGTGAACCTTCTAAAGCCGTAGTCACTAATGAGAGACTATCAGGTAACCATAGTAACACAGAACACTAACAAAAAGAGTGTATAGTCCCGAAAGAACTAGCCAATAGGTCCTGGCACAAATAACACGAAGAGAACATAATACTTAAAGTGAGGGAATCCCAATGCAACTAAAGATAGAACGGGAGGAAATACTCGAAGTACATGGTAACTGGCGATGTACTCCCGGGTAACCATGACAACGTAAACTATAAACTAAGCTATTGTTACTGGAACTACGGAGGAAGCCCGACCACAAGTTCGAAAACAGCCCAAGAATTGAAAGTGTTTAAAAAAATTCGAGGAATAATAACGAAAGAACACAAATGGTGAAAAGGAAAAGAAAAAAAGGAGAGAAACGACATACAGTTCAAAATACAAGAATCATGAATAAATAAAGAATTGCAATATACCAAATTATATCAGGGTTATACTATGAATAGATTAAAGAAAGCAACTAAATTCCAATCTTTCATTTAACCCCTTCGGGTGCAGCGAGTTAAGTTTATGTATCCAATATAGTTCTCGTTGGAGTAAAAGTTTCTTGTTGTCTCTTCCTTCCTTCTCTGTTATCTGTTCCAATACTGTGTATCTCAATTGGCTGATGTTGTGATTCATGTTAGAGAAGTGAGTAGCCACAGTCGATTTTTGGTTCCTTGTCCGTATGTTACTTTTGTGTTCTATCAAACGAGTTTTGATTTTGCGTTCTGTTTTCCCCACGTAGGGTAATCCACATGGACATTTAAGCAGGTACACAACATTGCTGGTGTTGCATGTGGCTGAAACTTTCAGTTTGATAGGGGTGCCTTGAGTTGGATGCATCAATGTGGTACCTCTTATGATATTATTACAGTTACCACAGTTGTGGCATGGAACCGTACCCGTATATGTTTTGTTAGGTGTGTCAACTTTCTCATTCAGTAGTTGCATAAGATTTTTAGTGCGTTGATAAGCAAAAATTGGAAAGGTTTGAAATATTCCCTTGAAGTCAGTTTCTGCCTGAAGCAGTGGCCAATATTTGTAAATAACATGTTTAATTTTGGTACTCATAGTTGAGAATTTAGACACGAATACAAGTCGTTCATCATTGGTACATGCTTGAGTTTTAGGTTTAAGCAGCTGTGATCTTTCCTTCAGTTTTACTCTGTCTTCTGCTTCCTGTAGAATGGAAGTAGGATATGCTCTTTGTTTGAATTTAGTTTTGATCTTTTTGCTGTTCTGATTGTATATTGTTTCTGACGATGAGATGCGTTTAGCTCTGAGCAATTGTGAGTAAGGAAGATGTTTTTTTAAACTCATTTGGTGAAAACTGAAAGAATGTAAATAGTTGTTCCGATCGGTCGACTTGGTGAACACTGAAGTAACCAGTTCATTATTTAGTAGTTGAATGTCAACGTCCAAAAAGGAGATTCTTTCCCTACTAGTAGTGTACGTGAATTGGATCCTGTCTTCAATAGTGTTCAACTGATTGATAGCTTGAAGTAAATCATCTTCACCCCCTTTCCAGATCAAAAACATGTCGTCAATGTACCTATAGTACGCCAACAAGTTATTTTGCCAGATGGTCTTAGATAAAATGTGGTCCAGCTCAAACCGATGCATGAAAAGGTTTGCATATGCTGGAGCTGCACAGTTTCCCATGGCAACTCCAGATAGTTGAATGTAGTATTTTTTATGCCATGTAAAATAGCTGTGATAAAGTGTAAAATGTGTGAGTTCCATCAGAAATACTTTGAGATCTTCATTTTTGTCGCTGTCTATAAGGAAAGACTCCATCGCTTGTAGTCCCAACTCGTGAGGAATAGAAGTGTACAACGACTTTACGTCAATGGTACACAATGTTAACTGAAGGTGTTTGTCAAACTTGATATTGTTAATTTTGGCAAGAAAATCCGTAGTGTCTCGCAAGTATGTCGACATGTTTTGAACGCTTGGTTGCAGGTGTCGATCGATGTATTTACCTATTGGTTCATGAATTGAATTTCTGGTGCTTACAATCGGTCTGAAAGGTGGTTTCTCCAAACTTTTATGTATTTTTGGGACCATGTATAAATGCGGTGTACTTGGGTTCTCTTTAATGAGAATTTTTTTGTCCCTTTCATTGATGGTTCCCATTGTTAAAGCTTTATCAATGATGGCTTTCAAAACTCTGCTGAACTCATTGATAGGGTTTGAATTAAGTTCCATGTACAGGGTGTTATCATTAACGTGCGCTTCCACGTTGTCTTCGTAAAAACTGGTATCTAAAATAACTAAGGCTCCGCCTTTATCCGCCTTACAGCACGTGATGTTTTCATTAGCCGCCAGTTTAGAAATGGCAATCCGTTCCTTTATGGTTAGATTGGGTTTACGCCTTTCTTTGGTTTTGAATATGTCATGAAGTTCTCTCTGTACTGTTGTCTCGAATGAGTCTAAGATTTTATGGCTCAAGGGGGCCATAAATGAACTTTTGGGTTTTAGATCCAATAGAGTACCTTTGTCTTCTCTAGGTTTCGGGTCCACTACATTTCTAAAAAAGTGCTTAAGCCGTAGAGTTCTCATGAATTTAAACAAGCTGATCTGAGCTTCTAATTCGTTAGATTCATAGGTCGAGACATAAGACATGCCTTTTTGTAAGGTTCGAATTTGAAATGTAGACAATTCTTTTTTTGAAATATTGATGACTAGGTTGTCTGGCTCCTGGTAGACTTGGCTATCGCCAAATCCCTTTCCTTTGTGCTTTGCCCTCCTGGTTCGACGATTGTGTCGTGGCCTCTCCCTAAAAAAGGCACTGTTTCGATATTTTCTGCATTTGAAGTCGAAGGTCTACTATCTTTGTCAAGGTTCCTAGTACCAGGTTGTGGTACACTTTTGTTGCCTCTCTGTTGTGATTCATCTGATGAAGATGTGGCCCCATCTGTAGATCGATTATTGAATGATCTTTGTTGTCGCTTAGAGGCATAGACCTCGGCCCAACTATAAACTTCTCCCAGTTTGTAATCGACAGTATCTCGCTTAAATTTCCGAAGTTTCCTTTCATTTATCTCTTTCGTATATTTCTCCAATTGGGAATTAATATCTTCCAATGTTTTCCCCCATTCATCGTTAGGTAATTTCTCACTCAATTCTTGTTTAAGTTGTGCAACTTCTTTTTCAAGTTCTTCCAATAACTTTGATAATTCTTCTACAATTAAAAGAATCAAATCGAGTGAACATTTGTTTAGAATGCCATACCAACGTTCGGTGAAACGTGTGTTATTTTTACACAGTGTAGACTTTAGTGGTATACGTAAGCCTCTCGGTATTCGTTGAACTTTGTGATAACGTATTAATGTACTCGCGTGAAGGCGTTGGTTTATTTCTCTTTTAGCTGCAAATAGTAACTGCCTGATATTTGATTGTACTGATCCTGTACTTGAAGAAACGCATTCTGGTTCTTGGATTAATGAGTAAATACGATTAGTATCTTCCATTGAAAAGCCGAAGGTGTCGGCTTTATTTCCAGTTAAGTTTGCTATATCTTCGTAAGACATGTTTATTCAATGGGTGCCGACTGAGTGGATCAGTGAAGTTTGAAGAACAGAGAGGGAATAACAGTCGCACTCCTGATTATCTACTTGGTGTTAGGAATATTTCAACAGTTAATCCAAATGTTTGGGTGCTGTAGAGTACCACCTCCTGTCCTTGAGGTGTATGATGAATATGCTGGGATAGTGCCCTTCCCCGGGAAGAGCCTACTCAAGAGCACTCCTTGGCGAACCAATCGCTTTAACAAAAGTAGTCAATTTATTTTTGGATTTTCAAATTCGGGTTTATTCATCAGATGGTCCAATCGTGAAATTTCAATGTTCTTAGATAATCATCAAATATATCTTTTCATAATTGCATCATAAGGCATTTTTATGCAATCTGTTGCTTCACAGGAATTTTAAACAGCCCCAATGCATTTCGGGCACAGCCCTTCGTCAGGGGGTAATCCCTGTAAAGTAAATGGTACACATTTGTATCCAAGAGTTGACAGAATGCGAAATGAGATAAAAGGAAATAAAGTATAATTAAAGGGTATAAAGATACTAGTTCCCGTAGTGGTCTGAAGTTGGGGAAAACACAAAGAAAAACAGAGTGCCAAAAGCCAAGTATACTCGAGAAAGAGTCCCGACATGAAGTAAACAAGAGGTCCCATGTTGTAATAAGCACCAGAGCGTGATGGGGTGATAAACGCGGAAAAACAACCCGTGAACGGGCGAATGGTGAAAACTGGAGTGCATAAACAAATATATACCAGGGTTCCCTACTCATCATGGTACACCTATGTTAAATGCCGTGTGCAGCCATCACGTACCTGTGGAGCTCGCGGTGAGACACCGCTGAGTAATTCCATCGTAAACAAGTTCAACCGCCAGTACACCGGAACTAAATTCTGCATGTAAACGGAAGTGAACCTTCTAAAGCCGTAGTCACTAATGAGAGACTATCAGGTAACCATAGTAACACAGAACACTAACAAAAAGAGTGTATAGTCCCGAAAGAACTAGCCAATAGGTCCTGGCACAAATAACACGAAGAGAACATAATACTTAAAGTGAGGGAATCCCAATGCAACTAAAGATAGAACGGGAGGAAATACTCGAAGTACATGGTAACTGGCGATGTACTCCCGGGTAACCATGACAACGTAAACTATAAACTAAGCTATTGTTACTGGAACTACGGAGGAAGCCCGACCACAAGTTCGAAAACAGCCCAAGAATTGAAAGTGTTTAAAAAAATTCGAGGAATAATAACGAAAGAACACAAATGGTGAAAAGGAAAAGAAAAAAGGAGAGAAACGACATACAGTTCAAAATACAAGAATCATGAATAAATAAAGAATTGCAATATACCAAATTATATCAGGGTTATACTATGAATAGATTAAAGAAAGCAACTAAATTCCAATCTTTCATTTAACCCCTTCGGGTGCAGCGAGTTAAGTTTATGTATCCAATATAGTTCTCGTTGGAGTAAAAGTTTCTTGTTGTCTCTTCCTTCCTTCTCTGTTATCTGTTCCAATACTGTGTATCTCAATTGGCTGATGTTGTGATTCATGTTAGAGAAGTGAGTAGCCACAGTCGATTTTTGGTTCCTTGTCCGTATGTTACTTTTGTGTTCTATCAAACGAGTTTTGATTTTGCGTTCTGTTTTCCCCACGTAGGGTAATCCACATGGACATTTAAGCAGGTACACAACATTGCTGGTGTTGCATGTGGCTGAAACTTTCAGTTTGATAGGGGTGCCTTGAGTTGGATGCATCAATGTGGTACCTCTTATGATATTATTACAGTTACCACAGTTGTGGCATGGAACCGTACCCGTATATGTTTTGTTAGGTGTGTCAACTTTCTCATTCAGTAGTTGCATAAGATTTTTAGTGCGTTGATAAGCAAAAATTGGAAAGGTTTGAAATATTCCCTTGAAGTCAGTTTCTGCCTGAAGCAGTGGCCAATATTTGTAAATAACATGTTTAATTTTGGTACTCATAGTTGAGAATTTAGACACGAATACAAGTCGTTCATCATTGGTACATGCTTGAGTTTTAGGTTTAAGCAGCTGTGATCTTTCCTTCAGTTTTACTCTGTCTTCTGCTTCCTGTAGAATGGAAGTAGGATATGCTCTTTGTTTGAATTTAGTTTTGATCTTTTTGCTGTTCTGATTGTATATTGTTTCTGACGATGAGATGCGTTTAGCTCTGAGCAATTGTGAGTAAGGAAGATGTTTTTTTAAACTCATTTGGTGAAAACTGAAAGAATGTAAATAGTTGTTCCGATCGGTCGACTTGGTGAACACTGAAGTAACCAGTTCATTATTTAGTAGTTGAATGTCAACGTCCAAAAAGGAGATTCTTTCCCTACTAGTAGTGTACGTGAATTGGATCCTGTCTTCAATAGTGTTCAACTGATTGATAGCTTGAAGTAAATCATCTTCACCCCCTTTCCAGATCAAAAACATGTCGTCAATGTACCTATAGTACGCCAACAAGTTATTTTGCCAGATGGTCTTAGATAAAATGTGGTCCAGCTCAAACCGATGCATGAAAAGGTTTGCATATGCTGGAGCTGCACAGTTTCCCATGGCAACTCCAGATAGTTGAATGTAGTATTTTTTATGCCATGTAAAATAGCTGTGATAAAGTGTAAAATGTGTGAGTTCCATCAGAAATACTTTGAGATCTTCATTTTTGTCGCTGTCTATAAGGAAAGACTCCATCGCTTGTAGTCCCAACTCGTGAGGAATAGAAGTGTACAACGACTTTACGTCAATGGTACACAATGTTAACTGAAGGTGTTTGTCAAACTTGATATTGTTAATTTTGGCAAGAAAATCCGTAGTGTCTCGCAAGTATGTCGACATGTTTTGAACGCTTGGTTGCAGGTGTCGATCGATGTATTTACCTATTGGTTCATGAATTGAATTTCTGGTGCTTACAATCGGTCTGAAAGGTGGTTTCTCCAAACTTTTATGTATTTTTGGGACCATGTATAAATGCGGTGTACTTGGGTTCTCTTTAATGAGAATTTTTTTGTCCCTTTCATTGATGGTTCCCATTGTTAAAGCTTTATCAATGATGGCTTTCAAAACTCTGCTGAACTCATTGATAGGGTTTGAATTAAGTTCCATGTACAGGGTGTTATCATTAACGTGCGCTTCCACGTTGTCTTCGTAAAAACTGGTATCTAAAATAACTAAGGCTCCGCCTTTATCCGCCTTACAGCACGTGATGTTTTCATTAGCCGCCAGTTTAGAAATGGCAATCCGTTCCTTTATGGTTAGATTGGGTTTACGCCTTTCTTTGGTTTTGAATATGTCATGAAGTTCTCTCTGTACTGTTGTCTCGAATGAGTCTAAGATTTTATGGCTCAAGGGGGCCATAAATGAACTTTTGGGTTTTAGATCCAATAGAGTACCTTTGTCTTCTCTAGGTTTCGGGTCCACTACATTTCTAAAAAAGTGCTTAAGCCGTAGAGTTCTCATGAATTTAAACAAGCTGATCTGAGCTTCTAATTCGTTAGATTCATAGGTCGAGACATAAGACATGCCTTTTTGTAAGGTTCGAATTTGAAATGTAGACAATTCTTTTTTTGAAATATTGATGACTAGGTTGTCTGGCTCCTGGTAGACTTGGCTATCGCCAAATCCCTTTCCTTTGTGCTTTGCCCTCCTGGTTCGACGATTGTGTCGTGGCCTCTCCCTAAAAAAGGCACTGTTTCGATATTTTCTGCATTTGAAGTCGAAGGTCTACTATCTTTGTCAAGGTTCCTAGTACCAGGTTGTGGTACACTTTTGTTGCCTCTCTGTTGTGATTCATCTGATGAAGATGTGGCCCCATCTGTAGATCGATTATTGAATGATCTTTGTTGTCGCTTAGAGGCATAGACCTCGGCCCAACTATAAACTTCTCCCAGTTTGTAATCGACAGTATCTCGCTTAAATTTCCGAAGTTTCCTTTCATTTATCTCTTTCGTATATTTCTCCAATTGGGAATTAATATCTTCCAATGTTTTCCCCCATTCATCGTTAGGTAATTTCTCACTCAATTCTTGTTTAAGTTGTGCAACTTCTTTTTCAAGTTCTTCCAATAACTTTGATAATTCTTCTACAATTAAAAGAATCAAATCGAGTGAACATTTGTTTAGAATGCCATACCAACGTTCGGTGAAACGTGTGTTATTTTTACACAGTGTAGACTTTAGTGGTATACGTAAGCCTCTCGGTATTCGTTGAACTTTGTGATAACGTATTAATGTACTCGCGTGAAGGCGTTGGTTTATTTCTCTTTTAGCTGCAAATAGTAACTGCCTGATATTTGATTGTACTGATCCTGTACTTGAAGAAACGCATTCTGGTTCTTGGATTAATGAGTAAATACGATTAGTATCTTCCATTGAAAAGCCGAAGGTGTCGGCTTTATTTCCAGTTAAGTTTGCTATATCTTCGTAAGACATGTTTATTCAATGGGTGCCGACTGAGTGGATCAGTGAAGTTTGAAGAACAGAGAGGGAATAACAGTCGCACTCCTGATTATCTACTTGGTGTTAGGAATATTTCAACAGTTAATCCAAATGTTTGGGTGCTGTAGAGTACCACCTCCTGTCCTTGAGGTGTATGATGAATATGCTGGGATAGTGCCCTTCCCCGGGAAGAGCCTACTCAAGAGCACTCCTTGGCGAACCAATCGCTTTAACAAAAGTAGTCAATTTATTTTTGGATTTTCAAATTCGGGTTTATTCATCAGATGGTCCAATCGTGAAATTTCAATGTTCTTAGATAATCATCAAATATATCTTTTCATAATTGCATCATAAGGCATTTTTATGCAATCTGTTGCTTCACAGGAATTTTAAACAGCCCCAATGCATTTCGGGCACAGCCCTTCGTCAGGGGGTAATCCCTGTAAAGTAAATGGTACACATTTGTATCCAAGAGTTGACAGAATGCGAAATGAGATAAAAGGAAATAAAGTATAATTAAAGGGTATAAAGATACTAGTTCCCGTAGTGGTCTGAAGTTGGGGAAAACACAAAGAAAAACAGAGTGCCAAAAGCCAAGTATACTCGAGAAAGAGTCCCGACATGAAGTAAACAAGAGGTCCCATGTTGTAATAAGCACCAGAGCGTGATGGGGTGATAAACGCGGAAAAACAACCCGTGAACGGGCGAATGGTGAAAACTGGAGTGCATAAACAAATATATACCAGGGTTCCCTACTCATCATGGTACACCTATGTTAAATGCCGTGTGCAGCCATCACGTACCTGTGGAGCTCGCGGTGAGACACCGCTGAGTAATTCCATCGTAAACAAGTTCAACCGCCAGTACACCGGAACTAAATTCTGCATGTAAACGGAAGTGAACCTTCTAAAGCCGTAGTCACTAATGAGAGACTATCAGGTAACCATAGTAACACAGAACACTAACAAAAAGAGTGTATAGTCCCGAAAGAACTAGCCAATAGGTCCTGGCACAAATAACACGAAGAGAACATAATACTTAAAGTGAGGGAATCCCAATGCAACTAAAGATAGAACGGGAGGAAATACTCGAAGTACATGGTAACTGGCGATGTACTCCCGGGTAACCATGACAACGTAAACTATAAACTAAGCTATTGTTACTGGAACTACGGAGGAAGCCCGACCACAAGTTCGAAAACAGCCCAAGAATTGAAAGTGTTTAAAAAAATTCGAGGAATAATAACGAAAGAACACAAATGGTGAAAAGGAAAAGAAAAAAGGAGAGAAACGACATACAGTTCAAAATACAAGAATCATGAATAAATAAAGAATTGCAATATACCAAATTATATCAGGGTTATACTATGAATAGATTAAAGAAAGCAACTAAATTCCAATCTTTCATTTAACCCCTTCGGGTGCAGCGAGTTAAGTTTATGTATCCAATATAGTTCTCGTTGGAGTAAAAGTTTCTTGTTGTCTCTTCCTTCCTTCTCTGTTATCTGTTCCAATACTGTGTATCTCAATTGGCTGATGTTGTGATTCATGTTAGAGAAGTGAGTAGCCACAGTCGATTTTTGGTTCCTTGTCCGTATGTTACTTTTGTGTTCTATCAAACGAGTTTTGATTTTGCGTTCTGTTTTCCCCACGTAGGGTAATCCACATGGACATTTAAGCAGGTACACAACATTGCTGGTGTTGCATGTGGCTGAAACTTTCAGTTTGATAGGGGTGCCTTGAGTTGGATGCATCAATGTGGTACCTCTTATGATATTATTACAGTTACCACAGTTGTGGCATGGAACCGTACCCGTATATGTTTTGTTAGGTGTGTCAACTTTCTCATTCAGTAGTTGCATAAGATTTTTAGTGCGTTGATAAGCAAAAATTGGAAAGGTTTGAAATATTCCCTTGAAGTCAGTTTCTGCCTGAAGCAGTGGCCAATATTTGTAAATAACATGTTTAATTTTGGTACTCATAGTTGAGAATTTAGACACGAATACAAGTCGTTCATCATTGGTACATGCTTGAGTTTTAGGTTTAAGCAGCTGTGATCTTTCCTTCAGTTTTACTCTGTCTTCTGCTTCCTGTAGAATGGAAGTAGGATATGCTCTTTGTTTGAATTTAGTTTTGATCTTTTTGCTGTTCTGATTGTATATTGTTTCTGACGATGAGATGCGTTTAGCTCTGAGCAATTGTGAGTAAGGAAGATGTTTTTTTAAACTCATTTGGTGAAAACTGAAAGAATGTAAATAGTTGTTCCGATCGGTCGACTTGGTGAACACTGAAGTAACCAGTTCATTATTTAGTAGTTGAATGTCAACGTCCAAAAAGGAGATTCTTTCCCTACTAGTAGTGTACGTGAATTGGATCCTGTCTTCAATAGTGTTCAACTGATTGATAGCTTGAAGTAAATCATCTTCACCCCCTTTCCAGATCAAAAACATGTCGTCAATGTACCTATAGTACGCCAACAAGTTATTTTGCCAGATGGTCTTAGATAAAATGTGGTCCAGCTCAAACCGATGCATGAAAAGGTTTGCATATGCTGGAGCTGCACAGTTTCCCATGGCAACTCCAGATAGTTGAATGTAGTATTTTTTATGCCATGTAAAATAGCTGTGATAAAGTGTAAAATGTGTGAGTTCCATCAGAAATACTTTGAGATCTTCATTTTTGTCGCTGTCTATAAGGAAAGACTCCATCGCTTGTAGTCCCAACTCGTGAGGAATAGAAGTGTACAACGACTTTACGTCAATGGTACACAATGTTAACTGAAGGTGTTTGTCAAACTTGATATTGTTAATTTTGGCAAGAAAATCCGTAGTGTCTCGCAAGTATGTCGACATGTTTTGAACGCTTGGTTGCAGGTGTCGATCGATGTATTTACCTATTGGTTCATGAATTGAATTTCTGGTGCTTACAATCGGTCTGAAAGGTGGTTTCTCCAAACTTTTATGTATTTTTGGGACCATGTATAAATGCGGTGTACTTGGGTTCTCTTTAATGAGAATTTTTTTGTCCCTTTCATTGATGGTTCCCATTGTTAAAGCTTTATCAATGATGGCTTTCAAAACTCTGCTGAACTCATTGATAGGGTTTGAATTAAGTTCCATGTACAGGGTGTTATCATTAACGTGCGCTTCCACGTTGTCTTCGTAAAAACTGGTATCTAAAATAACTAAGGCTCCGCCTTTATCCGCCTTACAGCACGTGATGTTTTCATTAGCCGCCAGTTTAGAAATGGCAATCCGTTCCTTTATGGTTAGATTGGGTTTACGCCTTTCTTTGGTTTTGAATATGTCATGAAGTTCTCTCTGTACTGTTGTCTCGAATGAGTCTAAGATTTTATGGCTCAAGGGGGCCATAAATGAACTTTTGGGTTTTAGATCCAATAGAGTACCTTTGTCTTCTCTAGGTTTCGGGTCCACTACATTTCTAAAAAAGTGCTTAAGCCGTAGAGTTCTCATGAATTTAAACAAGCTGATCTGAGCTTCTAATTCGTTAGATTCATAGGTCGAGACATAAGACATGCCTTTTTGTAAGGTTCGAATTTGAAATGTAGACAATTCTTTTTTTGAAATATTGATGACTAGGTTGTCTGGCTCCTGGTAGACTTGGCTATCGCCAAATCCCTTTCCTTTGTGCTTTGCCCTCCTGGTTCGACGATTGTGTCGTGGCCTCTCCCTAAAAAAGGCACTGTTTCGATATTTTCTGCATTTGAAGTCGAAGGTCTACTATCTTTGTCAAGGTTCCTAGTACCAGGTTGTGGTACACTTTTGTTGCCTCTCTGTTGTGATTCATCTGATGAAGATGTGGCCCCATCTGTAGATCGATTATTGAATGATCTTTGTTGTCGCTTAGAGGCATAGACCTCGGCCCAACTATAAACTTCTCCCAGTTTGTAATCGACAGTATCTCGCTTAAATTTCCGAAGTTTCCTTTCATTTATCTCTTTCGTATATTTCTCCAATTGGGAATTAATATCTTCCAATGTTTTCCCCCATTCATCGTTAGGTAATTTCTCACTCAATTCTTGTTTAAGTTGTGCAACTTCTTTTTCAAGTTCTTCCAATAACTTTGATAATTCTTCTACAATTAAAAGAATCAAATCGAGTGAACATTTGTTTAGAATGCCATACCAACGTTCGGTGAAACGTGTGTTATTTTTACACAGTGTAGACTTTAGTGGTATACGTAAGCCTCTCGGTATTCGTTGAACTTTGTGATAACGTATTAATGTACTCGCGTGAAGGCGTTGGTTTATTTCTCTTTTAGCTGCAAATAGTAACTGCCTGATATTTGATTGTACTGATCCTGTACTTGAAGAAACGCATTCTGGTTCTTGGATTAATGAGTAAATACGATTAGTATCTTCCATTGAAAAGCCGAAGGTGTCGG
The DNA here is from genome assembly GCA_963921515.1 of Calotriton arnoldi. Taxonomy (NCBI): domain Eukaryota; kingdom Metazoa; phylum Chordata; class Amphibia; order Caudata; family Salamandridae; genus Calotriton; species Calotriton arnoldi. The sequence continues at coordinate 925,829 of CAWUFW010007961.1, forward strand.
CTTTATTTCCAGTTAAGTTTGCTATATCTTCGTAAGACATGTTTATTCAATGGGTGCCGACTGAGTGGATCAGTGAAGTTTGAAGAACAGAGAGGGAATAACAGTCGCACTCCTGATTATCTACTTGGTGTTAGGAATATTTCAACAGTTAATCCAAATGTTTGGGTGCTGTAGAGTACCACCTCCTGTCCTTGAGGTGTATGATGAATATGCTGGGATAGTGCCCTTCCCCGGGAAGAGCCTACTCAAGAGCACTCCTTGGCGAACCAATCGCTTTAACAAAAGTAGTCAATTTATTTTGGGATTTTCAAATTCGGGTTTATTCATCAGATGGTCCAATCGTGAAATTTCAATGTTCTTAGATAATCATCAAATATATCTTTTCATAATTGCATCATAAGGCATTTTTATGCAATCTGTTGCTTCACAGGAATTTTAAACAGCCCCAATGCATTTCGGGCACAGCCCTTCGTCAGGGGGTAATCCCTGTAAAGTAAATGGTACACATTTGTATCCAAGAGTTGACAGAATGCGAAATGAGATAAAAGGAAATAAAGTATAATTAAAGGGTATAAAGATACTAGTTCCCGTAGTGGTCTGAAGTTGGGGAAAACACAAAGAAAAACAGAGTGCCAAAAGCCAAGTATACTCGAGAAGGAGTCCCGACATGAAGTAAACAAGAGGTCCCATGTTGTAATAAGCACCAGAGCGTGATGGGGTGATAAACGCGGAAAAACAACCCGTGAACGGGCGAATGGTGAAAACTGGAGTGCATAAACAAATATATACCAGGGTTCCCTACTCATCATGGTACACCTATGTTAAATGCCGTGTGCAGCCATCACGTACCTGTGGAGCTCGCGGTGAGACACCGCTGAGTAATTCCATCGTAAACAAGTTCAACCGCCAGTACACCGGAACTAAATTCTGCATGTAAACGGAAGTGAACCTTCTAAAGCCGTAGTCACTAATGAGAGACTATCAGGTAACCATAGTAACACAGAACACTAACAAAAAGAGTGTATAGTCCCGAAAGAACTAGCCAATAGGTCCTGGCACAAATAACACGAAGAGAACATAATACTTAAAGTGAGGGAATCCCAATGCAACTAAAGATAGAACGGGAGGAAATACTCGAAGTACATGGTAACTGGCGATGTACTCCCGGGTAACCATGACAACGTAAACTATAAACTAAGCTATTGTTACTGGAACTACGGAGGAAGCCCGACCACAAGTTCGAAAACAGCCCAAGAATTGAAAGTGTTTAAAAAAATTCGAGGAATAATAACGAAAGAACACAAATGGTGAAAAGGAAAAGAAAAAAGGAGAGAAACGACATACAGTTCAAAATACAAGAATCATGAATAAATAAAGAATTGCAATATACGAAATTATATCAGGGTTATACTATGAATAGATTAAAGAAAGCAACTAAATTCCAATCTTTCATTTAACCCCTTCGGGTGCAGCGAGTTAAGTTTATGTATCCAATATAGTTCTCGTTGGAGTAAAAGTTTCTTGTTGTCTCTTCCTTCCTTCTCTGTTATCTGTTCCAATACTGTGTATCTCAATTGGCTGATGTTGTGATTCATGTTAGAGAAGTGAGTAGCCACAGTCGATTTTTGGTTCCTTGTCCGTATGTTACTTTTGTGTTCTATCAAACGAGTTTTGATTTTGCGTTCTGTTTTCCCCACGTAGGGTAATCCACATGGACATTTAAGCAGGTACACAACATTGCTGGTGTTGCATGTGGCTGAAACTTTCAGTTTGATAGGGGTGCCTTGAGTTGGATGCATCAATGTGGTACCTCTTATGATATTATTACAGTTACCACAGTTGTGGCATGGAACCGTACCCGTATATGTTTTGTTAGGTGTGTCAACTTTCTCATTCAGTAGTTGCATAAGATTTTTAGTGCGTTGATAAGCAAAAATTGGAAAGGTTTGAAATATTCCCTTGAAGTCAGTTTCTGCCTGAAGCAGTGGCCAATATTTGTAAATAACATGTTTAATTTTGGTACTCATAGTTGAGAATTTAGACACGAATACAAGTCGTTCATCATTGGTACATGCTTGAGTTTTAGGTTTAAGCAGCTGTGATCTTTCCTTCAGTTTTACTCTGTCTTCTGCTTCCTGTAGAATGGAAGTAGGATATGCTCTTTGTTTGAATTTAGTTTTGATCTTTTTGCTGTTCTGATTGTATATTGTTTCTGACGATGAGATGCGTTTAGCTCTGAGCAATTGTGAGTAAGGAAGATGTTTTTTTAAACTCATTTGGTGAAAACTGAAAGAATGTAAATAGTTGTTCCGATCGGTCGACTTGGTGAACACTGAAGTAACCAGTTCATTATTTAGTAGTTGAATGTCAACGTCCAAAAAGGAGATTCTTTCCCTACTAGTAGTGTACGTGAATTGGATCCTGTCTTCAATAGTGTTCAACTGATTGATAGCTTGAAGTAAATCATCTTCACCCCCTTTCCAGATCAAAAACATGTCGTCAATGTACCTATAGTACGCCAACAAGTTATTTTGCCAGATGGTCTTAGATAAAATGTGGTCCAGCTCAAACCGATGCATGAAAAGGTTTGCATATGCTGGAGCTGCACAGTTTCCCATGGCAACTCCAGATAGTTGAATGTAGTATTTTTTATGCCATGTAAAATAGCTGTGATAAAGTGTAAAATGTGTGAGTTCCATCAGAAATACTTTGAGATCTTCATTTTTGTCGCTGTCTATAAGGAAAGACTCCATCGCTTGTAGTCCCAACTCGTGAGGAATAGAAGTGTACAACGACTTTACGTCAATGGTACACAATGTTAACTGAAGGTGTTTGTCAAACTTGATATTGTTAATTTTGGCAAGAAAATCCGTAGTGTCTCGCAAGTATGTCGACATGTTTTGAACGCTTGGTTGCAGGTGTCGATCGATGTATTTACCTATTGGTTCATGAATTGAATTTCTGGTGCTTACAATCGGTCTGAAAGGTGGTTTCTCCAAACTTTTATGTATTTTTGGGACCATGTATAAATGCGGTGTACTTGGGTTCTCTTTAATGAGAATTTTTTTGTCCCTTTCATTGATGGTTCCCATTGTTAAAGCTTTATCAATGATGGCTTTCAAAACTCTGCTGAACTCATTGATAGGGTTTGAATTAAGTTCCATGTACAGGGTGTTATCATTAACGTGCGCTTCCACGTTGTCTTCGTAAAAACTGGTATCTAAAATAACTAAGGCTCCGCCTTTATCCGCCTTACAGCACGTGATGTTTTCATTAGCCGCCAGTTTAGAAATGGCAATCCGTTCCTTTATGGTTAGATTGGGTTTACGCCTTTCTTTGGTTTTGAATATGTCATGAAGTTCTCTCTGTACTGTTGTCTCGAATGAGTCTAAGATTTTATGGCTCAAGGGGGCCATAAATGAACTTTTGGGTTTTAGATCCAATAGAGTACCTTTGTCTTCTCTAGGTTTCGGGTCCACTACATTTCTAAAAAAGTGCTTAAGCCGTAGAGTTCTCATGAATTTAAACAAGCTGATCTGAGCTTCTAATTCGTTAGATTCATAGGTCGAGACATAAGACATGCCTTTTTGTAAGGTTCGAATTTGAAATGTAGACAATTCTTTTTTTGAAATATTGATGACTAGGTTGTCTGGCTCCTGGTAGACTTGGCTATCGCCAAATCCCTTTCCTTTGTGCTTTGCCCTCCTGGTTCGACGATTGTGTCGTGGCCTCTCCCTAAAAAAGGCACTGTTTCGATATTTTCTGCATTTGAAGTCGAAGGTCTACTATCTTTGTCAAGGTTCCTAGTACCAGGTTGTGGTACACTTTTGTTGCCTCTCTGTTGTGATTCATCTGATGAAGATGTGGCCCCATCTGTAGATCGATTATTGAATGATCTTTGTTGTCGCTTAGAGGCATAGACCTCGGCCCAACTATAAACTTCTCCCAGTTTGTAATCGACAGTATCTCGCTTAAATTTCCGAAGTTTCCTTTCATTTATCTCTTTCGTATATTTCTCCAATTGGGAATTAATATCTTCCAATGTTTTCCCCCATTCATCGTTAGGTAATTTCTCACTCAATTCTTGTTTAAGTTGTGCAACTTCTTTTTCAAGTTCTTCCAATAACTTTGATAATTCTTCTACAATTAAAAGAATCAAATCGAGTGAACATTTGTTTAGAATGCCATACCAACGTTCGGTGAAACGTGTGTTATTTTTACACAGTGTAGACTTTAGTGGTATACGTAAGCCTCTCGGTATTCGTTGAACTTTGTGATAACGTATTAATGTACTCGCGTGAAGGCGTTGGTTTATTTCTCTTTTAGCTGCAAATAGTAACTGCCTGATATTTGATTGTACTGATCCTGTACTTGAAGAAACGCATTCTGGTTCTTGGATTAATGAGTAAATACGATTAGTATCTTCCATTGAAAAGCCGAAGGTGTCGGCTTTATTTCCAGTTAAGTTTGCTATATCTTCGTAAGACATGTTTATTCAATGGGTGCCGACTGAGTGGATCAGTGAAGTTTGAAGAACAGAGAGGGAATAACAGTCGCACTCCTGATTATCTACTTGGTGTTAGGAATATTTCAACAGTTAATCCAAATGTTTGGGTGCTGTAGAGTACCACCTCCTGTCCTTGAGGTGTATGATGAATATGCTGGGATAGTGCCCTTCCCCGGGAAGAGCCTACTCAAGAGCACTCCTTGGCGAACCAATCGCTTTAACAAAAGTAGTCAATTTATTTTGGGATTTTCAAATTCGGGTTTATTCATCAGATGGTCCAATCGTGAAATTTCAATGTTCTTAGATAATCATCAAATATATCTTTTCATAATTGCATCATAAGGCATTTTTATGCAATCTGTTGCTTCACAGGAATTTTAAACAGCCCCAATGCATTTCGGGCACAGCCCTTCGTCAGGGGGTAATCCCTGTAAAGTAAATGGTACACATTTGTATCCAAGAGTTGACAGAATGCGAAATGAGATAAAAGGAAATAAAGTATAATTAAAGGGTATAAAGATACTAGTTCCCGTAGTGGTCTGAAGTTGGGGAAAACACAAAGAAAAACAGAGTGCCAAAAGCCAAGTATACTCGAGAAGGAGTCCCGACATGAAGTAAACAAGAGGTCCCATGTTGTAATAAGCACCAGAGCGTGATGGGGTGATAAACGCGGAAAAACAACCCGTGAACGGGCGAATGGTGAAAACTGGAGTGCATAAACAAATATATACCAGGGTTCCCTACTCATCATGGTACACCTATGTTAAATGCCGTGTGCAGCCATCACGTACCTGTGGAGCTCGCGGTGAGACACCGCTGAGTAATTCCATCGTAAACAAGTTCAACCGCCAGTACACCGGAACTAAATTCTGCATGTAAACGGAAGTGAACCTTCTAAAGCCGTAGTCACTAATGAGAGACTATCAGGTAACCATAGTAACACAGAACACTAACAAAAAGAGTGTATAGTCCCGAAAGAACTAGCCAATAGGTCCTGGCACAAATAACACGAAGAGAACATAATACTTAAAGTGAGGGAATCCCAATGCAACTAAAGATAGAACGGGAGGAAATACTCGAAGTACATGGTAACTGGCGATGTACTCCCGGGTAACCATGACAACGTAAACTATAAACTAAGCTATTGTTACTGGAACTACGGAGGAAGCCCGACCACAAGTTCGAAAACAGCCCAAGAATTGAAAGTGTTTAAAAAAATTCGAGGAATAATAACGAAAGAACACAAATGGTGAAAAGGAAAAGAAAAAAGGAGAGAAACGACATACAGTTCAAAATACAAGAATCATGAATAAATAAAGAATTGCAATATACGAAATTATATCAGGGTTATACTATGAATAGATTAAAGAAAGCAACTAAATTCCAATCTTTCATTTAACCCCTTCGGGTGCAGCGAGTTAAGTTTATGTATCCAATATAGTTCTCGTTGGAGTAAAAGTTTCTTGTTGTCTCTTCCTTCCTTCTCTGTTATCTGTTCCAATACTGTGTATCTCAATTGGCTGATGTTGTGATTCATGTTAGAGAAGTGAGTAGCCACAGTCGATTTTTGGTTCCTTGTCCGTATGTTACTTTTGTGTTCTATCAAACGAGTTTTGATTTTGCGTTCTGTTTTCCCCACGTAGGGTAATCCACATGGACATTTAAGCAGGTACACAACATTGCTGGTGTTGCATGTGGCTGAAACTTTCAGTTTGATAGGGGTGCCTTGAGTTGGATGCATCAATGTGGTACCTCTTATGATATTATTACAGTTACCACAGTTGTGGCATGGAACCGTACCCGTATATGTTTTGTTAGGTGTGTCAACTTTCTCATTCAGTAGTTGCATAAGATTTTTAGTGCGTTGATAAGCAAAAATTGGAAAGGTTTGAAATATTCCCTTGAAGTCAGTTTCTGCCTGAAGCAGTGGCCAATATTTGTAAATAACATGTTTAATTTTGGTACTCATAGTTGAGAATTTAGACACGAATACAAGTCGTTCATCATTGGTACATGCTTGAGTTTTAGGTTTAAGCAGCTGTGATCTTTCCTTCAGTTTTACTCTGTCTTCTGCTTCCTGTAGAATGGAAGTAGGATATGCTCTTTGTTTGAATTTAGTTTTGATCTTTTTGCTGTTCTGATTGTATATTGTTTCTGACGATGAGATGCGTTTAGCTCTGAGCAATTGTGAGTAAGGAAGATGTTTTTTTAAACTCATTTGGTGAAAACTGAAAGAATGTAAATAGTTGTTCCGATCGGTCGACTTGGTGAACACTGAAGTAACCAGTTCATTATTTAGTAGTTGAATGTCAACGTCCAAAAAGGAGATTCTTTCCCTACTAGTAGTGTACGTGAATTGGATCCTGTCTTCAATAGTGTTCAACTGATTGATAGCTTGAAGTAAATCATCTTCACCCCCTTTCCAGATCAAAAACATGTCGTCAATGTACCTATAGTACGCCAACAAGTTATTTTGCCAGATGGTCTTAGATAAAATGTGGTCCAGCTCAAACCGATGCATGAAAAGGTTTGCATATGCTGGAGCTGCACAGTTTCCCATGGCAACTCCAGATAGTTGAATGTAGTATTTTTTATGCCATGTAAAATAGCTGTGATAAAGTGTAAAATGTGTGAGTTCCATCAGAAATACTTTGAGATCTTCATTTTTGTCGCTGTCTATAAGGAAAGACTCCATCGCTTGTAGTCCCAACTCGTGAGGAATAGAAGTGTACAACGACTTTACGTCAATGGTACACAATGTTAACTGAAGGTGTTTGTCAAACTTGATATTGTTAATTTTGGCAAGAAAATCCGTAGTGTCTCGCAAGTATGTCGACATGTTTTGAACGCTTGGTTGCAGGTGTCGATCGATGTATTTACCTATTGGTTCATGAATTGAATTTCTGGTGCTTACAATCGGTCTGAAAGGTGGTTTCTCCAAACTTTTATGTATTTTTGGGACCATGTATAAATGCGGTGTACTTGGGTTCTCTTTAATGAGAATTTTTTTGTCCCTTTCATTGATGGTTCCCATTGTTAAAGCTTTATCAATGATGGCTTTCAAAACTCTGCTGAACTCATTGATAGGGTTTGAATTAAGTTCCATGTACAGGGTGTTATCATTAACGTGCGCTTCCACGTTGTCTTCGTAAAAACTGGTATCTAAAATAACTAAGGCTCCGCCTTTATCCGCCTTACAGCACGTGATGTTTTCATTAGCCGCCAGTTTAGAAATGGCAATCCGTTCCTTTATGGTTAGATTGGGTTTACGCCTTTCTTTGGTTTTGAATATGTCATGAAGTTCTCTCTGTACTGTTGTCTCGAATGAGTCTAAGATTTTATGGCTCAAGGGGGCCATAAATGAACTTTTGGGTTTTAGATCCAATAGAGTACCTTTGTCTTCTCTAGGTTTCGGGTCCACTACATTTCTAAAAAAGTGCTTAAGCCGTAGAGTTCTCATGAATTTAAACAAGCTGATCTGAGCTTCTAATTCGTTAGATTCATAGGTCGAGACATAAGACATGCCTTTTTGTAAGGTTCGAATTTGAAATGTAGACAATTCTTTTTTTGAAATATTGATGACTAGGTTGTCTGGCTCCTGGTAGACTTGGCTATCGCCAAATCCCTTTCCTTTGTGCTTTGCCCTCCTGGTTCGACGATTGTGTCGTGGCCTCTCCCTAAAAAAGGCACTGTTTCGATATTTTCTGCATTTGAAGTCGAAGGTCTACTATCTTTGTCAAGGTTCCTAGTACCAGGTTGTGGTACACTTTTGTTGCCTCTCTGTTGTGATTCATCTGATGAAGATGTGGCCCCATCTGTAGATCGATTATTGAATGATCTTTGTTGTCGCTTAGAGGCATAGACCTCGGCCCAACTATAAACTTCTCCCAGTTTGTAATCGACAGTATCTCGCTTAAATTTCCGAAGTTTCCTTTCATTTATCTCTTTCGTATATTTCTCCAATTGGGAATTAATATCTTCCAATGTTTTCCCCCATTCATCGTTAGGTAATTTCTCACTCAATTCTTGTTTAAGTTGTGCAACTTCTTTTTCAAGTTCTTCCAATAACTTTGATAATTCTTCTACAATTAAAAGAATCAAATCGAGTGAACATTTGTTTAGAATGCCATACCAACGTTCGGTGAAACGTGTGTTATTTTTACACAGTGTAGACTTTAGTGGTATACGTAAGCCTCTCGGTATTCGTTGAACTTTGTGATAACGTATTAATGTACTCGCGTGAAGGCGTTGGTTTATTTCTCTTTTAGCTGCAAATAGTAACTGCCTGATATTTGATTGTACTGATCCTGTACTTGAAGAAACGCATTCTGGTTCTTGGATTAATGAGTAAATACGATTAGTATCTTCCATTGAAAAGCCGAAGGTGTCGGCTTTATTTCCAGTTAAGTTTGCTATATCTTCGTAAGACATGTTTATTCAATGGGTGCCGACTGAGTGGATCAGTGAAGTTTGAAGAACAGAGAGGGAATAACAGTCGCACTCCTGATTATCTACTTGGTGTTAGGAATATTTCAACAGTTAATCCAAATGTTTGGGTGCTGTAGAGTACCACCTCCTGTCCTTGAGGTGTATGATGAATATGCTGGGATAGTGCCCTTCCCCGGGAAGAGCCTACTCAAGAGCACTCCTTGGCGAACCAATCGCTTTAACAAAAGTAGTCAATTTATTTTGGGATTTTCAAATTCGGGTTTATTCATCAGATGGTCCAATCGTGAAATTTCAATGTTCTTAGATAATCATCAAATATATCTTTTCATAATTGCATCATAAGGCATTTTTATGCAATCTGTTGCTTCACAGGAATTTTAAACAGCCCCAATGCATTTCGGGCACAGCCCTTCGTCAGGGGGTAATCCCTGTAAAGTAAATGGTACACATTTGTATCCAAGAGTTGACAGAATGCGAAATGAGATAAAAGGAAATAAAGTATAATTAAAGGGTATAAAGATACTAGTTCCCGTAGTGGTCTGAAGTTGGGGAAAACACAAAGAAAAACAGAGTGCCAAAAGCCAAGTATACTCGAGAAGGAGTCCCGACATGAAGTAAACAAGAGGTCCCATGTTGTAATAAGCACCAGAGCGTGATGGGGTGATAAACGCGGAAAAACAACCCGTGAACGGGCGAATGGTGAAAACTGGAGTGCATAAACAAATATATACCAGGGTTCCCTACTCATCATGGTACACCTATGTTAAATGCCGTGTGCAGCCATCACGTACCTGTGGAGCTCGCGGTGAGACACCGCTGAGTAATTCCATCGTAAACAAGTTCAACCGCCAGTACACCGGAACTAAATTCTGCATGTAAACGGAAGTGAACCTTCTAAAGCCGTAGTCACTAATGAGAGACTATCAGGTAACCATAGTAACACAGAACACTAACAAAAAGAGTGTATAGTCCCGAAAGAACTAGCCAATAGGTCCTGGCACAAATAACACGAAGAGAACATAATACTTAAAGTGAGGGAATCCCAATGCAACTAAAGATAGAACGGGAGGAAATACTCGAAGTACATGGTAACTGGCGATGTACTCCCGGGTAACCATGACAACGTAAACTATAAACTAAGCTATTGTTACTGGAACTACGGAGGAAGCCCGACCACAAGTTCGAAAACAGCCCAAGAATTGAAAGTGTTTAAAAAAATTCGAGGAATAATAACGAAAGAACACAAATGGTGAAAAGGAAAAGAAAAAAGGAGAGAAACGACATACAGTTCAAAATACAAGAATCATGAATAAATAAAGAATTGCAATATACGAAATTATATCAGGGTTATACTATGAATAGATTAAAGAAAGCAACTAAATTCCAATCTTTCATTTAACCCCTTCGGGTGCAGCGAGTTAAGTTTATGTATCCAATATAGTTCTCGTTGGAGTAAAAGTTTCTTGTTGTCTCTTCCTTCCTTCTCTGTTATCTGTTCCAATACTGTGTATCTCAATTGGCTGATGTTGTGATTCATGTTAGAGAAGTGAGTAGCCACAGTCGATTTTTGGTTCCTTGTCCGTATGTTACTTTTGTGTTCTATCAAACGAGTTTTGATTTTGCGTTCTGTTTTCCCCACGTAGGGTAATCCACATGGACATTTAAGCAGGTACACAACATTGCTGGTGTTGCATGTGGCTGAAACTTTCAGTTTGATAGGGGTGCCTTGAGTTGGATGCATCAATGTGGTACCTCTTATGATATTATTACAGTTACCACAGTTGTGGCATGGAACCGTACCCGTATATGTTTTGTTAGGTGTGTCAACTTTCTCATTCAGTAGTTGCATAAGATTTTTAGTGCGTTGATAAGCAAAAATTGGAAAGGTTTGAAATATTCCCTTGAAGTCAGTTTCTGCCTGAAGCAGTGGCCAATATTTGTAAATAACATGTTTAATTTTGGTACTCATAGTTGAGAATTTAGACACGAATACAAGTCGTTCATCATTGGTACATGCTTGAGTTTTAGGTTTAAGCAGCTGTGATCTTTCCTTCAGTTTTACTCTGTCTTCTGCTTCCTGTAGAATGGAAGTAGGATATGCTCTTTGTTTGAATTTAGTTTTGATCTTTTTGCTGTTCTGATTGTATATTGTTTCTGACGATGAGATGCGTTTAGCTCTGAGCAATTGTGAGTAAGGAAGATGTTTTTTTAAACTCATTTGGTGAAAACTGAAAGAATGTAAATAGTTGTTCCGATCGGTCGACTTGGTGAACACTGAAGTAACCAGTTCATTATTTAGTAGTTGAATGTCAACGTCCAAAAAGGAGATTCTTTCCCTACTAGTAGTGTACGTGAATTGGATCCTGTCTTCAATAGTGTTCAACTGATTGATAGCTTGAAGTAAATCATCTTCACCCCCTTTCCAGATCAAAAACATGTCGTCAATGTACCTATAGTACGCCAACAAGTTATTTTGCCAGATGGTCTTAGATAAAATGTGGTCCAGCTCAAACCGATGCATGAAAAGGTTTGCATATGCTGGAGCTGCACAGTTTCCCATGGCAACTCCAGATAGTTGAATGTAGTATTTTTTATGCCATGTAAAATAGCTGTGATAAAGTGTAAAATGTGTGAGTTCCATCAGAAATACTTTGAGATCTTCATTTTTGTCGCTGTCTATAAGGAAAGACTCCATCGCTTGTAGTCCCAACTCGTGAGGAATAGAAGTGTACAACGACTTTACGTCAATGGTACACAATGTTAACTGAAGGTGTTTGTCAAACTTGATATTGTTAATTTTGGCAAGAAAATCCGTAGTGTCTCGCAAGTATGTCGACATGTTTTGAACGCTTGGTTGCAGGTGTCGATCGATGTATTTACCTATTGGTTCATGAATTGAATTTCTGGTGCTTACAATCGGTCTGAAAGGTGGTTTCTCCAAACTTTTATGTATTTTTGGGACCATGTATAAATGCGGTGTACTTGGGTTCTCTTTAATGAGAATTTTTTTGTCCCTTTCATTGATGGTTCCCATTGTTAAAGCTTTATCAATGATGGCTTTCAAAACTCTGCTGAACTCATTGATAGGGTTTGAATTAAGTTCCATGTACAGGGTGTTATCATTAACGTGCGCTTCCACGTTGTCTTCGTAAAAACTGGTATCTAAAATAACTAAGGCTCCGCCTTTATCCGCCTTACAGCACGTGATGTTTTCATTAGCCGCCAGTTTAGAAATGGCAATCCGTTCCTTTATGGTTAGATTGGGTTTACGCCTTTCTTTGGTTTTGAATATGTCATGAAGTTCTCTCTGTACTGTTGTCTCGAATGAGTCTAAGATTTTATGGCTCAAGGGGGCCATAAATGAACTTTTGGGTTTTAGATCCAATAGAGTACCTTTGTCTTCTCTAGGTTTCGGGTCCACTACATTTCTAAAAAAGTGCTTAAGCCGTAGAGTTCTCATGAATTTAAACAAGCTGATCTGAGCTTCTAATTCGTTAGATTCATAGGTCGAGACATAAGACATGCCTTTTTGTAAGGTTCGAATTTGAAATGTAGACAATTCTTTTTTTGAAATATTGATGACTAGGTTGTCTGGCTCCTGGTAGACTTGGCTATCGCCAAATCCCTTTCCTTTGTGCTTTGCCCTCCTGGTTCGACGATTGTGTCGTGGCCTCTCCCTAAAAAAGGCACTGTTTCGATATTTTCTGCATTTGAAGTCGAAGGTCTACTATCTTTGTCAAGGTTCCTAGTACCAGGTTGTGGTACACTTTTGTTGCCTCTCTGTTGTGATTCATCTGATGAAGATGTGGCCCCATCTGTAGATCGATTATTGAATGATCTTTGTTGTCGCTTAGAGGCATAGACCTCGGCCCAACTATAAACTTCTCCCAGTTTGTAATCGACAGTATCTCGCTTAAATTTCCGAAGTTTCCTTTCATTTATCTCTTTCGTATATTTCTCCAATTGGGAATTAATATCTTCCAATGTTTTCCCCCATTCATCGTTAGGTAATTTCTCACTCAATTCTTGTTTAAGTTGTGCAACTTCTTTTTCAAGTTCTTCCAATAACTTTGATAATTCTTCTACAATTAAAAGAATCAAATCGAGTGAACATTTGTTTAGAATGCCATACCAACGTTCGGTGAAACGTGTGTTATTTTTACACAGTGTAGACTTTAGTGGTATACGTAAGCCTCTCGGTATTCGTTGAACTTTGTGATAACGTATTAATGTACTCGCGTGAAGGCGTTGGTTTATTTCTCTTTTAGCTGCAAATAGTAACTGCCTGATATTTGATTGTACTGATCCTGTACTTGAAGAAACGCATTCTGGTTCTTGGATTAATGAGTAAATACGATTAGTATCTTCCATTGAAAAGCCGAAGGTGTCGGCTTTATTTCCAGTTAAGTTTGCTATATCTTCGTAAGACATGTTTATTCAATGGGTGCCGACTGAGTGGATCAGTGAAGTTTGAAGAACAGAGAGGGAATAACAGTCGCACTCCTGATTATCTACTTGGTGTTAGGAATATTTCAACAGTTAATCCAAATGTTTGGGTGCTGTAGAGTACCACCTCCTGTCCTTGAGGTGTATGATGAATATGCTGGGATAGTGCCCTTCCCGGGAAGAGCCTACTCAAGAGCACTCCTTGGCGAACCAATCGCTTTAACAAAAGTAGTCAATTTATTTTGGGATTTTCAAATTCGGGTTTATTCATCAGATGGTCCAATCGTGAAATTTCAATGTTCTTAGATAATCATCAAATATATCTTTTCATAATTGCATCATAAGGCATTTTTATGCAATCTGTTGCTTCACAGGAATTTTAAACAGCCCCAATGCATTTCGGGCACAGCCCTTCGTCAGGGGGTAATCCCTGTAAAGTAAATGGTACACATTTGTATCCAAGAGTTGACAGAATGCGAAATGAGATAAAAGGAAATAAAGTATAATTAAAGGGTATAAAGATACTAGTTCCCGTAGTGGTCTGAAGTTGGGGAAAACACAAAGAAAAACAGAGTGCCAAAAGCCAAGTATACTCGAGAAGGAGTCCCGACATGAAGTAAACAAGAGGTCCCATGTTGTAATAAGCACCAGAGCGTGATGGGGTGATAAACGCGGAAAAACAACCCGTGAACGGGCGAATGGTGAAAACTGGAGTGCATAAACAAATATATACCAGGGTTCCCTACTCATCATGGTACACCTATGTTAAATGCCGTGTGCAGCCATCACGTACCTGTGGAGCTCGCGGTGAGACACCGCTGAGTAATTCCATCGTAAACAAGTTCAACCGCCAGTACACCGGAACTAAATTCTGCATGTAAACGGAAGTGAACCTTCTAAAGCCGTAGTCACTAATGAGAGACTATCAGGTAACCATAGTAACACAGAACACTAACAAAAAGAGTGTATAGTCCCGAAAGAACTAGCCAATAGGTCCTGGCACAAATAACACGAAGAGAACATAATACTTAAAGTGAGGGAATCCCAATGCAACTAAAGATAGAACGGGAGGAAATACTCGAAGTACATGGTAACTGGCGATGTACTCCCGGGTAACCATGACAACGTAAACTATAAACTAAGCTATTGTTACTGGAACTACGGAGGAAGCCCGACCACAAGTTCGAAAACAGCCCAAGAATTGAAAGTGTTTAAAAAAATTCGAGGAATAATAACGAAAGAACACAAATGGTGAAAAGGAAAAGAAAAAAGGAGAGAAACGACATACAGTTCAAAATACAAGAATCATGAATAAATAAAGAATTGCAATATACGAAATTATATCAGGGTTATACTATGAATAGATTAAAGAAAGCAACTAAATTCCAATCTTTCATTTAACCCCTTCGGGTGCAGCGAGTTAAGTTTATGTATCCAATATAGTTCTCGTTGGAGTAAAAGTTTCTTGTTGTCTCTTCCTTCCTTCTCTGTTATCTGTTCCAATACTGTGTATCTCAATTGGCTGATGTTGTGATTCATGTTAGAGAAGTGAGTAGCCACAGTCGATTTTTGGTTCCTTGTCCGTATGTTACTTTTGTGTTCTATCAAACGAGTTTTGATTTTGCGTTCTGTTTTCCCCACGTAGGGTAATCCACATGGACATTTAAGCAGGTACACAACATTGCTGGTGTTGCATGTGGCTGAAACTTTCAGTTTGATAGGGGTGCCTTGAGTTGGATGCATCAATGTGGTACCTCTTATGATATTATTACAGTTACCACAGTTGTGGCATGGAACCGTACCCGTATATGTTTTGTTAGGTGTGTCAACTTTCTCATTCAGTAGTTGCATAAGATTTTTAGTGCGTTGATAAGCAAAAATTGGAAAGGTTTGAAATATTCCCTTGAAGTCAGTTTCTGCCTGAAGCAGTGGCCAATATTTGTAAATAACATGTTTAATTTTGGTACTCATAGTTGAGAATTTAGACACGAATACAAGTCGTTCATCATTGGTACATGCTTGAGTTTTAGGTTTAAGCAGCTGTGATCTTTCCTTCAGTTTTACTCTGTCTTCTGCTTCCTGTAGAATGGAAGTAGGATATGCTCTTTGTTTGAATTTAGTTTTGATCTTTTTGCTGTTCTGATTGTATATTGTTTCTGACGATGAGATGCGTTTAGCTCTGAGCAATTGTGAGTAAGGAAGATGTTTTTTTAAACTCATTTGGTGAAAACTGAAAGAATGTAAATAGTTGTTCCGATCGGTCGACTTGGTGAACACTGAAGTAACCAGTTCATTATTTAGTAGTTGAATGTCAACGTCCAAAAAGGAGATTCTTTCCCTACTAGTAGTGTACGTGAATTGGATCCTGTCTTCAATAGTGTTCAACTGATTGATAGCTTGAAGTAAATCATCTTCACCCCCTTTCCAGATCAAAAACATGTCGTCAATGTACCTATAGTACGCCAACAAGTTATTTTGCCAGATGGTCTTAGATAAAATGTGGTCCAGCTCAAACCGATGCATGAAAAGGTTTGCATATGCTGGAGCTGCACAGTTTCCCATGGCAACTCAAGATAGTTGAATGTAGTATTTTTTATGCCATGTAAAATAGCTGTGATAAAGTGTAAAATGTGTGAGTTCCATCAGAAATACTTTGAGATCTTCATTTTTGTCGCTGTCTATAAGGAAAGACTCCATCGCTTGTAGTCCCAACTCGTGAGGAATAGAAGTGTACAACGACTTTACGTCAATGGTACACAATGTTAACTGAAGGTGTTTGTCAAACTTGATATTGTTAATTTTGGCAAGAAAATCCGTAGTGTCTCGCAAGTATGTCGACATGTTTTGAGCGCTTGGTTGCAGGTGTCGATCGATGTATTTACCTATTGGTTCATGAATTGAATTTCTGGTGCTTACAATCGGTCTGAAAGGTGGTTTCTCCAAACTTTTATGTATTTTTGGGACCATGTATAAATGCGGTGTACTTGGGTTCTCTTTAATGAGAATTTTTTTGTCCCTTTCATTGATGGTTCCCATTGTTAAAGCTTTATCAATGATGGCTTTCAAAACTCTGCTGAACTCATTGATAGGGTTTGAATTAAGTTCCATGTACAGGGTGTTATCATTAACGTGCGCTTCCACGTTGTCTTCGTAAAAACTGGTATCTAAAATAACTAAGGCTCCGCCTTTATCCGCCTTACAGCACGTGATGTTTTCATTAGCCGCCAGTTTAGAAATGGCAATCCGTTCCTTTATGGTTAGATTGGGTTTACGCCTTTCTTTGGTTTTGAATATGTCATGAAGTTCTCTCTGTACTGTTGTCTCGAATGAGTCTAAGATTTTATGGCTCAAGGGGGCCATAAATGAACTTTTGGGTTTTAGATCCAATAGAGTACCTTTGTCTTCTCTAGGTTTCGGGTCCACTACATTTCTAAAAAAGTGCTTAAGCCGTAGAGTTCTCATGAATTTAAACAAGCTGATCTGAGCTTCTAATTCGTTAGATTCATAGGTCGAGACATAAGACATGCCTTTTTGTAAGGTTCGAATTTGAAATGTAGACAATTCTTTTTTTGAAATATTGATGACTAGGTTGTCTGGCTCCTGGTAGACTTGGCTATCGCCAAATCCCTTTCCTTTGTGCTTTGCCCTCCTGGTTCGACGATTGTGTCGTGGCCTCTCCCTAAAAAAGGCACTGTTTCGATATTTTCTGCATTTGAAGTCGAAGGTCTACTATCTTTGTCAAGGTTCCTAGTACCAGGTTGTGGTACACTTTTGTTGCCTCTCTGTTGTGATTCATCTGATGAAGATGTGGCCCCATCTGTAGATCGATTATTGAATGATCTTTGTTGTCGCTTAGAGGCATAGACCTCGGCCCAACTATAAACTTCTCCCAGTTTGTAATCGACAGTATCTCGCTTAAATTTCCGAAGTTTCCTTTCATTTATCTCTTTCGTATATTTCTCCAATTGGGAATTAATATCTTCCAATGTTTTCCCCCATTCATCGTTAGGTAATTTCTCACTCAATTCTTGTTTAAGTTGTGCAACTTCTTTTTCAAGTTCTTCCAATAACTTTGATAATTCTTCTACAATTAAAAGAATCAAATCGAGTGAACATTTGTTTAGAATGCCATACCAACGTTCGGTGAAACGTGTGTTATTTTTACACAGTGTAGACTTTAGTGGTATATGTAAGCCTCTCGGTATTCGTTGAACTTTGTGATAACGTATTAATGTACTCGCGTGAAGGCGTTGGTTTATTTCTCTTTTAGCTGCAAATAGTAACTGCCTGATATTTGATTGTACTGATCCTGTACTTGAAGAAACGCATTCTGGTTCTTGGATTAATGAGTAAATACGATTAGTATCTTCCATTGAAAAGCCGAAGGTGTCGGCTTTATTTCCAGTTAAGTTTGCTATATCTTCGTAAGACATGTTTATTCAATGGGTGCCGACTGAGTGGATCAGTGAAGTTTGAAGAACAGAGAGGGAATAACAGTCGCACTCCTGATTATCTACTTGGTGTTAGGAATATTTCAACAGTTAATCCAAATGTTTGGGTGCTGTAGAGTACCACCTCCTGTCCTTGAGGTGTATGATGAATATGCTGGGATAGTGCCCTTCCCGGGAAGAGCCTACTCAAGAGCACTCCTTGGTGAACCAATCGCTTTAACAAAAGTAGTCAATTTATTTTTGGATTTTCAAATTCGGGTTTATTCATCAGATGGTCCAATCGTGAAATTTCAATGTTCTTAGATAATCATCAAATATATCTTTTCATAATTGCATCATAAGGCATTTTTATGCAATCTGTTGCTTCACAGGAATTTTAAACAGCCCCAATGCATTTCGGGCACAGCCCTTCGTCAGGGGGTAATCCCTGTAAAGTAAATGGTACACATTTGTATCCAAGAGTTGACAGAATGCGAAATGAGATAAAAGGAAATAAAGTATAATTAAAGGGTATAAAGATACTAGTTCCCGTAGTGGTCTGAAGTTGGGGAAAACACAAAGAAAAACAGAGTGCCAAAAGCCAAGTATACTCGAGAAAGAGTCCCGACATGAAGTAAACAAGAGGTCCCATGTTGTAATAAGCACCAGAGCGTGATGGGGTGATAAACGCGGAAAAACAACCCGTGAACGGGCGAATGGTGAAAACTGGAGTGCATAAACAAATATATACCAGGGTTCCCTACTCATCATGGTACACCTATGTTAAATGCCGTGTGCAGCCATCACGTACCTGTGGAGCTCGCGGTGAGACACCGCTGAGTAATTCCATCGTAAACAAGTTCAACCGCCAGTACACCGGAACTAAATTCTGCATGTAAACGGAAGTGAACCTTCTAAAGCCGTAGTCACTAATGAGAGACTATCAGGTAACCATAGTAACACAGAACACTAACAAAAAGAGTGTATAGTCCCGAAAGAACTAGCCAATAGGTCCTGGCACAAATAACACGAAGAGAACATAATACTTAAAGTGAGGGAATCCCAAAGCATCTTAAGATAGAACGGGAGGAAATACTCGAAGTACATGGTAACTGGCGATGTACTCCCGGGTAACCATGACAACGTAAACTATAAACTAAGCTATTGTTACTGGAACTACGGAGGAAGCCCGACCACAAGTTCGAAAACAGCCCAAGAATTGAAAGTGTTTAAAAAAATTCGAGGAATAATAACGAAAGAACACAAATGGTGAAAAGGAAAAGAAAAAAGGAGAGAAACGACATACAGTTCAAAATACAAGAATCATGAATAAATAAAGAATTGCAATATACCAAATTATATCAGGGTTATACTATGAATAGA